>JARYSX010000004.1:0-460910 GCA_031081795.1 Debaryomyces singareniensis
TATTATTAGCATAAGAAAAATAACACAAATGAACTGCATTAAAGCAATACCAGTGAAGCACCATCCAAAAGTCATAACATTAATCAATTTATCAACTATCAAGGACGAAATTGCTGCCGCTAAGTTCCTACAAAGATTTCCAAAAGCAACATTGGTGGCTGGATATCCCGTAGTGCATTCAGTAAGATAAGTTGTACTTGTGACAAATATAGAAGACATGCCAAATGATGTTAGGAAAGTAAAAACAAAGACATATACCACATGTATTTTTCTCTGAACTGACCATCCATAGCCTAGTATGCCACCAATACACATCAGGAACCCTATCAATTGAATGTGAAGTCGTTTTTCTGGAATAAATTTTGTTTTATGCTCCGAAATTATCTTCTGTCGAAGATAATCTGATAATCTACCACCGATTAAGGATCCAGTTATTAAAGAGATGCCAGGACATATGTAAGAAGCGCTGCACTGTAAATTACTAAAATTATAATTTTCTTGTAATACCTTAGCAAAAGTCACAGACAATGCATAATATGAAGCAAATAGTAAGCCATTGTTTAAGCAGCAAATTAATACCGGCTTATATTTAATTAAAATTAAAAATGTTTGTCCTGTAGGTTTTTGTAATTTAGAAAGCTTCGCATCATCGCAAATTATCTGTTTTTGAGTGATTCTCGGTGTGACAAATAAGCAACCATTCTCTAAGGTTTCACCATTCCCAACTAGAGATCGTAGAGTCTCTGGTAAAAAAAACATGATGCTAAGATATATTGTCAACCCTAGTATGCTTAAGAGTCCAAAAACCCATCTCCATTGGCCATGTAGGGCTATCATGCTGAATATAGGTCCTAAAATTGGCCCTAGTTGGGGCCCTAGCATAAAATAAGACATCTTTTTACCACGATCTTTCGGCTCAGTAATATCTGCTATTGTTCCAGCACCCAATGACATAACACTTGAAGCACCAAGGGCTTGAATAATTCTTAAAATAAACAATGAAGATATGTGAGCAGGAAGTGAAGCTAATAAAATATTTGAACATTCAAAAAGACACAAAGAAACCAAGTACAATATTTTTCTACCTCCATAATCTGCCCATGATGCCCAGAATACTGGAGCAAAAGCCATGACAAACATGAATACCGATACCGTACCATTTATTGTTATTGTTGAAACTTTGAACTCGCTTTCAAATAGCGGCAATAGAGGAATATAAATATTACCTGCTAATGGGCCTAAAAATCCAGCCATTGCTACTATTGATAAAATCAATATTTTTCGTTTTGCAGAAAATGCACTGTAGGGAATATTTTCCCTTGCATCCAGTTGTTCTGAGAGCACAAGTTCTTTGGCTTCTTTTTCTTTCGTTTCAGTAGTGTTTACATGATCAACTATCCTCAATGAGTTTGCATGCATACCTTTCAGTGTGCTTTCCAAATTTGAACTAGAGCTTATGTTGAGCATATTAGTGTGTGAATTTTATATTCAATTCTTTGCTTTACAATTTGAGTTTTGACGTAGCTTTAAATGCTCTAATCTAAAATTTAGAAATTGGACTTCTATTTTTAAAGAATAAATAAAGTCATTTTAACCTTTACTCTTGCTCCTCCTGGCATACCAAAAATGTAGTCTTATTTTTTTCCATTTGTTTACCTCCTACAATAGCTACTTCAGTACCTTTTGGGAGTACAATTATATATCTCTTATCCTACTCTTTAATATTAAATGCCTAAAATTTCAGTTGAAAGCATGAGAGGAACACTATTCCCATGCATCTGTATGCGTACACATTAGCAACCGTATATCAGTATACAATCATATGACCAGCCTATATATAAGAGTAAAATATAAATCCTCGGTTTAATTTTACATCATTTACTTTAATTAACAATTGCTTTTGAAAACTTATCAAAAATATCGATGCTACCTAGTAGCATAATATATAATGAGGATTTCTGATTTTCAATATTGCTTACTTTAAACTTTGTAATTAATAATATATATATATATATATAATATATCAATCTCATTTTCATAATTTTACATCTCATGGCTCATACTTATGGAAATACAATTGGCATAAGGACTATAATGTATGAAGAAGAATCTAATTATATGGCTGCGAAATTTCGACTTTATATCTTTTTTTATAATGTTAGTGTCAATAGCTATATTATGTTAGGTTTTTTTTTTTTTTTTTTTCATTTTTTAAGCAATAAGAACATTAGTAGTAAATCTAACTGATGTAATTACATGGATCAATATTTTGAGCACCCAGAATATAGTGATAACTGCTTATTATTTTTGAAGTATGATTCCTATATCTATATTATGTAATCAACTATTTTTATCTAACAGCCCAAAGGTTGTGCAGGTGTAATGAAGAGATTGGCTAAGAACTAAACTCGTAGATAATATAGTGACGGTATAATTCAAGATCTGCTTTTGCTACTATGTTTCCTTGAACGAAAAAAAAGTGGTAAAAGTTGCCTAATTTAAAATTTAGTCAGATTATTACAATTTTTTCATTTTTCTCAATTGTCTGTTTTTTTTTTCAAATGATTAAATAAACATGTAAAAATATTTTTGCACAATGTTTGAAGACATCAAAAGTCATCAAAATAAGAAAAGTTTACTCGCTTTTAGAATTTTTTGATAGGGTTACCGATAGGCTTACGAAATTTGGGACAGGTTGCATGTGGGTATATTGGAGGTAAAATGAGTTGGATATAGTACATTTGATTCGGATTATAATATTTGGTGTCACCTTTGTGGTTTCGTTGCTCGCTATGGAGAATAATAATTTTGATTGTCTAGATGATTACCTTGAGGAAAAGTTGCTTGTGCAGATTAAACCCAGAGAAAGTGAACTGAATATTAAAAATTCAATAATTCAAAAACCGAACTTAAAGAGAAGCAAAAGTATTTTAATCACTAATTACGAGGATTCTCCTTTTAAATATTATCTATAGCTCTTATACTTATAAATTTTAAATAGAGAAAATATAATCAACAGCTGTAATAATGATGCAAAAAGATTTAGTTTAAGTTTTCGTCCCTCTTTGTCCAAGTTGCGACCGCTCGATCGAGATCCCATATATAGAACTGATTTTTTTTTTTCAACGGTCGCAGCTTAGCCTTGTTGAATTCCCGAGAAACGCATATTGCTTTATTTTGGGACCACACGAAGATAGCATATATCGCTTGAGAAAATTTACATTAAATACACCTGACATAATTAATAAAAAATTATATTAAGCACATTGCTAAATTAGGATATTTTCAGCATATGTATCTTTTAACGATTTTTCCTAACGGTTTCAGATATATACAATAATCTATTAAATAATTTTATCGAAAAAGAAAAATCATCATTTATCTGATTTGATTATGGCGCTTGCTTAAACCTTAGAAGAAAAATGTTGCATATAACATGAATTTTCTCAGCCAAATCTCCGATTTCGCTCTTAATCTGATTGAATGTTTTCTCACAACCATATGTACAAAAAAAAATGCAAATAATTGTTTTATTTATTGATTGAATACTTACGAAACACATATTTTCAGAACAAGAATTTTGTCAATATGCTGAAAGAGAAGTATGAGGGCGAAAAGCTCAATACTAAGTTTTCATCAGTAGATGATGAAAAAGTGACTGAGAAATATAGACATGTACTATATCAGAAATTAGGGCACGATAATGTACTAACAGGAGATCCAAATATTCCTGAATTAGAATTTTTATTTGAAAAGACTAATGAGATACCTTTGGAAAAAGGAGTCGAAATTTTGACTGCATGTCTTGACTACCACCATAACGATCCAAATTTTCCGTATGAAGACTATGAACTAATTCAAAAGTTAGTCCAAGGATACAACGAGGAATTAGAAATGAGCTATGAAGACTGGGCATTTCAAATAAAAATGTACGCTGGATTAAATGAATATTATTCTCCATATCCTGAAGTGCGTGCTGTTTGCTCTCCCTTAGATGATCCAAAAATACCATGTGAAACAATTAGAGCCTATATGCTAGGTATATTTTGGTGCATTGTTGGGACAGGAGTTAATGAATTTTTCTCACGTCGACAGCCGTCGCTTAACATCTCAGCTTCAGTTTGTCAGATGTTGATGTACCCCTCAGGTCTTCTTCTTGAGCGCATTTTACCTAACTGGAGCTTTAATATATTTGGTACCAGACATGCATTAAACCCAGGTCCCTGGACATATAAAGAGCAAATGTTTGCAACTATCATGTTTGACATTGCAATTGGGGGCATGTACGTGGGATCTAATTTTTATGTGGAAAAGTTGGACATATTTTATGGGAACAAATGGCTAACGGCAGGATACCAAATATTAATATCACTTTCTACTCAATTATTTGGTTTTGGATTTGCTGGAATCCTTAGAAGGATAGTGATCTATCCGGTTCGTGCTGTTTGGCCAACAATATTGCCCACAATTGCTCTTAACAGAGCTCTATTAAAGAAGGAAAAGAAGGAAAATATATTTGGGTGGACAATTACACGTTACAAATTTTTCTTTATCGTCTTTTCCTGCTCGTTTTTGTATATGTGGGTTCCAGACTACTTGTTTCAAGCGTTGTCATATTTTAATTGGATGACATGGATAAAGCCTGATAACTTTAATTTAGCAATGATTACAGGCTCCATACTGGGTTTAGGTTTGAATCCGGTTACTAGCTTTGATTGGAATATTGTTGGATATTGGCTTCCTTTGGCGTTTCCTTTCTATACTTATTTGAATATGATGATTGGGATGTTTATTGGCTTTTTTGTAATAATAGGACTTTATTATAGCAATTATAAATGGACGGCTTATCTTCCAATTAATGACAACAATATTTATACAAACACAGGTGAGATTTATGAGGTTCAAAAGGTGCTCACGAATGGAAAGTTAGATGAAAAAAAATATAAAAAATATGGTCCTCCATATTTATCAGCTGCAAGCTTGGTTGTTTATGGAGCGAACTGTGCCCTTTATACTTTCATGATTCCCTATGTTTTTATAACTGAGGGAAAGGGAATTTGGGAAGCTTTAAAATCTTTGAAAGATCTGTTTTTCAACTTTAGATCTTCCAACACATCACAATTTCATGATCCACACTCACGAATGATATCGAAATACAAAGAAGTACCCGACTGGTGCTTTTTAGTTATTATGATCATAGCCCTCGTCTTTGCAATAGTTTGTGTCAAAGTTTACCCAGCAAATACCCCTGTATGGGGTATTTTTTTAATGCTTGGAATTAATGTCGTATTCATAATACCATTATGTCTTATATATGCCATTACAGGATATTATTTCACTTTAGAAGTGTTAGTGGAATTAATAATTGGATATGCTTTGCCCGGTAATGGCGATGCTTTGATGTTTTTAAAAGCATTGGGCTTCAATATTACAGGACAGGCGCTGCAATTTGTATATGATCAAAAAATGGGTCATTATGCGAAAGTTCCTCCAAGGTCTGTTTTCCGTTGCCAACTCATTGGAACGATATTCCAAATAACTGCCTCTTTGCTTGTCATAAATTGGGAAATATATCATGTCAAGGGAATTTGCACAGAGACTCAATCGAATAATTTTACGTGCCCTAGTGAAGTCTCATACTACTCTTCTTCAGTCTTTTGGGGAGTGATTGGACCTAAAAGAGTTTTTAATAAACTTTATCCTATATTGCCTTATTGCTTCCTTATCGGCTTTTTGATTGCTTTGATGTGTCTTGTGGTCAAGCGTTACTACAGCAAACAGACTCAATGGTTCCAACCAGCTGTTATAATTGGTGGTTTCTTTAATTATGCTCCCTTTAATTTGAGTTACTTCATTCCAGGACTTTACGTTTGTTTTGCTTTTAATCATTACGTCAAAAAAAGGTATTCTGCATGGTGGGAAAAGTACAATTATATTTTAGCATCAGCGTTAGATGCAGGTGTAGCGTTTGGTGGAATTATAATTTTCTTTGCTGTTCAGTATCATGAAAAAGATATAAATTGGTGGGGAAATTCAGTATCTTACGCAGGTACTGATGCAGGTATGGGTCAAACTAGTCGTTTGGATCCAGCAGATGCTCCTGGAGGATATTTCGGTATTAGATCCGATAACTTCTAGTTGAATGCTTTTCTTCAATATGTTTTTTTAGCTGCAAATGCTTTATATGATTTTTTTTATATCATTTCTTAAAGATTCATAATTATCAAAATAGTTATATGGTCCAATTACAGTGCCTTGTACCTCTTCGTACTAACGCAATATTTGATTGAATCATAAATGGATAGAAAAGCTGAAGCATCCTCCTTTGCAATATTTTATAAAAATATGCTCGTTCACATTAACGAACAGCTTATCGGAATAAAGTGCGCTAATTCTTGAAGCCAAGTTATTGCAAAAACTGAAGTCTTATTCTTTTTCATTAAATAAAAGAGGAATTGCTCTTATTTAGAGTGCTATTTCATTAATCTTCTCGATATAAAGATCGCAAATGCATCTTAATTTTTATACTATTATTTGGCCTAGCTGATGACCTATTTTTTACGTGGGCACTAGCTTAAAAAATCAGATATAATTATAAGGTCCTTTTTGCGAAGTAAATCCTTTCATGTATATCTTTCTACTTGTTAGAAATCTGTTTTAATCTCCATTTAAGCTATCCATATATATAAGAGCTTGATTAGCATTCAGAACCTAAATCATTTTAATCATAACGATAATTATGCTTTATAGCTTTTGGATGTATGTTTGAGAGAAGGCAAGGGCTACAATGGTAAATATTTAGAGATAGCAAAAATTATGAAATGTGATTTCTTCGAATATATATTGAATGATATTCTTCCACAAGGCCACCATACGGGCCAATTTATTTTTGATATGCTCACATTATCTTTTATTTTCGTTAGTCAAAATAAAAAATCATAAGTTCTAACTTACGACAAATCTCCAATTGTATCAAAGTAAAGTAGAAACTGGATTGAAGAGTTTATAAAATACATACATACATATATATAAAGATGATTTAATTATTGCTATTAGAAAAACGACAAACGTGAGCTAGATATATTTGCAATTTTATCTTAGCAAATCAACATAAAATTTCTTTGACCTTCTAAATTGATCTTTAATTGCTGAGCTTCAAAGAAAATGCCAAATAATTATAGATTATAGAGGGCAGTACCTTACTGTAGCAAATATTATGGCTAGGTGTTTTTATCAGTTCGAATGTCTAGATTAACTTTCAAACGTAGCGGACTTATGGGTCCAGAAGAGGTTATTTTATCTTCCCAATTTGGATCCAAACTGATTCTGTATCTGGAAATTATTGCTACTAATGCAATCTTGACTTCAAGCATAGCAAACTTTTCACCTAAGCATGCTCTTTTCCTTCCGTGGAAAGCAGCAAATTTACAAATTGATTTTGAACGGTTATAATTAAGGCATATCTCTTCTTTAGAAAAACCCCATCTTTCTGGTGTAAATACGTCTGCTTCTTTACCCCACACATTTCTGTCTCTTCCGGTAGCATAATTATTATATCCCACGTACACCCCTTTTGGTATGCAAATATCAGAACCTAAAAACACTTTACTTGTAGTGCACCTGTTTATTATTTGCCCTAATGGAGGGTATAGTCTTAAAGTCTCATATAGTAGGGAATCAATAATTGGATGTTTATAATCGATATTTTTTCCCATTTCATAAATCGTTTCATGAAGTCGATTTTGAAATTGACTATTTTTTCCAAGTATGTAAAGCAAAGAAGTAATAAAGAGGAGAGGATTTTCATGACCTGCGACCATTATAATCATTATGTTATCTTCAAACTGTTTTCTAGTTATGTCACCTCTTTTGAACGACTCCGATAACAGCTTTCCTGCAGTTTCAGCTGCTGTAGCGCTATTTTGGTTTTCTAAAACGAGATTTGATATAGAGTGCTTGAATTCCCTAATCTTGGACCTAGTCCGTAGTCTATGCGGAATTGGAAGTTTGTCAAGAAAAGAGAAATTCATATATATTGGTTTAAATATTTGCTGTTTTAGGTACCTTAAATCTCTGTGTATATGATATCGGTCATCTTCAAGGATTTTGAAATCAATACCTAACATAGCTTTCCCGATATTATCCAAGGACCATTTTTGCAATAATTCTGAAATGTCAATCAGTTTACCATTTTCTAAAACTTTTCTGTCTATTAGATGCACGAGCTTTAAAGTATTACACAGTAAATGCAGGGTATCAGGAAACTGAATGCCTTTTGTAACAATACCTCTGTACTTCCACCAGGTGTCACCATGAGCACTAATTATATTTTCGCCTGTATACTCGGACAACAATGCATAAGGAATCTTGATATGATTACCACTTTTTGCAAACACATTCTCCGAGCGAAATATTTGCTGTAAATATTCAGGTCTACTGACTAATATATTCCACCTTGAAGCAAAGTAAATCTTAACAGCCCCATACTTCTCCAATTTATCCCTTAAATATGTGTTATATATTTCGCCCTGGTCCATGCATGTGATTATGCCTAGGAATGAAACATAAAAGGGAACTGTCGGTATATTTTGTGGAAAATTACGTGGAGGAAATAAAATTTCGGAAATTTTCCATATTATAATAAAAATAAATAGCCCAACTAGTATGTAAAATGATGTTGAGTCGAGTTGGCATATCCAGCTGATACCCATTTTTAATTGTGATTTAAATTTATTGAAGTCAAATTTTTTCAAAAAAAACAATTTTGAAAGCTATATATACAGCTATATTTATAGCTATAACTATAACTATATATATATATATATATATATTCTTTGATTATGTGTAAACTTTATTTTTGTTTGTAGAATTCAAATTGCAACTATAATAACGTTTTGGGCATGACCTGTATATTGTAGAAACATAAAATATTGATTGCAAAAAGTAGCATAAAACTGTGGACAAGAGTGTATAATCAAGCTTCGAAATAATAAGCTTGTGATATATATTAAGTAACTTTAATAAAAAATTGCTTTATAAGCACCGTTATAGGAATAGAGCCACAAGTATCTTTAGCTTAATAAAGTTTATTTTATTTCCCTTAAGTGAGCTGCTTCATCAATATGGTTAATAATTACCAAAAAATTTTTTTAGGAACCTTATACCATCCATTTCGTACAAACTTCTCTATTTTATAATAATTAGTTCATTTTTTCTTATGTAAAGAATTTAACTTGAGTATATAAATTGGAAAACTAAACATCAAGGCGAGAGAACAGAAGTATTACTTCAAATAAACTGAAAATAACTTCAAGTATGTCTCCAATTGAAGCAACAAACAATAAATTAGAGAAATATATCGAAAACCTTCGCCTAACTGAAGAAAGTTCAGTAAAAACAATATTTGAGAGGATTTTATCTATTTATGTTCGAGGAAAGGATCCATGTGATACATATCATATTGATATCAAAGGGTGCCACTATTCACGTCTTGAGCCAAAAATATTAGAATGTGACGCAAAAGTACTGGTCAATTTAATGAAAAAAATTGATATAGTTGAGGCAGATTCTCGGAAATTCATAGCTTGGGAATATAGTGAGGATAACGTTACAGTTGGCATTCTAACAGAGTATTTTATTCATGACGAGTTTGACTCTTGGTTTCTCGGACTCGTTTCAAAAACTGCCAAAGTGAAATTTTCAAATAAAGAGAAACTGCCTTTACCCTCAGAGTTGGAATATAATAATATTACTGAGAAAATTAAGAAGGAGTTCGTAGGAAGCCTTAAATACACCACGAAGAATGACTTATGGGAACAGGAAGGAAACAAGTTCTTTCATGAAAAGGTTAACTTTTTTACATCTAAAATGCACACAATAGAGGCAGTCCTACCAGCATTTCCTTGTAAATCTTCTAACTTTAATAAGGTTGCAACCTGGAAGCCTGATAAAGGAGAAGAACTTGCATTACGGAGACTTATTTCTTTTGCGAAGAATGTAAAGCTCATATATCCACCTGGAATTAAGCTTTGGATAGTAAGTGACGGTCACGTTTTCAGTGATTGCAGTAAGTACAAGCATGAATATTTTTAAATGATCCTTAGATTTTCTAACTTTTTAGTTGGGGTTGACGACCAAGTGGTAGATCAATATTCAGAAGAATTGAAAAAATTGTATGATCGTCTCAACGTAGACGGAACAGACTGTATCGAGTTCAAGTCCCTTAAGGAGATATTTGACACGATTAATTCAAGTTTTGAAACTAGTCTAGTTGATGGAATAGTGTTAGAACAATTATTGGAAACCCGGGTCGATGCAGAGTCTAACATTTGCAGAAAAATTCTAGCGCACTCATGTGATACTGATTCAGGAGAATTAAGAAGAGATATTAAGACATTAGACCACCCAAGGTTGCTCCTATTTAGGGGGTTTTCTAAATTTATGGAAGATGATCTTATGAATCATCCGAATTTGATGAATCTTTCGACAAAAAAATTCAAAAAAATGATCTCCAGAATAGCGTTTGAGATGATCAAGGTAAGTAAACAATTTTCAGTAGCGCAGAAAATGTAAATATTCAATGCAGCACTAACATTACAAGAGGAATGATGCTTATTCGAATTTAGTAGAGGTGATGTTTCCATTTCACCTTCGGTTCTCAATTCACGCACATTCAAATTGTGGTCCGAAGTTTGGTATTCGTTTACTTGAGTCAAAGAGCTGCAAACCTATCAACTCATTGGATGACTGTCTTAGTTCTGATTATAATCACTTCCTTCACATTCCTACGCCGTGGCATAACTGTGTCCTAAGATATTCAAAAAGTGATTTATATTATGTGACGAAATCTGAAGTGGTGAAGCGAGCCTTAGAGGAAGGAAGCCACATATGTGAGTGGAACCCTCTAGAAAAATACTTTTTTATATCAAAAAGTACTCACTGATAATAACGATTGAAAGCAGTATTATTGTGTGGCTGCATAATTAAGACATATAGTTTGTCTGGAATGTATTCGTTTCTTATTTTGATTAGTTTTAGCTTTGAACTCAACATGTACTTTTAAAAAAATAATCTTTCGTATAGTATCAGATATCCAACTGTTTCTGATAAATAGTTGAATTTAAATATATAAATATGACCCATCTAGCTTGATTTACTGATATTCTCATCAGTTGGTTTATGTTCCAAGTTTCCATTTTAGTATATGTCCAAGCGCAAATTACACATATATTAGTATATAGATAAGCAATCGCAAAAATAAAAAAAAAAATATGATTACAATTAAGCCATGTGGATTGAGTCAGACAAAATTTACTCTCTGTTTTTATGCAAACTATGTATTAAAACAAAATCCACAGCAATAGAATCTAGTTGTTTTAAAACCGTTGTAAGTATGAGTGTTGTATTTTCTCAACTGCATCGTAGATATAATACTTTAACACACGTAGCTGAGAAATAATGTACACTGCCATATGCTTTCGAACTATACAGATTTTTTCCAACCTGCTTCGTTCTTTAAATCTTTAACAGTGCTATCCATCCCCCATCTTTCAAGCTTTTTAGGAAGATATTCCAGTTGATCCTTCCAGTCCCAAGTAGTTCCTACAATATCAGGCAATTTTATTCCCTTAGATACTTTCTGAATAAAATCTCCTATAACTGGAAGCATTTTAAAACCAAGACCAGAATCACCTGTGGCAATCGTTAAGTTTTTAAATTTTGGATGCTTCGTAATAATCCACCGTTTATCATTAGAATCAGAACACCAGCATAATTTTTCAAACACAAATTCACGGTCAGCAAGAAAAGGCAATACACGCCTAAGAAAATCCCTCACCTCAAGTCTACAACTATCAGGAATAGTATTTTGAGGGAAAAACCCGTTTGAAATAGGAACAGAGATCGTCCTTCCATCTTCTAATTTTTGATAATGAGTAAAACCGGGAAATTCATTAACAATTTTCACATTTAAATTTTCATCAGGCTCGAAGAAGAAGCCTCTTTGAAAATTGAATAGAACAGGAGAATTACGCATTCTTTCGGCTTCTTCTTCAGTAACTTTCACATGAACAACACTCCATGCTTTAGCTACTGCCTGTCCTTCTAAATCTAGAAAAATATCTGTATAAGAACCCATGCACAAGATTATTTGTTTAGCTGATAAGATCGATCCATCGTCGCATAAAACACCACTAACCTCTCCCTTATTGAACAAGAGCTTTTTAAGGCTACCTGGGCTTCCAAAAATAAAGTTTACACCAAGTTTCAAACATTCTTCGTAAACTATTGTCATTGCTTTAGAAGAATGAGCCCAGCCACCCAACTTGTCATAATACCCTTCCCAACCATCTAATTGAGCACCCTTCAAATACCTGCAGTGTTCTAAAATGTCACCTGGCTTTGAACACCATTTTACGTTCTCTCCATAGTTCTTTTGCTTCCTGACGTTGTATGCTTTGGTAACATACTCCATCGCTTCTGGATTGTCATCAGCAAGCCCGAACATCCCTGTCTTGTGGTAAACATTTTCAAAAATTGGATCCTCCCACTTTTCAAATGCAAGGAGAGATATATAGTTATCTAAGTCACTGCCATATTTTGCTGAAATAACTTTATTAATGTCATAACCAGCTGAGTCAATTGAGGGTACTTGCCATCTATCAATACAAACAATCTTTGATTGAGGGTTCGACTTAATTAAATGCCAAGCAGTACTCAATCCCCAAACACCTGCTCCTATTATAAGGTATTCGATGTCTTCCATTGATTTTTGTTCCAACTGATTAGAAATAGAGAAATATGATCTTAAATAAACTTATCTATACAGCCATTCCTGTACATAAATATAAGAAAATATTATGATAAGCGAGTTACTACTTCAACGGTAGGTCGATTCGAGCTATATTAAACTGTTAAATTAAATTTTATCAAATTGTTGAATATTCAAGAAATTTCTGCTAGATATACGAATTAGGCTAATTTTTTACCATCTGCAGTATTTATATACGTCCAAAGACGTTTATACCAAGGCAAAGAAGTGTAGTAATCCATAATTTCAATCTCTGATTCAGTTAAAGGACGATGGCCTTCGTACAAATCAATTTCCAGCAACTTAGGGATCTTGGTACGGAAAATAATTTTGAACACAGCGTAAGAAACTATGACTATTGGGACTCCCAAATATGTTGCAAAAAAATCATATGCGTTGGGACTTCCACCAACAGGGAAGAGCGAACCATAAAATAATCCTACCAATATAAGGAAACTCATTAAGGAGAGAAATATTGGGCCCACCGGATATAACTTTGCTCTCCAGGAGTACTTTTGTTTCAAAAGTTCCAGCTTTTGAATTCTAAGAGCCATGTGAAATCTGAGAGAAACTATTCCCAAAACAACCCATACTACCATAAAAATTGTAGTTGTGATCGAAGAAAACCAAGTAAAAACTGTAGCCCCAGTACCAGAGCAATTCATATAAGTAAAAACGATTGTGAATAAAAATGTCACTGCGAGAGACCAGGTAGGCCTTCCACGTTTATCTACTTTAGCCAAGACCTTTGGTAACATCCCACGTACTGCTAAATGTCTGATACATCTTGCTGCAATATAAACGGGCTCAAGGCCACCAAATGCCAAACATACGATCATCATTCCGTTTAAAACATCTGGTAAGTACTTGATTCCTGCGTCATTCATAGCAATAATAAAAGGAGAGTTTGTAATCGAACCTGCTGTTCCCCATAATCTTTCATCATTTTCTGGTACAAGAAGAGTAATAAACATCACCAAAATCATAAAAAAACCAAAAACACGTATACCTGCACTCTTCACTGTCCGTGGAAGAGAAAACCTTGGAGATTCAGTTTCTCCTGCTAACATACCAATAAAAACCTGATCTCCAACACCCCATAAACAGTATAAACAACTGAAAGAAAATCCACGAACTCCATTTTTGAATATATCATACTTGTCACTGTTCCAATATTGTCCGTTATGAACTGATCCTGTTGGACCACCACCAGCACACATGACGATACAAGAAATAACAAAAATAATCAACATGATCACTTTAATTAAAGAAGTAGCATATTGAAATTCGGCAAACCAAATGATTGGAAGAGCGTGTATTGCAAAAGTAATCACAATTAATATTGTCATCCAAGCTGCTACAGGAACCGAAGTTGTCCAGTAATTGACTAAGGTTGATACAGCTGCACCCTCTGAAGCCATAACCGTTGTCCACGCCAACCATTCGCCGATACCGATAGCGAACGCAGCTGCTGGATCCAAGAACCTTTCAGTAAAATCTATAAAATTACCTGACGATGGATATAAGACAGAAAGCTCAGTTAAAATCTCCAACACGCAAATAACCATCAGACAAACTATAGTATAAGAAATGATCATACTACCTGGACCAGCAAATCGTAAAGCTTTACCAGTAGAAATAAAAATACCCGACCCAATGTTAGATCCTAACGTGACTATCTGAATATGCCTTGTTTTGAAAGATCTTTTGAGCTGGCCATGTCCTTCCTTTTCTCCAACCACACCATGTTCTTCTTCTTCACCAACGTAAACAGATTTGGATTCCGAGTTTGGATCATCAGGACTGGAAACCTCGCTTACGCTAATTATATTATTAACTTTAGATAATTTATCAACGACCATTATCATATAATATTATTATTCATTTTAAATTCTATTTATTTATATACTTAGATGCATTTAGATTTTGATTTATGAGCTAGGCTAAGTAATGATCTGCGTAGGGTGTGAGGTAAGTACATCCGGTATTATTTACGGTTTTCATGATATGCAGGTCACACAAACTTTCGGCTCTCAGATCAGCCTTAATCTACATAGAATCAGAAAAATAAAACTGAAAAATAGGATATATATGGTAAATTAATATCAACTTTCTTAATTTTTCAGAGCTTTTCGTACCTTACAGTTCGATATTTTGTTTTATATTAACTTTTGCAAAGAAGAGCTTTAATTTATCACGAGCTGTTCTGTACATTAAGCTAAAGGAAGAGCTGCTTGAACAAGGAAGGACCAGAAATATGCCTTCCTTTGGAGCTCTTGGAGTTAATTTCTTTCAGAACGATAGTCATGGTTGACTTGAAGAAAGTGTTTCCGGATTGAGCACTTCTGATATCAGATTTACCTTCTTTTCAGGAAAGCACGACTGCACATACATTTCTATGCGGCTGATAAATCGATAAAGGGTGTAGCTTTAGCGAAAGATAAGAAAAGCTGGGATATACTTTCACTTATTTCTAAATCGAAGACTTGCATCAGTGCTTATACAAATTAAAAAAAACAACTATAGTAATCATAACTTGTTATCTGTAAATTTTAAAAATTTTCTTATTTTAAAGCCTAGATTATGATAAGATTTGAAGACGTTGCTTGAAGCATAACAATATCCTACCCATGTTTTTGCCTAAAAATCTACAGTGGGCCTATAAGTCAACAAGAGTATGATTTGGAATTAAAATTATATGCCACAATCATTTAAAAAGTACGGGTGTTTTATTTTCCCTCCTAAATAGCATAAAAATCTTGCATGAATGATAAATGATGGCAATAAGTATAAGAGTCAATTTCTTTTTTGTAAACTAGCTAATTTGGGTCAACCTTAAATGTAATTAATGAAAGTTTATGAATCTGCCAACATTAGTACTTTATAATGTCCTGACATTAATACTCTGCGAAGGGAATTCTTTCGCTCGTATAAAACAGTTGGATAGGCCTTAGATACTAAAGTATATAAAAAAAGTCACTAAGTACAGCACTATTAATTGGAGCGTATAAAGGTATCATACTATGTGTCATCTCTAATTAATAATAAGGCAAGTTCGTTAAATTGGAAGATGAGATCCTCATTTCTATTAATTATGTATAATTATATTATACTTAATACTAGTAAATGAAAACAGCTATCGGAAGGAAAAAAATTGTATTCAGAGTTGTACTAATAACTAAATATTAAGTACTTAACCAAACACTGGAATTGCATTGTTCCTTTACTTATGAGTTATGAAAACTATCTTTAGATTTTTGATGATTGTTTGCTCCGATAAACATACTATAATTAAATATGCTAATCATTATAACATCAGATTAGTATTATTTTTTAAGTTAGCATTTAGATAGTTGATTTTGTTCAACTGTGTACTATTATTTTTGTACGGTTTGCTCACGATCACGATAAGTCTAGATCGTGCGAAATTGATTTTGCTTACAAGGTGTAATTTCATTTACTGAAATTGCTCGATCTAATTTTCCTTTCTTGAAGCCATGACAAATTTTATGCTTTCAGGGAAGTCGAATGATATATTTACAGAGCATTATGAATCTGTTGATCCCAGGAAAATCTATGAGGTAATCATGGATTCTGATTATAAAAATGGGGTTGAGGGGAATATTAATGAGGAGTTGAACAACTCAATAAATGCATCAGGTTTGACTAAAAAAAAAACAAAAAATGATAAAGAGAAGAAATCCATTTCATCAAAACATGTGAGATCGAGATTTGGATGTACTGAGTGTAAGTCGAAACGAACTAAGTGTGATGAAGCGAAGCCTTCTTGTTCTCGGTGTGTTGCGAAGGGCACTAAGTGCGTTTATTCTTTGAATCTACAGTACCGAGAAGATTTTGAAGATAAAGGCAAAAAATTTGGTAGAGAAGGTGTGGGAATAAAAGGATCTAAAGCGAAGTGCACCGTCAGCCTGTTGATTTCAGCAAGCAAGAATTCCCACTATTTGAAGATAAGAAATCTGCGTGATTTAAAATTTATTCAATTTTTTTTTGAAGACTTTCAGAATGAGACACCGATAATCCCTTCCTTAAGGCCTTCTATAATACCTGTTGATGTTCTTAATAAAAATCTAGATGGAGAACATTTAGAGTTAGCTTTGTGTTATTTTATTGAATTCGTCTTCCCGGTATTTAATCCGTTAAATCAAAATACCAACAATCCTACCTTGAGGCTAAATGAACTTACCACTTCTAGTTTGGCCATAGAGCTGGGTTTGAATCTAGAACCTTTAATTCAGTATACGCAACAAAGCGATCATGTTTTCTATCTTATAATAGCTTTGGGTTGCGTCTATGCTGCCAAGATAGGTGAAAAGCAATCCAGAAGAAACTGGTATCTGAAGGCAGAGTCATTTAAGCTGCTAGCATTAAAGGTAATCTATCCAGCAATACAGTACTTAACGAAAGATGAGCGACGTACAACTCATGAAGCGTCGAACCAATACGATTATCAGAATGAACCTGTAGATTCACGCATTGGTCAAATTAATTTAGAAAAGGATTATGGTGACAAAGCAGCATATTTTGGAGGGGAGAAAAATAGGTCAAGCAGTAATAGTGGTAAGGTTCCCGACAGAATTGATAAAGATACATCTGGTAAATTTGAAAGTGACAACAGATTTGTTGAAGAAAATGGCTACACTCCTTTGCATGAAGATTTTCCTTATGAGAATGTGGACTTTGGAAAAACACAAAAAAAACCTAAAATAGACACCGAGCTTTGCCTTAGTTTGGTTCTTTTAATGATATACGAACTTTGTAATGAATGCGATGATAGATGGAGGATGTATTTAAAGACTTGCAAAAAAGTGATTAGCTCAAATAAATTCAGTTTTCCAACTTCAGAGTTAGAGATTTCCTTACTAAATTTTTTGTTAGAATATTTGAATTATCAAGAAACTATGGGAAGAACAGCATGCAAAGACGAAAACAGCTTTTTTCTTTTGGTAGAGCAGAACGAACAGTATCTATCGGAATTTGAGAGGGACATTCATGCTCAAAAGATTCAAATTTCATGGATGGGCTGTGGAAAAGACTTGGTAGATGTTATATCTGATATAACTGATTTATCTTTTGAAAGATTTAACGAAGAAATGCAAGACATAAGGTACTTGACGTTATGTAAAGATCTAAGGAGAAAGATAGATAACCTAGATTTGACAGAATGTTTGCTGGAAATTTATGGTCGTCTTGTTCCATCTCAGAAAAAGAGCTCTTATGACAAGGACAATTTCTACGAAACATTTGACAAAGATTTAGTTCATCGTAACGAGGAGTACTGTTTTTTGTTGGCTTCAGAAGCAAAGCTATTGGCCACAGTAATATATTATGAATGTTGCCTTTTAAACTGCGAGCCAGACAATCCTGGGGTGCAGAAACTAGTGAATCAAGTATTTATGATATTGAACTGCGTCATCATTGAAAATGATTTCAAATGGTACTCTACGTTATTATGGAGTTTATTCATTGCAAGTGTAGAAATATCTCCGGTTCTGACTAATTGCGAGGAATTGCGCTACTTAGCATTAGAGCTTTTTGATAAGATAAACCTGAGAAGCTTGGGAAATGCAAATGTGATCAAGGAGATTGTCTTGAGCATCTGGAAAATGCGTGATATTGATAATCAAAGCGAGAGCAGTTTTGGGTTTATTAAGAAGAAGAACATCATGAAAGGCACGATGTCATCAAGGCCTCTTGGATTTGTTAATGATTGGGAGAAATATGTAGCAGATACTTCTTATAAAGTTTCTTTAGTCTAAGAAAGGCTAATTTTTGACAATGATAAGATAGACAGTCGGGAACCTCTTTTTAATAATTATCTTTAATTCTATGTAGATATAATCATAAACTTATACAAGCGCCTATCATGACTTCCAATTATATTTGTTCATATTATATCTAGTTCTTGCTTAATAATGATCACCTACAATATGTGATCATTTTTTTTAACAATTATTTAGAGCTTGTTAATTCACCTAGGTGTATTTGCCCAAAAGCAAATATCTTCTTGGGCATAAATTAGCATGTGTTTCGCACTTTCCTAATTAGTTACGCTGATTTGCAGTAAAGGTGCACAAAGAATTATGCTGCTAAAAGTCTTCAAATAGAGAATTTATGAAGACAATTAATTTGAACTTCCCACTCAACCAAGATAGATTATTAAATTGGTGAAACTATCGCTACAATACCACAAAAATAAATGATTTTTTCTCACTAATAAATTATCAAAGTGCCGTCGTCCATGATCCAAGCGTGCTTTGAGCTAGACATATTATATACAGGAAAGAAAAGATAGATAAGAAATAAACTTTAATAAAGTCAAGATCAAGACTCCTTTGATAGTATTATTTCATGTTCTCAATATTTAGGTTTCAGAATAAAAATAGAAAGAGAAAGTCAAATATTTCTGAAGTGTTTATAAAGAAGAAGGATTGTGTTGACAACTCTCTGTATAATCCTAAATTTGGACAGATTCAACGGTCTAAGTTTGGCTGTGCTGCTTGTAGACTTAGAAAGTAAGTACTTATTCAAAATCCAGGAAATAAAACTAATGCTAATATATAGGAAAAAATGTGATGAAACCAAACCCATTTGTGGATCTTGTAAAAAAAGAGGTGTATATTGTATTTGGAGCTCGATAGATAGAGACTCCGATCAGAAGAAACAGAAGTCTGATCAAATTACCGAGGACGAAAAGGAAGCCAAATGCGTTTCGATAAAGCAAATAGAAAATATAAATTTAGCTTCATCCCAACTGGAAGTTGAATTGCTTACCGTTGGAGATCACCAAACCTTTTTTTCACCTTTAAAATATAATAAGGAAGACAATTTTGTTATGTTCAATACTCAGAGATCATTGAAGGTTAGCTTTAAGAATAGTGACAAGATGGATGATTCAAAATTATATATACAATCTACCCGATTTATAATTTTAGACGCATTAGTGCAAGATTATTTCAAGAATATAATGACAAACAGCTTTGAAACCATGATTTCGCCCACTAGCTTCGAATATAACAAACCCTCACTTTGTTTAGCATACGAGGAGGAAAATATGTTCCTTAAGCATTTGTTTGAAGAAGTGACACCTATATTAGATGCCCTTAATATGTCTCCTTGGGCCGTTTTAACTTTAAAATACTGCGATTTTGCAATAGCAAGAAATAGCTTTATTGCTCTTTCCAGCATTCACCTCTACAACTTTGGTAGATCGCGAACTGAGTTTTATGATAGAAGCATATTGCATGTAAATGTTGTGATTGAGCACCTACTAAAAAAGATTACATGGAATCAACATGTAAATGGACTTTTGCAAAATGAAATTTCCGTAAAGAATGAAGCTGAAATTATTCTTTTGACGTACATATACTTGATGTATACCTTATTTGAAAGTGGTAAAAGTAAGACAGTGAGACATCTTCTTCAATCATGCGTGAACTCATACAAACAAATCTTATCAATGTCTTACGGAAAAAACGAATTATTTGATAACTCTAGACTTGCATTCAATTACGACGATATATATTTCCTTATGATTGTTATTTCATGGTTTGATACTGTAGCTTCCATGGTATCATATGACTGCAGAAAGCCATTCTGTGATGAAAACTGGTTCAGGCTGGGTAACCATAAATTTTCAACGTTAGACATCATGGGTTGCCCTCCTGAAATATTTGAAGTTATGTGGAGAGTTTGCCATATAAGATACGATATGAAGCATGGAAATAGATCTCATTGGCAGGAGCCAAGTTCCATAGAAAAATTGGAAAATAAGTTGATGAAATATCGGAGATATGTCTCCAAGTACGAGAAGGACCAGACATACCTAACAAGACTTAAATGTGCACGGGGATGGTCTATGGCCGTGCACATAATGTTGCTAGAAGC
Organism: Debaryomyces singareniensis; assembly: GCA_031081795.1. NCBI lineage: Eukaryota > Fungi > Ascomycota > Pichiomycetes > Serinales > Debaryomycetaceae > Debaryomyces > Debaryomyces singareniensis. The sequence goes on from JARYSX010000004.1 coordinate 20,714, forward strand.
GATAAAGCTGGAAAATTACCTAGCTGAGATAGATGGATGCATTCATGAATTTGTAGGGATGTTAAAGGAACTTGACCCAAATGAAGCAGTTGTAAACCAAATGGTTTGGCCGTTATTTTTAGTTGGCTCACGTTGCACTTCGGCTGATGAGAGGAAGGAGTGGCTCATGTTCATTGCCAGTGTTCAACTGATTATACACACGGGAACGATGGAAAATTTGAAACAGTTAGTTTTATCTTCTTGGGATTCTGGAAAAGATATGGGAAGTATTTTAGAAGAATTTTATCTTTCGCACATAGACTACTTACCATTATAGAGGTGAAACGCTACATATATTCCCAGTTTTACGAAGTCATTTGTGGTTTATTAAATACTTTGATTTTTTTTATCTAAACTTATTCTGACTCCTAACATCTCTAGAACATAAATATGCTTAACAGATGCAGCCATAATAAAAGCTGTCTTACCATGCTCTGAAGAATCCTAAGACCAAAATACAAAGCATTAGGAAATTGGATGGTGAAACATTTGCGCCTATAGATCCAGAACTGATAGATGTAGTATTTGCTGAAGGATTGGATATTCTTGTAATATTAGCACAAGCTAACCTTGTCGTGTTTTTGTAATGTATGACCACAGAAAGATTTCCCACAAAGGCTGGATCTTCAGGATTCAATGATATAAAATTATCTACATATTCCACTTTTGAGTTTGGAGGATCAAGGTAACCATGTCTGCCAGTTAAATCACCAACTTCCAAATCTGCTGGTGAAGTAGCGTTTGGATTTCCATTGTATGGATTTAAATGTCCCTTGGTACCAGTACAATTTCCATCTTCAGGTACAGGTAACTCATGTACGTGATACATGAATGGACCTCCGTAGCTTGGCAATCCCATAACATCAACGTTAACTTTTACAGAACCGTTTGAAGCAGTCGTAAAGTTAACATAACCTGATACTGTTTTATCAAAAGATGCTGAATAACTCACTTTCGAAGGCGAATCGTGAACTTCTGGTGCAGCAGAAGCACTAGCAGAACATGCAAGTAGAGAGATAGAAAGAATTTTTTTGAATTGGACCATTTTGCAGAGATTATTTTCCCTGTAAATCTGCTTCTTTAAATAGTAAAGTAAATCCAGAGTTTACAAAACAAACGAGCCAAGTGAAATAAAGATCCCAAATTCGGAATCCTTTCACATTGTTCATTGTATCTATCGTAAAATAAGAGAAAATGTCCACGAATAAAAGAATCAACCGATGTCGGTTAAGCCTATCATGGACTTCCCAAAAGAGAGGAAAAAATATTGCATTTAGCCAAAAAAACAAGCTTGTCCCTGAACATAGGAGAAGATGAGTCTCCAAAGGAACCTATACCTTATGCATCTTATTCAATTTAATCACTTGTAAGGTCAAGCGTTCTTTAACTACCCTACGTTCAGTCAACTATTCAAAGGACTCAAAAATTGGAAATTTGAGTAGCTAATTTTGAATACCGATTATGATTTTACATGCTATATAAATATACACTAATTTAGCAGATTTACGATTTTATATAGTATGTGCTTATCACTAAAAATTCTGTTTAAATTCATAAATTGCTCAGATTCAATTCAATCAAATGCGAGGTCCGAGCTAGTATGACATACCCAATAAGCTATTCAATAATTCTTTTCATGAGCAATTATTCTTCGATTGAGACATATGTATGATGATAACAACGTTTTATGCTCTGCGAAGCAATTTGCTGATTGTATTATATTATTAGATGTTTCAGTGAGAGAACTTATACAACGCACATAATTCCTATTTGTACGTTCTTTACATCTCCTAAGAATCAAATATGAACATTAATTGATGAAAACATTCAAGGTAAACATATACGGTACTATATTGGTATGATTATAGAAAAAGCATTCAAAAGCAAAATTTTGAAAAATAAATGCATCTCAAATAAGAGAACTGGAAAATAGGGTAAACATGAAATTTCAAACTTAAGAGATACTGGTAGAATAGATATATTTCAACTGTTAAGGTTAATAAAAAACGAGGAAGCACACAAAAATGATATTCTCCAAGATAGACAGGCGTGCTTATATAATATTCCAAATTGATAGGAGGTTCAGATAAAAACTTGGTTAGTTGCAACCTCTCAAACACAGCATGAAGGCTTCAAGGGTTGAACGTGAAAATACATTCGTGAAAAAAATATTGTAAAGATCGAGGAAGCGGGCGATTCTTCTTGGACTTAGATGAAAAAATATTACAAGACGCCCATACCCGTTTTTTTTTTGTTTCTAAGAGCACTGAATAAAGGCAAATAAATCTTAAGCTTAAAAAATACTCAAGAGAGCAGAGTTCTGTACAAAGCAGAACTCAAGTATACGGAGCTATGTTAATTTTGAATCATAGATGTAATTGGTCTCTTGTAATTACAAATCAAAAATTCAATTAAATAGAGGTTTTCGTTTTCGGAAAGATTTTGGTGGTTAATTCCCCTTTTAGAAATTGATTCTGGTGGGGTCACGATAGTTGCATGATAACGATTGCTATAATAATGTGCACACAAGACTATATTAAACACACCAAAACTCAGTGACAGAAGCAAGATGATTTCAAATAAGTAAGTAATTATACTAAAGTAATGAAAGAAACCACTTCTGACCATTTTAGATGTACTAAGCACTATGATCTTAATAATGGGAAGGTAATTCCTGCCCTCGCTCTTGGGACCTGGAGATCAACCGAGAAAGAGGCCTATGATGCAGTAACTGCAGCATTAAAAGCAGGATATAGACATATCGATACTGCTGCGATATATGGAAATGAAGAGATAATAGGTAAGGCCATAAAAGATTCTGAAATCCCCAGGGAAGAGCTATTTGTTACAACCAAGTTATGGTGCACTGGTCATAAAAATCCGAGCAAAGCATTAGATATCTCTTTAGAAAAGCTAGGTTTGGATTATGTTGACCTTTACTTGATGCATTGGCCCGTACCATTAAATCCAGAGGGTAATGATCCTAATTTTCCAACGTTGGCTAACGGAAAACGTGACATTTTAAATGACTGGGATTTTGTTAAGACCTACATATTGATGCAAGGATTAGTAAGTAGTGGCAAGGCTAAAGCAATTGGTGTATCTAACTTTACTGTCAAAAGGCTAAAAGAGTTATTAGCTTCTAAAGATTTGAAATACCAGCCTGCTGCGAATCAAGTGGAGTTACACCCATATTTACCTCAGTTTGAATTGGTTAAATTTTGTAAGGAACACAATATTATTGTTGAGGCATATTCCCCATTAGGATCTGCAGGTTCACCATTATTACAGGATAAAGTTATTAATGAACTAGCTGAAAAATACAAGGTTTCTGCAGCAACCATTCTAATTTCATGGGCTGTCTGGAGAGATACTGTTGTCTTACCCAAGTCTGTTAGTGCAGAGAGAATTGACAGTAATATGTATATTGTTGATTTGTCTGATGAAGATGGGGAAAAAATAGACAATATAAGTAAGGTAAGAGGTACCACTAGACTTATTTTACCAGATTGGTCTCCTTTTGTTGTTTTTGACGACGATTTTTGATCAGTATATACTTTTAAATAAAAAGCTTAGGATGTATCTAATATATAAATAAGTTTATTATATAATAGCATATATCATTACAGTTGAAGAAATAATAACTAGCCTTACAAGCCTAAACATATGAATTGAACGTTTCAGGGAATCTTAAGGACATTATTGGCTGGTCTAGATGTAAATTAGTCGAAGCTAACTCTATTTGATCAGAAGGCATACTATCCAAAAGATCGACACATCCCAGAAAGTCATCTAGAAGAGTTTCAGATGTTTTTTGTAACTGAAAATCCTCGTTAGGAAATAAAGTGTTCAACTTTTTTAGCCTTAGCCAAGTTGCTCTAGCACTTAAGCAACCTACAGATAATGTTTCCAATATGTTCATTCCTTTGGTGAAGAAAAGACGTGTACTTTTAGATTTATCAATCCTTAAAAATACAACCACAACGTATAAACTAACGTTACAGGAATTTAAATCTGTGGATGAATATATGCCTATTTTGCCTTGGTCCTTAAGTGTTGACAATATTTGAATAATACTGTAAGCAGCATCAACGCACTTGGTTGCAAGCTGTTGAATAAAAAGGATTTCATTAGGTTCCATTTTCTCGAAATTATCCGAGAATTCTACAGCATATAGCAAAAAAGGCTTGCAGATATAAATCTGCACCAAGTAATAATATAAATGAAGATGGACATGACCTCTGTACAAATCGTCATTTGGATCAAGATTTTCCCACAAAGATGCTTCATGCATTTCTGATTTCCAAGTTGACAATGATGTAAACAAGTCTTTTATTGAGGTAGAATCAATCAACACCTTTTTCAGACATTTGTTGTACAAGTTCAATATTTTTTGAAATATAAAAGTTAGCTTTATTAGAGCAATCTGATTTAAATAATTTGAACTTCCATCACTCTTCTGTAATTCTACTATGTTTTTCGGGAAATCTAAATCAATATCTTCAGCCTTGATTAATTCCACTTTACCCATGTTTATCCCTTGTCTTCTCTCTAATGTATAACAGGTCCACCATAATCGCTTACAGTATTCACGCTTTTCTTCAGTACAGTCTGAGTATGTTGATGACTTGTGAAGACCGATACTAATAGAAATGTCGCACGATAAGGAAAGATAAGCATAACCTAGATCACCGGATGTCGAATTATCATATCTACTAGTTGTCAAGAACACACCAATGAGTAGAAGGGTTTGAGCGCTATGCAAGTTTCTATTATTGATTAAAACCCCAGTAAACGGTAAAGTGGCCCTATAATACTTATAGCCTGGATCTTCCAACCCTATCATCGAGTTTGTATATAAGGGTATCACGCCGTCAATAATATATTCATAACCGCTGGCAATAGCCAACACACTTAGCAACGTGACGATAAAAGCCCACTGATCATTCGCATATGCGAAGTTTCCTAGACTTCTTTCCTTTAAAAACTTTTCAACATCAGCCTGAAAACGTTTTGGTGATAAATAAAAATAGTTCGTCTCACATATCCTAATAAAAACTTGAACTAAATTTAACACCTCCATGTCAGAGGGAAGAATATCTAGACATTCACGAAGTGCCGTATCTGATAGAGCTTCTGACTTAGCATATGATAAAGTTTCTGCATCATTCTTCGAACCTGAAGTAATATTCAATTCTTTATCATTATTAACCCTTTTGCTAGCATCAAAGAATTTCATAAAGCTTTTATCAGTTGTGGAAGCTAACTCAGAGTCAAAGTGCTTCGATAATATTCCCAGTTCTACCGGATAAGCTATATTACTATTGCTAGAATTTGACAAAAGCTGGAGCTGTTCAAACAGTAGTGCAACCATCTTTTTATTTATGCAAACATTTCGTTCAAAAACATCTATATTACTTCTTAAATAGGCCAATGAGACTTCGGGAAAAAGGTATTGTATAACACGTTCGAGCTTGCAACGATATGCGTTAAGACAATCTATCTTGGATCTGGACAGGTTAGAAGATAAAACAACGATGAATATTATTCAGAATACGTACTTTTGATCAGCTGGAAATGGATCCTTATCTTTCGGCTTGGTCATGTCACAATCAGCCTTATCCTTTTCACATCTTGAACAAGGATAGCCACCGGAGCATTTAGCTTTCCTGGCTCTACATCTGTTACAACTAAAAAGTTAGTTAGCTTCTTATACTTTAAGCATATTCCACATACGCAGATACAACTCTCTTCCTTTTACGTATCGGTAGTATTGGCCTGCTACGTATTATGTCTTTCATATCATTCATTTCCAGAAAGTGTTTGATTAATTATAAAATAACATGCTCCTAATTTTATAATGCGCACTTAGGTACCAAGTTTACATAGATCTGAATTCGAAGTTGCTACGTTCTCATATTTGAAGCTGCTACGGTATTAAGCTCTTGATATTAAATTAATATCAACTATTGTATAGATGATTGGTAGTGATTTTCAGCAATCATATTATTAGAAGAAAATTTTGGACGTAGGCGTTTTTAAACAACTGAATTGATTTCTACTTACCCCTATGTTGAAACCACAAATACGATATAGCCAATATCTAGTGAGACATCGCTTAAGTTATCATTAAAGAATTGAGGTCGCTTCTGCTATCAAATAGGATACATATTTACATTCTTAAGGTAGATACTATGCTTTAGGTAAGTCAATTCAAGGGGAAGATAGTAGCGGAAGCACGTACCCGAAAGCTTCTGATATCGAAAATACGCTTCATTTGCTTTTTAATAAGACTGGGCTTTTATATCTACAAGAAACTGATTGGTCCCATACTTTCGGTACCTTTAACATCGTCATTTCATAAACACTAAGATATGTACATTTCACATCCCAAATTATGAACGATCGATTTAGCAGCTATTCGCGCGCGCGATGCACAAGGAGTGCAGCATCCTGTTCAAAATTTGTCATATTCTATAGATTACAATCTTGAACTTGAAGCTTTCATAGAAAGCTAACTAAAATGAATTTTTGGTAGCATAAATTATCTATCATTCCAAAATAGCTATTTAATATCTAATGGCACAGAATTTATTCTACTCTTGTAAATTCGGCCTTCTTTCATCACGATTAACAACTCATTTTCAGGTTCATCCAACACCGTGATGTCTTCCAAAGGGTTTGAGTTTAGCATCAAAAGATCAGCGTAGTAGCCAACCTTTATTTGTCCTAACAAATCTTCCATTCCGTTCATCTCAGCTGGTATTATGGTCGCAGATTTCAATATTTCATGCGGGGTCAAAACTTTACTACGAATAAAGAATTCTTGGGTTTGGTATCCCACTAAAGAACCGAGTAAGTCAGAACCGAAGCATATCTTAACACCGTGTACTTTTGCAATAAGTAGGGATTCAAGGCCTTTCTTTAAAACTTGAATATTTTTTTCCTTAGCAGATTCATCAAGGAAGGTCTTAAATTGATCCGATGCCATGACCTTATAAGTCACTAGGGTTGGTGTGAGGTAACACCCCTTTTCGGCCATCAACTTGGCAGATTCACTATCCAAAAGATTACCGTGCTCAATTCCCTTTACCCCATTTTTGACACATCTTTTAATACTTTCTGGTGTATAGGCATGTGCTGTAACATACGTGCCGTAAGATTCTGCAATCCTTACCAATGCTTGGATCTCATCTTCACAGTACTGTAAATTGGTTATCTTATCAGTTGGTGAGGCAACTCCTCCACCGGCCATAATCTTGATAAAATCTGCTCCTTGCCTCATTTCTTCACGCGCAGCCTTGTAACATTCATCCACTCCATCCGCTGTGACTCCAAGCAAGTTCATATGACAGGAGCAGCTGTCAAATGAATCACCGGGCATATCACTGGGAACCATATGACCATGTCCTCCAGTTTGCGAAATAGCATGCCCAGCAATAAATAGTCTAGGTCCTGTTATAGATCCTTCATTAATAGCATTTTTTACGTGCGACTCTGTGCCTCCACAATCACGTAAGGATGTGAAACCTTTTTCTAGCATCATCCTACTATTATTACCCACTCTCATCATTGCTTTTCCTTTTGACATTAACATCAATTTAGATAAATCAGTTTCACCTGGAACACATTGAAGATGAACATGATTATCGATCAAACCAGGACATATATACTTTCCTGATGCATCAATATGCTCATATTCCAGATCAATTTCTACACTTCCTGGAGTAATTTTTGATACAAACCCATTAGCTGTAAATAAATTGACATTGCTTAAAATTGAACCATTTACAACATCAACTACGTTTGCATTCTTAAAGCAGTAATTCTTTATCTTCGGGAGATTCCAGGGCTTTACTAAGCTCGCAAAATCTTTATTCATTCTCTCATTTACATCAATCTCTGGTAACTGCATTTTCTTCTCTATATCAAAAAAACTAAGAAAGAGGTTTGAACCTAGCTTATAAATTACCTCAAATTGTTAAGATTCATAAAATATTCAACTATAAGCGAGCCAATGAAGCCTCTTTTAACAAAGCGTCATCCTCAATTACTTGTCAATTGGTATCCTCTGCCGACAGAGGAATTTTATGCGATAAAGCTATAAACATTTCGCGGCATCAAGTACCCGAAAATAATTTTGACAAGAACTGATCATGGCTCCAGATTAGATCGCAGGATAATCTCCCATATATTCTTGGAGTACTTAAATAGATATGAAGGAGACAAATTTATGATTAGTTTCAAAACGGAGAAAGATTATAACTCTCATAAATGACTACGAGTTCAGATGTTCAGAAGCTAGAAAGCTTTAATGTGAAGGAAGAAGATGCACATGTTGAAGTTCCACAAGATTTGATCGATTTCACGCCAGAAGAAGAACGAAAGCTAGTAAGGAAGCTTGATATGATAGTATTACCAGTGATGTGCTTGGTTTTCTTCTCGCAGTACCTAGATAAACAAACATTGTCATATACTGTTGTATATGGTTTAAAGACAGATTTAAAACTTACCGGCAACCAATACTCATGGCTCACGTCAGGATTTTATATTGCCCAGTTAGTATCTCAGTTCTGGAACGCATATGCCTTGAGTAGATTCCCCACAAAGCTTGTGACAGGAATCTGTATTGTAATTTGGGGTGCTATTTGCATGTGCTTGGCTGCACCAAGTACTTTCAGTGGCTTTGTTGCAGTTAGAGCTCTTCTAGGGTTCTTTGAGGGTGCAGTTTCTCCAGCATTCGTTATTATAACTTCTGTATATTACAAAAAGTCTGAACATGGTTTAAGGACCGCTTGCTGGATTTCTTGCAACGCCATTGCACAAATAATTGGTAATTTTTTAGTGTATGGTATCGGGCAAAACTCACAGTTGAGTATAGCTGCTTGGAGAGTCGCATTCTTGGTATGCGGTGGAATTACGATTGCTTTTGGGGCAATATTTATTTGCACGCTTCCATTATCGCCCGCAAAGGCTTGGTTTCTTACTGAAAGACAGAGACACATTGCTGTGCAAAGGTTGTTGGCTGAAAGCGATAGGGGAGAGCAATCAAGTTTCAGCTGGAATCAACTAGTACAGTCTTTCAAGCTCGATTGGATCATTATCTCATCTTTCTTATTCGGTTTTTTGATTACGGCTACCTCCGGGCCTATAATATTCTCCTCTTTGATCATTTCAGACTTGGGATACACTGGCGATAAGACTTTGTTATTAGGATCTCCTTCTGGCGCAGTTCAATTGGCTTTCATTTGGATCGGTGTTTTTTTCCTCAAAATTTTTCCTAACCAGAGATGTCTAATTATTATGGGGTTAGCTTTAGTTCCTTTGACAGGATCTATATGTTTGTTAGCCCTCCCAGATGCGCATCATTGGGGTCGTATTGTTTCTTCTTGGCTAGGAGCATGTATTACCAGTTTTATGTCCTTACTACTTTCCTTAAATGCTTCAAATACTAGGGGTAATACCAGAAAAGCAATAGTAAATAATACCTTTTTTTTAGGATACTGCTTGGCAGCCATTGTGTATCCCCAATGGTGGAACTATTCTAAAGATCCAAGATACAGAACTGGTTTGACCGTAAATGTTGTACTCTGGGGAGTATTCTTAGCTTTAGTTTTCGGATATCGAAGTATGTGTATCTATGAAAACAAGAAAAGAGATATGATGATTCTGGAAGGTAAGGTTCCTGATTACGACGTCAAGAATGATTTGACTGATAAGGAGGACTTATATCATAGATACGTATATTAATTTGCTCTTATAACTCAAGACTCGTTAGGAGCTACAAATATAAACTAATGAAGTGTATAGCCTGATCTTATAAATCTATTCCCTATACAGTTTTTCTCACTTACAAAGTGATAGCTTAACTTCGATTTATATTATTTTAAAAAGAAAGAATAGAGCAAAAGCTTACACTTCAACTATCCTAAATTCTGATTTACTCTTTCTTTCAAGTTTGCTCAATTCTGGGCTGAATTTGCCTTTATCAGGCATTGGTTGACTGAATATTTCCTCACTGAGAGAATAGGTTCGCGCAGCTTTTGAGGATAAAATTATTTTTGCTAGAGTCCTTCGAAATTAGATGCAAGAAATACAGGGAATACAGGGAGACCACAAGATAAGTATTAAAGTACCTTTCATTAATGCTAGACAAGCAGAGATTGCAAGCAATAGTTTGGAGCCCGATCTAATATTAAAGACGCAAGAATTAGAGGCTTCTTGTTCATCAAAGGGGAGTGACTTAATTCTCAACTTTTCGGGATCTAGCAATAGGGTTCTTAGGGTAGCAATAAATACAATATTAGAAAACTTGAAGACAGTAATAGAATGCATTGATGAATTTGAAGACACAAAGGACAAATATATTTCATGATATTCATTCTAGGTTTTTAAATAATAGATTGCCGACTTTGTACCATATTACGCAAGAGTTTTTCAGTTTGTAGAAAATGTTTGATGAAGGTTTGTAATGATGTATAGTCAACGAGTTTTAATAAAGTTAAATTCATTAAAATGTGGTGTACATTCCAGAAGGACTCTATTCAAAAATCCTAAGAAAGTACAGAAAGGCATAATTAGTGAAGATGCATCGACAGAGAGTTACCATGAATATTCTATTAGACCAGATACTTTCTCCTTCAAAGTTGATGCCTTAAGAAATAGGATAGGTGAAAAGCATGAAGATACGCCAGATAAAATACATCCATTGCAAGACAGCTCACAGAAGAGAAAAAATAATTTGATAGACCTCATATATCGAAATGCCACAAATTACCCTTTTAAAAATCGATCCCCAGATAGTATATACCAACAATATCCAATGATTAATAGCAAAAAGCTAGGAAGGAGGTTCCATGTACCAAAAAAGGTCAAAATGAGAACTTCTGATTTCATCGAAGATTCTTTGTATAATCCTAATTATGGGTATTTCAGCAAAGAAGTTGAAATTTTCAAACCAGATCAACCATTTGATTATTCAAATATAAAGGATGTCGATGAATTTCTCGAAAACTGGGAAAAGGCTTACTTGAAATATGATGATAAAAAAACACCTGTCGAATTATCAAAATCCCCAATGCTCGTAGATGAAAATTCATATAAAACACCACAATCTTCAAGGATGGGGACGAAGGCGGTACAGTTGTTGAAACAAGAGCATGAAGTTGAGAAATCACAAAGAATAAAGAAAAAGAGGCATTTACAACTATGGCATACACCTACAGAATTATTTCTGCCCCATTATGGGGAAGCCATAGCTCGTTATATTCTTGTGAACTATAAGTTAAATGGTAATTTTCCATACCAAGACTTAGTGATTTATGAAATGGGAGGTGGAAATGGAACTTTAATGTGCGATATATTGAAATATATTAAACAGACCCAACCTGAGATATATAGTAAGACAAGGTACAAAATTATTGAAATTCTGAGTCAACTAGCTGAAAAACAAGCATTAAATGCATTAAGTGCTAAACTATCCGAAAAAGGATTAGACGATGGTAAACTAGAGATTATAAATAAGTCTATATTTGACTGGGATGTTGTCGTTAATGAAGCATGTTATTTCATCGCTTTGGAGGTTTTTGACAATTTTGCGCATGATTTAATAAGATACGACAATGTGACAGGCATTCCATATGAAGGGAGAGTTTTGATCGATGGAATGGGAGATTTTTATGAATTTTTTTCTCCAGAATTAAGTTATTATTCGTCAACTTTTTTGAACTTGAGAGAGAACGGACCACTTTCCAAGCTAAAAGAAACTGAAGGCTTGAATGCAAAGATAGAATTACTAAGGAGTATAATCCCATTTTTCACCAACAGAGACCATATACACCCTCTTAATCATTCTCAAACTATGCTCAAGTTGAAAAATTATTTTATTCCAATGAAAGACAATCTTTCGCCTGGAGAATTTATTCCTACGAGACTCTTACAGTTCTTTCATATTTTGAAGCACAAGTTTCCTCATCACACCCTTATTGCATCGGATTTCCATTATTTGCCAAATACAATACCTGGGTATTACAATGCCCCAGTTGTACAGACTGTGCTACAGAACAAAATGGTAGACATCACGACCTATATGTGTCTTCAAGGATATTTCGATATCCTTTTTCCTACAGACTTTAATTTAGCAAGTTTCTTATATAAACAGGTTACCGGCAAAATCTCTAAAGTCGAGTCACATAGGGATTTTCTAGAAACTTGGGCTGATGTGGATGCAACTACAACCAAAAAGGGCGATAACCCAATGTTAGACTTTTACACAAATGTTAGTTTTTTAGTCAGTTAAGAAGATTTTTAGATATACAAGCATTTAATAGATTGTAAATATTAAGATAAAATGCAATTAGGTCCAATATACATTGTCTACACCTGATCACATTTCTGTTACAGCTCATCTTGTCTTCTCAAATAAATACTGCATATATTGCCTTCATTTGCTTGAGTGAAAGTTTAGAGAGCGAGCTGAAGAAGTGTAATAACAGGCTTACTATGGGAGTGCCAGCATTATTTAGATGGCTTTCAAGGAAGTATCCCAAAATAATAAGTCCTGTAGTAGAAGGTGATACTAATATTGAAATTGGAGCCGCTCAATATAGTGATCCTAATCCAAATGGTGAAGTTGATAATTTATATCTAGATATGAATGGTATAGTCCATCCATGCTCCCATCCAGAGCACAAGCCTCCTCCGGAAACTGAAGATGAAATGTTTCTAGACATATTCAAATATACCGATCGAGTACTTATGATGGCTCGCCCTCGGAAAGTATTGGTTATAGCAATTGATGGTGTGGCTCCAAGAGCCAAGATGAACCAACAACGTAGTCGTAGGTTCAGGTCAGCACAGGACGCCAAAATAATGCAGGAAGAGAGAAACAACAAGATAATAGAATTAGAAGCAAGAGGGGAAATGATCGAAGATGCGATTAAGGGGAAGAAATCATGGGATACGAATTCGATTACTCCGGGGACTCCTTTCATGGATAAGTTAGCTGAAGCGTTAAGATATTGGGTCGCATACAAGCTTTCTAATGACCCAGGTTGGGAAAATTTACAAGTAATACTTAGTGACTCGAGTGTTCCAGGAGAGGGTGAGCATAAGCTAATGAGCTTTATTAGACTGCAGAGGCAAGATCCAGAGTATGATCCCAATACAAAGCATTGTATTTATGGATTGGATGCAGATCTAATATTCCTTGGACTTGCTACCCATGAACCACACTTTAGAGTATTAAGGGAAGATGTTTTTGCCCAATCCAGAAGGCCATTAAGGGTTGCTGACAACCTTCAAATGACGCAGGCCCAGAAGGATTTAATCCAAGAACAGGACGACAAGAAGCCTTTTTTATGGTTACATGTTAACGTACTAAGAGAATATTTAGTTTTGGAGCTATATGATCCGAAATTACCATTTCAATTTGACTTAGAACGTGCAATTGACGACTGGGTTTTTATGTGTTTTTTTGTAGGAAATGATTTTTTACCACACCTTCCAAGTCTAGATGTGCGTGATAATGGTATTGATGTCCTTGTGGATTGTTGGAAGAAATTATTGCCAAGGCTTAAGGATTATATTACGTGCGATGGTGTTTTGAATATCAGTAGTGTTGAAATGTTAATGGAAAAGTTGGCCAGTAAAGAGGATGATATTTTCAAGAAACGTAAGGAAATGGAAGTCAGAAGAGAAGAAAATGCTAAGAGAAGAAGGATAGCACAAGAAGAAGAAAAGGCGTTGAAGAGACAATATTTACCTACAGTTTCTAAAGGTAAAGATAAGGCTCCTTTATTGGCAGACCAAAGTATGCCTTTGATGGATACTAATGGAAATGTTGTGGATGGATTTGCACATTTGTCTAACAAGGACATTGTTCAAAATAGAGATGTCATCACAAATGCGAACTTAGCAAACCAGGATGCAGCTGAAACACTTAAAAAGTTAATCATGTCCAAAAATTCTGCTAATGATGTAAATATTAGTGCTTCAAGTGCGGTGAGCGAAATAGCACAGACAAATTGTGAATCCCCTGGCACGAAGCGCCTGTCAGACCCGACTGATTCTTCTTCAGACATAACGGAAGATAATTCGGGAGACGTTAGGATGTGGGAGACAGGGTATAAAGAAAGATATTATTCCTCTAAGTTCAATGTGACTTCTGATGAAGAAATTTTAAAAATAAAAAAGGATATGGTCAGATGTTATTTGGAGGGAATTTCTTGGGTTCTCTTGTACTACTACCAAGGTTGTCCTTCATGGCTCTGGTATTATCCCTACCATTACTCACCTTTTGCCTCTGATTTTAAAGACGTCAAAGAATTAATAGGAGGAAATGAAGTTAGTTTTTCTGTAGGTGAGCCCTTTAAACCATATGAACAGCTTATGTCAGTCTTACCAGCAGCATCAGCTCACAATTTGCCAGAAGTTTTTAGGGATCTAATGTGTAATCCCGAAAGTGAAATCATAGATTTTTATCCGGAAGATTTTAAAATTGATATGAATGGTGCAAAAATGAGTTGGCTTGGTATTGCTTTGCTTCCTTTCATTGATGAAAAAAGATTGCTCAAAGCAGTTACTAAAAAATATCATCTTCTAACTGATCGCGAAAAGGAAAGGAACACTCTCAAGGAAGAACTTCTTTTTGTTTCAAATAAGAATAGAAATTTCCATTTCTTCCATGACTCACTCTATGAAAAAGGGGTAGATGTGTGTGAGTTTAAATCCAGCAAGACTGGTTTATGTGGAAATGTAAAAAGGGTTGATATATTTGGAACTTCAGGTGAAACGCCATTTCCTCTTTCTCAAGGAGAGATGCCCAACTTAGATAACTCTGAATTCTTATGCCTCACATATTCATCTCAGGAAAAAAATAAAGGCAAGTCTATGCTTCTTAATGGCTATATTCCACATAATCTTGCATTGTCCATATCAGATAAGAATGCAGTTTTGTATGGCTCAGGCAGACAATATAATAGGTTCCATTCGACTGATGATAATAGAGGCTATATAAATACTGGTCCATCAGGAAAAGAAGATTTTTTGATGTATTCAATGAGGCGGGGCGGATATAGGTCAACGTTAGAATATTTTAAGCAAGAAACTCGCGGCGTGAACAACACCTCTATGCTGAACTATAATAAGCCATATTTGAACCAGAACCAAGGCTATGGCAGAGGCGATAATTATCAGAATGGTTACAATAGCGGGTACAATAACGGGAATACTAATAGATACAACTCTGGATATAATAATAGTGGAAATTATTATCAGAAAAACCGATACAATCAACACCAGTATGATAATCGTGCGGGCTCTAATAGTTACAATTATTCTGGTAATCAGGCATATACTCAAAATTATAGCTCTTACAATTCTCAAAATCCCCACAATAAATCAGAGAGATTCCCCAACCCTTATTCCCGCAAAAGAAATCCTAGCGACGGACAGGGTCAAAGATATAGGGATAATAGATACTAAATATATAATCTAGTTTGGAAAGTAGAAATGATAATTACACAAAAATAAAACTAAGTGGCAATATCTCAGTTCAATTCAATAGGTGGCACGAAGATACATGGTAATGAGTAAGGTTAATTACTTAATTGAAAACAAGACAATTGAAATAAGAGATGAAGAAGATAGTTATAGTGTAGAAATCATTGGCAATTCTGATGTAGAATCTAGGGAAATAAAGTTAGATTTCAAAAATTCAGCACACATCCGGGGAAAGGTACTTATAATAGATTCGATATTCTCCGGGCAAGGTAGGAGTGAAACTAAGAGTATTTTTCAACATTTACTCTCCCCCTTGTTTCGGATTTTGAAAATAGACTATGAATATCTGCAAACTGTATCGGAAGAAACCGTAGAAGAGATCGCAAAAAGTTGGAGAAATTATAATGGCTCAGTCTCCTCAGTAATTTTCCTTAGTGGAGATACCAGCGTTTTTGAATTCATCAACGGATTACCCAATGATTTGGTAGATTCAAAAATCAGTATTTCTGTCTTTCCATGTGGAACTGGCAACAGTTTAGCCTTATCTATGGGAATTACTAATGTGTTAGATGCGGTCACTAAGTTCTTAACTGGAGGAACCAGACCTTTTTACCTATATCGTGCAAGGTTTCCAAAAGGTAGCTACACAATAAAGAGAGAAGAAAAGCGGTCGGTTCGGGATATGCTTTTTTGCGTTGTTTGCTCCTGGGGGTTTCATGCAGCATTAGTTGCAGATAGCGACAGTCCAGAAATGAGGAAAAAAGGCATTATTAGGTTCAAGATTGCTGCCGAAAAAAACTTAACAGAGAAAATACAATACGAGGGAAGCACAACTATAGACTCAGATATAATCAGAGGACCATATTGCTATTGGCTACTTTGTGCCACTGATAAATTTGAACCTACTTTCGAGATCCTGCCTATGGGTAATATAACAAAAAATAATTTATACTTCATTTCTGTACCATTTTCTGAGCATGATAATCTAATGGAAATTATGCAAGAAGTTTATGATAGCGGTAGCCATATCAGGGATAGTCGAGTTATATATAAAGAAGTGTCAGAAAATCAGATCGTGTCTTTGCAGAATCCTAAATCTTCATCCAATAGATTTTGTGTTGATGGAGAAATTATCTATGTTCCTACAGATAGTGGGGACATTGAAATACTGTGTGCAGGAAACAGAATAAATGGAATTGAATTGACATTGGTACGATAGTTTGATGGGGATAAATACTATCCTAATTTTGGACATTCCGGATTTTACAATTAAAAACTTACTGATAATATAAATACTTATGATTTTTGCCTCCTATTAAGTAAATTGTTTTAAATAATATGACATTGATTTCCTTTAGTATAGACTAGCATTATTTAATTGACAGTTTTTATTTATAAAGCAGTTAGATTTTTGAACCTCAGAGCCCCACTTACGTATAAAATATCTAGTTTAACGAAAAGGTGGGGTGCAAAATTTTCAGCAGGAATCCATACGCGCGTTTTGCTAACTAAACAAAAATCCTTCAATAACTTGCATACCCCACCCCACAATTTGATGTGTAATCCTAACGGAATAAATAGGAATAGAGCGTTTTGGGAGAAACAATGTGATATTTTTGATATATAATTTCTGCCTCTATCCGCTGAACATTTTCCAGTTCGAAAGTGTCTGCTTCTAACTAAAATGATAGACGTAGAAGAAAATAAATCAATAAGTATTATTCATGACGGTTCAGTAAATGAAGATGCTACATCTATGAAGCAGGACACTACAAAGAAACAAAATAAGCCATGGTACAGATCATTTAGATGGTCCGTGGAGGATCACAGTTCTCCAAAAGAAATTTATAATTGGACGCTATATATGTCTGTCTTTGTTTTTGGTATCTTAGGTGCTGCAAGGGGTTACGATGAAGGAAATATTGCTGGAAATATTGCGCAAGTCTCATTCAATAACTACTTCGGATTAGCTGACCCTAATAAATCAGCAGAGCAAATTGCTAACCTAAAGTCTAATATCACGTCAATGGTACAGTTGGGGTGTATAGGAGGGGCGTTAATTGCAGCTTTCTCTGTAGACTATTTGGGGAGAGTTCGTGCATTGCAGCTTGTGTGTTGCATTTGGATTGTCGGTGTCATCATCCAATTAACCTCTCAGTCCATAGGACAATTGTATGCTGGTAGACTTATTGAAGGATTAGCTATTGGACAAACTACCACCATAGGACCTACATATTTATCAGAAGTTTCCCCAAAGGCCATTCGAGGATTATGCGGCTGTATATTTGCTGGCGCTGTCTATTTTGGTATTATGTTGGCATATTTTGCGAATTATGGTACAGCTTTACATATCAGCCTGGAAAGTAATAGGCAATGGATAATACCTACATCAATAAAACTTCCATTAGCAGGAAGTATATTTGTTCTTTCGTTTTTTTTCTGTATGGAAAGTCCAAGATTCTTAATGAGAAAAGGTAAACCTGAAGCCGCAGTTCGGTTATTAGCACGTTTGAGAGGCTTACCAGAAGATCATCCATATGTATTAGGTGAAATATCCGACATTAATGAACAATTATTAGCTGAAAAAGAAGCCACTTCAAAGAGAAAAGTTAAAGACTTATTGAAAGAGGTATTTCTTGTAAAATCCATTCGATACCGGTTTTTTGCCATAGCCTTCAGTGCTCAAATATTAGGACAATGGTCCGGCGCTAATGCTGTGACTATTTATGCTTCTGAACTTTTTTCCTTGTCTGGTATTCAAGGTGTCGACGTATTAAAGATGACAGCTGTCTTAGGCGTCGTTAAGTTTATAGGAGCATATTTCTCCGCATTTTTTCTTATTGATATCTTTGGTAGACGGAAAACACTTTATGCTGGTATCACGATTCAAGGGATTTCAATGTTGTATTATGCCATATTCTTAAATATAGTACCTTCTGCTGCGGATTCAGATATTAAGTTGACAGGATCCAAATTAGCAGCAAGTAAGGGTGCTTTGGCGGCAATATATTTTTCTGGAATTGGCTGGGTATGCGGATTCAATTCTATTCAATATTTATTGGGTTCTGAAATTTTCCCTTTAAATATTCGTTCATTTGCTCAGTCTTGTGTGATGGTATTTCACTTCGCTAATCAGTATGGTAACTCGAAAGCACTCCCCAAGATGATGTTAGCTATGAATTCTTACGGTGCGTTTTACTTTTTTTGTGCTATACTGCTTTGCTCTATTATTTGGGCTTGGTTTTTTGTTCCCGAAATCTCTGGAAGATCTTTGGAAAGTATGGAAGAAATCTTTAATTTACCTTGGTACTTGGTTGGAAGGCGCGGTGCACAGCTTTGCCCTGATTATTCTCAGATCACCAGTATTACTGTAAATAAATATGGCACGGGTAATTCTTACAATGGAATGATGAATTATGAAATGAATATAGAAAAAATAACTAAAGAAACAATTGAAGATGTTGAAAATGCTGAGGATAATGAAGACAATGAAGACAATGAAAAGAAGAAATAGTTATTTAATATATGAATTAATTTTACTACATAGTATTATTTAATGAATTTTTAATAATACATCATTTAGGTCGAGTCTTTCATACGTTTTGTATTAGCTTGATGCTCTTGTTTCAGGTTAAACTGTCTCTTTTGACCTGCCTTTTGATCTGAATCAGTTTTGGTATCAGCTTTGGAATGAACTTTTGCATCAATGTTTGGATCAGTTTTGACATCGCTCATCGCATCAGTATTGGCATCACTTTTGGTGTCACTTTTGGTGTCACTTTTGGTGTCACTTTTGGCGTCACTTTTGGCGTTTGAGTTTTCAACATTTGGTAGACGTACGGTCAAAGTCGACTCTGTGAATTGGTGCCCTAGCGGTGTAGGTGTCAGTTTGGAACTATTCGAGGTCGTATTTGGCAAAGTATCACTTTTTGGACCGGTTGTGATATCTTTTGCCTCAAGTTTTTCTATTTTCTTATTTAGCATTCTTATTTTGATCTCAAATTTCTTTTCTGCTACATTCCTAGCATCTACTTTTGCCTTCTCTATCTGAGCTGAAATTCCTTGGCTTAGTTTATCAATTTCGGCTTTGTGAACATTGGATAATTCGCTTCGCAACTTTTCAAGTCTATTTTCATCCAGAAGATGATCAGCTGATTCATGTTCTGTGGTTTTCGTAGATTCAATTTTGGCCTGTAACTCAGATTCATACTCCTTTTTCTTCTTCTCAAATTCGGAAATGAGTGCCTCTTTTATTGAAGATTCCAATTCCTGTTTAATAGCTGTCTCTCTTGCAGCAAACTCCTCTGATTTCATATCAATCTCTTTTCTTAACTGCTCTTGTAGGTTCTTCTCCTCTTGAAACGATTTATTAGCGAGCATTAACTCATCAGTTGTACTATTGAGCTTCTTAGTAATCTCAAGTATTTGTCCATTCAAATTCTGAATTTGTGCTTGTAGCTGGGAATTAGTTACCGAAAGATTATGAACTTCTTCCAGCGACTTAGCGAGTTGAGTTTCATTTTCTTTGATAGTAGATGCTTTGTCGTTTGGAGACTGTTCTTGCTCTTTCTTCAATCTAGTTATCTCATCCTTCGATTTCTCTAATTCGGAGCGTTGTGATTCAACAAGCTTCTCAAGTTCCCTGGTTTTAGCTCTATGTCCCAGAAGCTTTGTTTGGAACTCATTTCTAAGATTGGAGAAACGCTGTTTCATAGCCACTATATCTTCTGATTCCTCATTGGAAGAAGTTTCTTTAGAAGAAAGTTCTTTCTTCTTAAGTAATTCATATTCTTCTTGTAACAATCTTAATGATTGATCTTTATTTTCAACCTTTAAAAGCAAATCTTTATGACTTGCTTCGGAAGCCTCAATATTCTTACTCAATGTGTTGCATTTCTCTTCAAGCAGGTCAATTTTTTCTTGCCTTAACCTGTTTTCATTTCTTAAAGTTGTATTGCTCTCTCTTAAAATATTTAATTGGTCAAGTTGCTTCATCAATTTCTCATGTTCTTCTTTACTAGATGATGCCCCTGCAAGTGACTTGTGAGCAGATATTAACTCTTCCCTAGAAGCCTCCAAAAGGTTCGATAAATTGTTACATTTTTGAGTCAATTTCTCAAGCTCTTCAGATTTCACACGTAACTTCGAGGCGGATATATCCTTCTCTCTTCTCAAAAAGCTCAATACTTCTTGAATATTATTCGAATTTGAACTTTCAAACAGGTTCTGTGTCAGCCTGGTTAACTCAAGTTGATTAAGAAGAATATCATTTTGATTAGTGAGATCTTTCACCTTCAAATTTGCTTCTTCCAATGCGGCTGATTTATTTGATTCTGCATCGTTCAATTTTTCTAAATACTCTTCAATCGTATTCTGGGATAAATCCAAATCAGCCTTCAACTTAACGATATTTTCCTGAAGCAGCTCACATTGTAATTTAAGACTTGTAACTTGTTCTTGAAGTTGTCCATTGGTTTTTCTTTCATCTTCCAACTTTTTCTCAAGCCCTTGTGCTAATTCAGACTGCGATTCTAAACTCTCTGATAGAGATTTAGCTTTAAGTTCATAGTCATTCTTGACTACGTCCAATGATGACGCCTGAATTTGTGCATCATTTAATTGAATTTTCAACTCTTCGGTGTCATGAGAATATTTATCTCGGAGCTCTGAGAGTTCAGTTTGCAATTCAGCATACTTCTGTTTTACTTCCTCCAAGTTCTTAGAAGACTCATCTTTTAACAGGCGAAGCTGTTCAATTTTAACTTCGCTATCCTTTTTGTACTCTTCAAAAGTTTCAGTTGAATTAACCAATGCATCCTCTGCAGCTCTTGCCATTTTAGTGTATTCATCAACTTGCGACTCCGATACCTGGAGCTCCCGTCTAAGTCTATCCAACTCCGATAAGTCTTGCAATGAATTATTGGTAGATTTATCTGCTTTAAATCCTTCAAATTTATGCATTTTATCTATTGATGCTTGTAGACTCCTAATATTTTCCTTCAATTTCATAATGAGCTCGTCTTTTTCCAGCACAGCAGACTTATATTCTGCCAACCGTGAGCTTAACTCAGATATCTGTTCAAACTTAGCATTCTGTGCCTTCAAAGCTAAATTAGATTGACTAGAAAGAATAGAAATTTTTTCGTCTCTCTCAGCTAAAGTTGCTTGAATTTTTTGATAATTTTCAACCGACTGTGTGAACCGAGTTGTAAGCTCATTGCAGGACAATTCTCTTTCCTTAAGTATACCTTGAAGATTTGTCACAAACTCATTCAACTGATGTTTATCACGTCTCAATTGATCAACTTCTTCTTGCAAAGAGGACAGTATAGTTTGAGATACCTTCTGATCTGATTTCATTCTGTTGATTAATATATCTTTCTCATAGACTCTAGATTGAACTTCTCTCAAGTCATTCGACTTTTCTATCAATATTTCCTCTTGCTTAGCACTCTGGCTCTTCCAGAATTCGATATCTTTGCGCAAAAGAGACATATCCTTTTCCAAGTTTGAAATAGTCTTTTCAGAATTGCTGAGCTTTAATTCAATAACTTCTCGGTTGCTAGTGAGCTGATAAACCTTACTCATAGCATCACTCTCCGATTTGGTGAGCATACTTAGCTTGGTGTTTAATTCTCTGACGGTTTTATTAGACAGCTCTCGAAACTCATTCAAATGAGACTCAGCTTCGTGAAGCTTACTTTTCAACTCTTCATTTGACTCCTTCAAAACCTTCAGCTCCCCAATGTTAGCTACACCGCCTTCTGAGTTATGAAGCCCTTTCAAAACATCACGTTCCATCGTAACTGTCTCAAGTTTAATATTCAAGCTTTTAATTTCACCCTCTAAGGTTAATATGGCCTCCTTGGCTTCTTCAATGGCAGCAGACTCTACATCTTCGTTATGTTTTGATTCTTTAAATTCTAATTGTTTTCCAAGTTGTCTTACCACTTTTAGCAACTCTTCATTTTTTTTCTGTAAATCTATTATGTCCGTGAATCCAACAAGACGCTCTGAAATTAACCTGTCAGCGTCTGTTTCAAATGAAGGTTCATTGTTTCCACTTTTATCAAGAATATTTTCTATCGCTTTCTTCTCAAAAGATGTCAAGGGATCTTCTTTACCATTTCTGAGCTTTGAATGCACCAAATAAAAACATAACTGTTTGCCTAAATCCTTGCATAAACCCTTTAAGGAAACAATTTCCATGTTGGATTCATCTAACTTCGATTTCAATTTGTTCATATCTCTTTGCACATCGAGCTTTTCGATCCTTACTGTTTCCATCCTGGAAACCATATCTTTAATGGATTCTTCATAAAATTTAATCTGATCTCGGTAATTCGCAATAGCAGGCTTTTTTAACTCAAGCTCTTTTACAAATGATTCAAGATCTTGAGCGAGCTTCTCCTTCTGCATACGTTCTAAAGCCAACTGTTTTCTCATATAATTATACTCTGCATACAAAGATGATAGGGATATTCCTTCACTGTTTGAAGATACTATTAGCTCTGCAGAAGGCGAAAGTTTAGGTATCTGTGTTTCCTTACGAAGTTCCTCATCCAAGGCTTCTTCTGCTCTTTTGATTTTTTCCTCTAAGATTAAAATATGCTCATCTTTTTTCAAATTTGAAGCTTTCAACTCTGCTATGCTCTCCTCCAGCTTCTGTTGGAGTTGCTTGAGATATTCTTCCAATTGCAAAACCCTCTCATTTCTTTGAGCTGACTGTGTTTGAATTAATTCCAAAAGTTCATCCTTAGCTTTAATTTCTTTTAATAAATTATTCTTCTCTATTTCAAACTCAGAATTTAGGGTCGCCAACTTTAAGACATTACTCTCGTATTTCTTACTTATCTCTGCAATGCTAGATTTTAATTCTTCATTAATAGACTCTAGTGTAAGGTTTCTGGAGGATAAGCGTGCTAGTTTATTAGAGTTTACTAAAGACTCGTTTTCGTGCGTCTTTAATAAGTCTGTATATTTTTTTTGTATTTTCTTCACTTCTTCCTCAAACCAATCCCTCTGGTTTTTTCCGTAGTTCATTTCATTCAGCACCTTAGAAAAATTTAACTTAAGAGAGAACAATTCATTCCTGCAGTCATTCAATTCTTTGCTAACATCGTTCAATTTCTTGGTCAGTTCAATATTATATTTAGAAACGTTGCCTAAATCCTCATTTAATTGCAAAATTTCTCTATCTCTAGATTCAATTTCAGAAGAGAATTTCTTTTCAAGTCGTTCCCTTTCCATTGCAAGGTTTTCCAATTGTTGGTTTAAGCTTGAATTTTTTTCCTTTGTTATGTTGAGGGTTTCATTGAGTGTAAATTTCTCTTGCAATATTTCTCGGTTTTGGTCCTCAAATTTCCTATTTTTTATCTCCAAAGTGTCAACAGTTTTACTAAGATTTGATATTTTGCTTTCCAGAAGCTGGTTACTATTTTCTAAGTTCAATTTCAAGAAGGTTGTCTCAGATTTTAGTTCCTGGTATACTTCCATTTTTTTACTTAAAGCTGATAACACATCCATACCAATGTTATCAAGAGAGGTCTGTTCTACTTCCAAAAACAATGCAATACTTGTCAAGTCTGAGGAAACGTTGTTCCCTTGAGCGTTACTTATGTTAGGACTTAAAGTTTGTGAGGCCCCCGCTTCAGGCATAAGATTCTCTGTAGGAATTACAAACGTATTTGTAGTGACAATTTCATTCGCATCTGTAGGAGGTGGTAATGTTTTCAGAGGTGTATGAAATGCTATTGGGGTCTCACTAATACTATGGTCCTTATGCAATTCTTCCGCCGCTTTTGTCTCCTCAAGTTGAATCTCTTCGGCTTGCTCCTTTTCTGTAATATTATCAATTTTATTTATATACTGGTTATCATCATTATTTACAATTTCCTGAGCAGGTCTTGTATCAGCTACTTCATCCTTGTCTCCATTATCTGCACTTCTCGAATTATCGCCTGGGTTATCTAGAGTCGTATCGTGTGGCACATCAGCTAATCTATCAGAAGTCTCTTGATTATCTGTAGAATCCATGATCTCCCTCGACCTCACAATTGTATTCCAGCTCTAAACCTAGTTTACTGCAGTGAACTTAACACCACTACTTCCTTATCTTGCAATTAGAGTTTCTCTTACCAAGCACAAAGCAATGCGACATAGTAAACATTGCGACACAGCTTTCATATACGACAAATATAGGGTATGAGCCCTCTTGGTATTTGCTTAGTTGTGAGGTCTCGTGATTACTTGCATGTGATCAATTTGACAAATTTTTCGATACTAAACGCACTTGTCATTTACAAAATTTTCTTTCAGAGAGTCAAAAACTTATTGCATTAAAGATGATTGAACCATCCTTGAAAGCTTTAGCTTCAAAGTACAACTGTGAGAAGTCTATTTGTCGTATGTGTTACGCAAGATTACCACCAAGAGCTACCAACTGTCGTAAGAGAAAGTGTGGTCACTCTAACCAATTGAGACCAAAGAAGAAGTTGAAATAAGCTATTTGCCTATATTATTATGGCCTTCTTTTATTTATAAACTACTTTAGTATATCAAAAGGAATGAAGGTTGAGTTTGCAACAAGATTATTCTATTTTATACGATGGTCCATGAAACGTTGGTCAAGAACATAAACTTAACGGTTAAATATTTTTAATATACAAATTTAACTTCTAACTGTTTTCTGTAGAGGGATAAAAGCAAATCGGTTAAGATGGCTCTTCTTTCTCCATGTATATTCTTTACTGGTCTATGTAAACTATAAAGTCAACAGAAAGTAAAGTCTCCTTCAAAGGCGCATGCTTTCCTGATCACATATTGGCTCCATACAAATCCTATTTTATCCTACATGTTTCTCTTTCATTCGCTTGATCGTTATTAATAAGCTCATTTAGTCTACAATTTTACATGATTCTGTACAGCTCGGACCTAAGTAAAGTGTTTGTCACTAGGAAAAATTCAGATAACATCTGCATCTATGGCTATCCATAAATCGATAAGATAAATATATAGATGGGTCTCTTCGCTGTCATATAGCATTTTCGTACTAGTTGAAGCATATTCTTATCTACTATGTACGAGATGTTTAAGAGCAAATGTACTAGTATCAGGTCGTGTATTCCCATTTTATCACTCAGTTATGCCATAGGAACGATAATTACACATCGTTCACCATCAATAGATTAACTAGCCATACTCCTACCCTACGCTTGGTTGTTAGTCATGGATATTGGTGATTTTGACCATAATAGAAATTATACAGTAAATTCAGGCTATGAACAGGTTGATGATAATCAAAATGCAATTCATTTGAATCAACAAAAAAGGCAAGGTAGCTTGACTAATTACATGTTAAATAATTCCAATAAGAGAACAATCAACACACAACAAGTTTTACATGGCGATGTGGGAGGAAACTTTAACAATGTTAAGGCTTTACTGAATACAATGCATGATATACAAGAAACGGTGACACCAGTATCTAGGTTTAATGATGGAATGGCAAATAATCCGCAGAACAATTCTGTCTATATTCAGCATATGCATAACTTCGGAGATACAATTTTTGGAAATAAAGCTACTAATCCAACTCCTACGCCGTCATCATATGAAATGCCAGTAAGTCCAAAGGTGAACCAAGTTTCCAATGTTTCACCTAATAATAATTCTGATCTGTCAGATTCTAATCCTCTTGAAGTCCAAAATTCAGAGGGCCATGTTCCATCAGCTCATTTCAAAGATGCTAGTGTAAGAGAAGGAAGAGGTGAATATGTTATGGATGAGGGCCATGAGCTGAGTAAAGTACAACAAAATTCTCAGGGGCTGAAGGTTCTACAGAAGCTGCGCATAATGACGGAGGAAGAGCAACAATTAGCAACTAAATTAAAAGAGACATACAAAAATATAGTTAACTATGAAGAGATACTACAAAAAAATTGCATGGAAATATCAATAAAAATCAATAATATAACTAATACTGGGAATGTTGGACCTATGGGGTATAATTCTCAGATGATGATGTCACAGTTATCTACTTCGGTTAATTCAAATACATCTATGAATTCTAGGATATCAAAAACATCAATCTTACTGAACGATTTATGGGCAATTTACTACAGCAACACAACATTGCTCGATAATTATTACGATTTTTTTATAACTGCCTTGAAGCCTACTTCTAACCTGAATCAGTTTCGAACAGGAAAAAATATCATTGAACTATATAAGATTCCAAGGAGAATGTGGGTTTATGGTGTTGTGGGATTCCTTGAAATTTTAAAAAATATAATGGGTATTTTTAATGAACACGAAATTTGTCTGTGCTTTATCGCATATTGTTTCAATATAATTTCAAATCTAACAGATCCGATGTTTGAGATGGAAGGTTGGTGGGCGGAAAAGTTGGGCGATTTGTCAAGGATGGCAATAGCTTTATATTATTCCAGATTAATAGATTGGAAAGTAAGCGCAGAGTATTGGTATTCGCTTGCAATGAGGACAATGTATGGCCACGGGAAAATTTATTATCATATGTGTACTGTGCAGCAGGATAATTTAGAAGCACTTGTGAATATCGGGAAGTCGGTGATGTGTAATGATCCTTTTGTCCCAACTCAACAGTATCTTAGATTAGTGGTTGAAAATATTTGCACCCAAAGAGTGATTTTGTCTTTATTAGAATTGCCAGTGATCGACTTCATCAAAATCCACAAAGTTTTGTTGACCATTCATTTTGGTTCAAGAGCAGGAGATAAAGAATCTGGAAATTTAGAAGGCATCCGCGATAGTCAATTACAATACGGCATGGATTTGGTTACTAGATATGGACTTACGTTTGGTTCAGATTCTAATGGGTATAATTTTTTCACGAAGGAACTTTATCACTCAAATGGAATGTCTTTTAGTGATTCCCAGCAATCATTCTATTTACAGCAGCAGCAGACGAGTTCTGCAAACTCTTTGGAAAAAGTAAATTTTTGGTTTAATAAAGGACCTTTATTTGCGCTTGCCAACATAAATCACTTGATTGGATTTGGGGATTCTGAAAATCCTTTTGCAAAATTATTTGAATTACCTGAAGCATTGAAAGAGAGAAAATATAAGAAAGATAAAAAAAGGAAATCGAGATCTGTTTCTAGTTACTCGGAGCAAAATCCGCTTGTTTCTGAAGTATCATCGTCTGACAATCTTGTCTTGGGCGCTGAAGACCTTTCAAGGAATGATTGGTTTGCTTACTTGAAATATATCAATAAATCAGTTTTGGAAGTATCTGTAAGGATCCTAAGGCATTATTTGGTCGGTCCAAGACAGGCTTCAACAGGGCATGTAATAGTATGGTTGTACTTTCTCATTGCGGTGGGAGAGGCTATTAAAAAGTACCCAAATTCAGAGTTCATGTTTTACTGGCTATTGAGAAAGCTCTTACCTATGGAATCTTTGATCAATTATTTAAATTCAATTTTGTCAATTGTGAATTCGAATCAAAGCTTGCACTCCATGCTCTGCAATTATTTGATTGAAGAACCTGAGTATATTGAGTATTTTAACTCGAATGAGTTTTTACCTGAGGTCTGGAAGTGTTGGGGAACATTATGGTTTGATACAGTGACCTATAAGTCTGACTATATGAGTTGCAAAGAAGCAGGGGTCTCGAACTATGATATTTTTGATTTGCCTAGTTGTGGTAACTCTTCAACAATAAATCAGAATTATAACGGAACAAAATTACAAAGCCGTATTAGTAAAGAAAATGAGGAAAGAATCGTTAGAGTTCTTTTGTTGGCCAGATATATGGCTGATAACTACAACTTTGGAATTGTAAGGGGTAACAACAAATTTCAGTTTGATAAACGCATCTATTCAAATTCAGATTCTTTGAATGTATATACGAGGCAACCAGAGGTGTATTCACATGTTGAAAGCTTTCTTCTTGAAGACAATCGTTTCATTCAAAACAACTTTTTGGAAATAGTTTCAAGCGAGAATTTGATCGATATTAGTACAATAAATTTTGCGCCAAATCAAAAGGATGAAAAATGGTTTAATCTATCAAATTTTAAACATGAGCTTCATAATTCTAGCTCTGGTAGAGAAATTAGAGAGAGCCCAAGCCAGCGTGAATTGAATTTGGAAAGATACGAAGAATCTGACTTTGGCAATAATTCAGGATACGATCCAACTTCTTTCCTTGATTCGAGGAACTTTGGGCGAACAGGTAACCAATTCAGGCACTTAGAGGAAGGTGAAGATTTATATTATCAAGGAATTTTATCTGGAACAAATCAATCAATAGACCAAGCTACACCTCTCGTAGAGGGTGATTTAGGTGATCGTATGGACTCCGGAATAACATATATCACTCTAGATACAAATGTCTGGTTAAAGCATTGTGGTAGAGTATACACTTGTGTTCATAACAAAATTATTAAAGTCCAAATACCCCTAATTGTTTTCCAGGAACTCAGGCTACTAAGAAAATCTGCAGAAGCCACCATTTCCGATGCGGCTACAAGGTCTGTCATAATAATTCGTGAGCTCTATGCTTCAAATAATTTGGTTCCGTTACGCTCTGATGGAACAGTTGCATCTGACATCAATGAGACATTGGAATTTGAGAATAATCCAAACTGGAGAGCGAATATT
Organism: Debaryomyces singareniensis; assembly: GCA_031081795.1. Classification (NCBI taxonomy): domain Eukaryota; kingdom Fungi; phylum Ascomycota; class Pichiomycetes; order Serinales; family Debaryomycetaceae; genus Debaryomyces; species Debaryomyces singareniensis. Next base: position 49,901 of record JARYSX010000004.1, read on the forward strand.
GACGATATCGTCTTGAATTCTCTAAATCAAAATGACGAATCTAATAAGAAGATGATGAAAGGCTTAAACCTCGTGGTCATGAGCCCATTCAAAGGTAAGTCTGTTTTAGATTCCAGAACATCGAGGATTTTCCGGTACTGTATACTTATTACCGATGATAGGAACATGAGGCTTAGGGCAAAAGCTTTAGGTCTAACGAGCTTCCAAAGCAAATGGTTGTTCTCCCAACTAGAAGCTGTTTTCCCACAAAAATGTATAGACTAGGTCTGTTTTCATTTAGTAGTTCACATCAAAGTTCATATAACAATAGCATAATAGTTTAAATGACATCCATTGTACAATCAATTATTTAGTTGTCTTAATATCGAGTACTATACCAAATTAGGCCCAATAAAAATTTGGATCTACATTATTGCTTGTTATGCAAAAATATTCCATTATATGTTGGTCCATGTAGTCCTATGTAAATTTATTCGCTTTCGCGCGCTATAAATCCTTATCAACGGTTCAAATCTTGAACATTACCTGATAATTATCGGTTTAGAAATCTTCATACTAAAATTGCTGAACTTTACCGTGAATAAATCCTATCAAATATCAAACTAAATTCATTACTGATTTCATGTCGTTAATTGTAAGGTTCCTACAAGGAACAATCACGGTTAGTCGCGAAAACTAGCTAAAAAAAACTGAGCAGTGAGCGTAGACGATGCAACACTTTTCGAGCATATTTTTTCAGGCACACATCGTCCGATTCAGGAAAAAATATCTGCCTTAGATTTTGTTTCAACTTGACAAGAAGAAATCTAGAATTGAAATAATTAGAACGTTGCAGGTAAGTACTTGACAAGTTATTATAAATATAGCTACTGGCTCCTTCTTTCATTTTTCTTTCCCTATCAAAATTTTACATTCTTTTGGCTTTGAAATTCAAAACAGGCGTTCTTTACTATGAAATTCTCTAACTTAGTCCTCCCTTTGGCTTTATCAAAAATCGCTTTGGCACATCCACTTTTTGGAGTCGAAACCGTTATCGTTACTGAAATTGAAACTGTCGTTGTGACAGAAGGTGCTGAGCCTGCCACTATGGTGGTTTCATCTGCTGTTTCAACTATTTCTTCTGCGGCAGAAGTTTCATCTCTCAACTTCACTAGTCTGACGCCAGTGAGCTCAGTGGATGCGTACCAGACCCTTGCTGCAACTGCAAGCATTGTGGACCAAGGCTATGAAGCTATTTCAGCAAGTTCTTCAGGTTCTACTGTATCAACTACTGTTGCAGCCGAGAGTACTTCTGCAAGTGCTACGCAATCTTCTATTTCTGCAAGTGCTTCCCAGACATCTGCTTCAAGCCAAGGAACTTTCTCTGGAGATGGTACCTTTTATTCGACTGGTTTAGGTGCATGTGGACAGGTCAGCCAGGATACTGACTATATTGTTGCAATTTCGCAGAAATTGTATGATCAGTATACCCCGAATGGAAACTCGAACGATAACACCTTATGTGGCAAGAAAATCACAGCGCACTATGAAGGAAATTCTGTTGAAGTTACCGTTGTTGACTCTTGCGTTGGATGCAGTTTGTATGATTTAGACTTCTCACCAAGTGCATTCTCCCAATTAGCTAGCCAAGACTTAGGTAGAATCTCTATAACCTGGAACTGGTCTTGAATAAACTAAATAAGCATTATCTTTCTTAAAAATTAGTTCTTTTGTAATTCACCAATAGCTTTATCATTTTTTAGATTCACTAAATTATTCCAAGTAGCATTAATCCGGGTTGATTTGGACATCCCCAAATTGGTGTAGAATCTACTACTAAAAATGAATTTTTATTATAAAAGATTATCTAATTTGCTAATGAATCTAATAAAGTAATAAGGTTTATTAACTCGCTCAAACCTTCATGCGATAAGGAACCGGCGGAATATTGCTCTACATTGAGTTGCTCGGACTCTAGAAGAACATCTCGCTTTAGGATACCAACAATTAATCGCTCAAAGTGTTTCACTAATTCCTTGGCCTGTATTTTGCTTGGTTTATAAGATGGTCCCATTGCGAGGAGCACTGCGGTTATCAACTGGAATGTTGGTACCAAAAATTCAAAATATGAAAGTTGATCCTCCCTAGATGAGATATTGTTCTGCTTCGTGAGTGTTATGGGGGTATCGAGTGAAAGAGCAATACCGAAGGAATAATTATTATCATTTGGCTCTAATATTTTCAAGTTGAGTCCCAAGTCAGGGTCTATAGATAAAAACTTGCATTGTTTGATGATAGAAAAAATTTCATTCTGAATCAATTGAGAAGCACCAACCCTATTCTGTGATATACGTAACAAAAGATACAACGTTGTCTTGAACGCCGTTAGTTCATACAAAAGGGTATCAAAGCTAAGGTCGGCTTTTTGTGAATCGGAGTTTGAATACAACGAAATCATCTCGTCAGATCTCTTCAAAGATCTTACTATCAACGATAAAGCATTGTTCTTCAGCATACATTCGATTAGAAAATTTGTGTTTTCTTTCCCCGATAAGTTCATCAATGATTCTAGAAGCAATAGTGATGTTATACGCGATGGACCTTCTGCAGATACTGAGTCGTTGCATATAACGTCTATAAATTTTGTGTGCATCAGTGTAAGTAACGACATTAAAGTCTCTAATAAGGAACTGGACTGAAAAGACTTCTGCAAGAATTTAGTACACAAGACATACAAATCTGATCTGAGAGTGCTTGTAGAATTGGCAGACATTATACCATTAAGGCACGCTTTGAACAAGGGAAGTAGCCTTTCTATATTCAACGCATTCCTACTATTTTCATTTTTTATCTCTTCATTATCTTCTGCAAACAAATCAAAAAGAACCACACAAAGTGAAATAAGCTCTTCAGAGAAAGAGACATCCAGCTCCATATAATCATTAATTTTTGGAAGAATCACCTGGATTATTTCTAGTATTAAATTCGATTTTCTGATATTCAGCATATTTGCATCACTCACTAATATTTGCATCAAATGAGTCCAGGAATGCAAAGACATTAACTGCACCGTTTTTGTCTCCAGGCTAATTATGTATTTTGTTAAGAACTGAGTTATTTCAGAACCTTCTATCATTATTTCATTCAGGGAAATAATTCTATCATCATCAGTCTTTAGAAGATCAGTAACGTTTCGGCAAGCAAACTTATAATTCTTTTGAAGTATTGAAAAATCTAATACCCCCTCATAAAATTTACTATCTTTCTTGACTTTTTCTAGTATTAGCAGAAGGCTATATTTTCCAGCAAATTTTTCGTACCTATGTAATTCAAAATTATAGAACCCAAAATTCAACACATCTAAAAAGTTTAGTATTTTAGGCATGCCTTCCAAAAATGCAGAATCGTCAAGTAACAAGTCGATGTAACCTTCTCTTCTCAAGACCGAGGCGCTTTGTGAAACTGCATGAAATTCAACTGACAAATACTGTAAAACAAGGTTTCTAAGTTGAATATAGGAAATCAATGTGACCGCACCTATATTTTCCTCTACAAATGCGTTGGACTTATCGCAGATCATATCTCCATCAAATTGATAACCGTGCCATTGTGTCCTTGGATCAACCTTAGGCTGAACTTTAATCAATTTTTCGAATAAGCTAACATCTACCAAGTGATTTGATCTCAAAAAATTCAAGGTCTCCAAGGAAGATATTGGATTCTTTGCTAGCTTCATAAAGATCTGTAGTATTAATGTACAAAGAGTTGTTGCAGTTAAATCAATTCCTTGGATATTACCATTATCATAATCGATTTCAGATATTAAGTTCAAGCTAGAGAATAATGTTAAAAGCAAGGAACTGAGTAGAGTTTTACGCTCGGTTCCTTTATTTAACGATAGCCTACCTCCTCTGATTTCATATCCGAGCAAGAAATGCGAAATGCCTGGTTCTGTAATGTTCTCACTCAAATTCTCAGATATGAAGTTTAACATACCAATCTTTATTCCTAGCAGTTCCTGGTTATCGATAAATCTCTCAAATTGGTCGATAAAAACGTATTGTATTCTAATTGATTCATCAATACTTTCAAAAATTGTAAGCATTCTGTTTCTGTTTAATAAAGGATCAATAGACGAAACTTGGACTTTAGACACAAAATAATTTGAGCAAGATACACTATTCAAAATACTCAATGAATCTCGCGCTATGCTTAAATCTTCAGATCCTACAAGAAGCGCCAAATTTGCAACAGAAGTTAAATGAAACAAAAATATTTCATAGAAATCATATGCTCTATTAGTCCCCATGATTTTAGGATGGTAAACATTATCATTAATACTGGTGGATAACGAGCCATAATTGTGAGAGCTTTCAAGCTTGTTTATATATTCCCTGGAGTTTCCATATTCATCTTTGAGAATAGGCAAAAACCTCTGGACATAGACATCTTGCAAATTCAAAAGATTCTTGATAATTTTTAAAACTTTTCCCAATAAAGAATTAGTAATAATATTTTCGCTACCCTGAGCACCATCATCAATTATTTTGAATAAAATGTTAAATATTTTCTCATCATAAAGATAATAGATCACAGATATAGATTGATGCAAGCGGACAAACTTTATATAATCCATTTTTTCATTCTGAGTAAATGATCCGAAAATTTGGTCCAAAGAATTCACGTTGGGAAATATTTGCGGAAGCTCTTCCAAAAGAAACTTCCAATCAATTTCTTCTATTGAATTTTCCACAATTTCAATTATGTTATACACTAAGTTAAACTTAATAGGGGTAGAAGAAATTAAAGATGACTTTGCAAATGCTTCAGTAAGAAGGTACTCAATATATGGCCAAATTCCCACTTTATGATTAGGTCGATTAGAATCACCGAGGTTCGCAGGAAACAATAATTTATACTTTGTAAATGCATAATTTAATTCGCTGCTTATGGGAGTCAACAAATTGTTTATTAACTCAACAAAATTTGAAACAATTGAAAGGTGTGATAAACTTATTAAGAATCCCTCAATGAAATTGCTCCTAATCTTTCTGGTTAAATAACTTTTAGAAGTTTCCCTCATTGCCTTCAATGTATGATGCTTTGAATCATCATAATGACTGATCAAGCCAAGCTCTTCTCCCCCTTCTATTAGCTTAGATCCCTTAATATCATCCTCAATATTTTGGAATATCCACGCGTCTATTGTTTCCCAAATCTTATATCTCAACCCTAAGTCAGAATTTTTACAAGCAAAACTGCTAAATAAATTAAGAATTAGGTTGACGATAGTAACCCTATTCTCATCTTTAACGAAAACTTTAGGAATTCCTTTGACCTTCTGGTTAGATTCCGAATCAAGTAACCCGTACAGATTACTATTAGAAACGATTAGATTATCAAAAGACAAAAAAGATTTTAGTAAAGGCAAAAATTGATGAAACAAAATCCTTTTGATTTCCCTTGATTTCTCGTTCTCAGAAGATAAGTTCTTTGCTATAAAAGAAATTAATTGTATGAAGCCGGAAATAAAGACACAAGAATCTTCAGATAACTCAATCATAACTTGGTTCGTTAAAGAGTTATTCTCATCACTTTTGTCTAAATTGGTCAAACTAGATGTGAAAAGTAGCTCCTGTCTCCTCTGGTTTACTTTGATTATCTCAGAAACATCATTCTCGTAGTTCTTGTTTAGCGACTTAACATAATATTTTAACGATTCAATAATAGAATCAACGGATATTTTTGAAAAATCTCTCTTTCTATTGGACTGAGATGTATTTTCAGCCCAATTTCCTTGAAGAAGTTCCCAGACACTTATTGCGCATTTATCCCCTCCAGAAGTTAATGATCCCAAAAGCAAGCAAAATGTAGCTGTTATTAAAGGAGATGTGTTGTTGCTCAACCCCCAACTAATAAATCCTAAGATATCTTCAGTTGATCCATTTATCTCCCAGAATAATCGACATAAATCTTCTCTGTTAGTATAAACATAAACGAAAGTAAGGTATAATCTCTCAAGGTCAGCTCTAGTTGCCATTTGATCCAAGTCAATTCCATGCTCCGACTCGTCAACGTTTTCTAAGCTACTATTTTGTAAACTCTCTTCACCTCCATTTAGACTTTCGTACCCTTTTATTTTAGATGGTTCTGTGTTTTCTATTTTACTTCGATTTATCAGAGCAAGTAGGAAATCCTCCTCGCTATCACGAAGTTGGCTCAATATAAGTGCACCATTGGATATGAAAGCTTGAAAGAAGGAATGTAGAAAAGGCGCAACTAAGGCAGAATTAAAGTGGGTTGATATTTCAAAGTTATTTTCCAAGAGTTTTCTTGCATTGTTAAAAGATTTTGGCTTAACGTCAATCAAGTTTCTCAAATCTTGAGAGTTAACATATATGAACTTTTCAAAAACCAAATTTGGAAAATTCACCTGAACAAGAGCTCTAAAATTGTAGAGGTCATTATTTTCAAGTAAAGATATAGTATTTTTATCACTTGTCTCTGCAGCGATACTTAGTAAGACATCTGTGGCACCACAACTTATGCAAATTTCAATGTGCGTAATAATATCACTCTTAAAGTCATATTTTGATGTCCTTGAAGGGTCCAGTTTACACCAAGCAATGAAATGAGTTAGAAAAATCATATACAAAGCCAACTGGACAGGCTTTATTTTAGATTTAGATGAATTAATCATTTCGTTTTCCAAAACTAACTCATAGTTTTCTTTAAGTGCAGATGTAATATCTGCGTGTAATTCCATGACCTCTTGAGCCGGAAGAGAATTCAACAGCTGTAAAAACTTCAACAATGAAGGTAGGTAGTGAATCATTAGAGCATCTCTTGAATCGAGGGTGGTGACCAAGAAAGAAATTATTTTCTTGTAATATTTTACCTTCAAGAATGATTCAATTCCATTGTCTACCATAATAAACAAAAGTTCTCCCAAAAGCTCGTGGTTCCTCAAAATTTGTTTCTTGAGATATCCCACAATGTTTACAAATTGCAAATTATTAATCCCATCGGTGAGTTTTTGCTTGTCAATTAATTCATTTATGGTACTCAATAAGGCGTACAATTTTTTAAAACTATTCATTACCAGATCGAAAAAGGAATCGAGATCATTTTCAAAAATTAAATTTAGCTTATGCCTTGACGCCAAATATATTAAAATGTTTAGAATGTAATCATATCTAGAAAAAAATGCAAGTCTTCCACTGTCAAGGAAATTAGTACCCTTCTCATATTCAAGGTCCTGTGCTTCAAATAACACTTCAGATGCAACTAGCTCATCGAGCTCTAGCTCTGAGGAGAGCTCTAAGGCAGCCTCTATAAATTGTCGGTTGAGTTTGTAAGACTCACCATTAGAAAAAATAAGAGGTTTTGTTTCGTCTAAAAGACTATTCTTAGATATATCGTTTCGTGAAGGAACTTGTAAAATGGTGAATAAATCAAGTTTTATATTAGATATCATCCCAACATCAATCTCCCCATTAAGCCTTAACGATTTATAACATTCCAGGAAGTACCTTGTAGACCATGTATATGATTTGGCTTCTTGAGTCATTGCATAAAATCTACTTCGAACAAAGCTTCCTGTGGTGTATTCGATTCTACAAATTTTACCGGTTGTTTCTATTTAGTTTTGTGTCATTTAATGATGTGCAGGTGCTATGGTATTAACAGTGGGACTATTTAGTTAGAGTTATGAAAACACCTTCAAAATGGGACATTGTTAAGTGTGACATTTTCTTTGGAGGATACTCTTCACAAAAGCTAGAAATATGGGGAAAAGTTTGTATTAATCTCACAATAACATAAGATGCTTCCGTAAGTGCAAATTGTTGCCCAAGGCAAATTCTAGGACCCCCATTGAATGGCAAATAAGCCCAACCCAAACCTTTCATTTCAGGATCAAACCATCTCTCTGGTCGATAGATATCTGCATCTTTTCCATAGTACTTAGTGTCCCTATGAGTAGAAAAAATAGAATACAAAACTGATGTATTTTTCGGTACAAATACAGGATCATTTCCCTTTGGGCCACCACCATAAGGTAAAGATGTATTTTTCTTCGCAACCCTATAATTCGTGGGAACAGATGGATATAGCCTTAGTGTTTCATTTATTACAGCCTTCAAATAGCCACATTTTTTTAGTGATTCAAAAGTTATTTCCTCTAATTTTGGATTTTCACCATATCCAAATCTGTCATAAATTTCCTTTTTCAATTTGGTCCAAACGTCAGGATTTCTAGCTAGCTCAAAGAAACTAAAAGATAGAAGACCGGCTGTTGTATCTCTACCTGCAAGAAGAATGTTGAGTGATTGGTCTCTCAATACTTTTGGATCCTTCGTTTTTTTGGCTAATTCATAAAGAAAAATATATCCATCCCTAGAATGATGCTCTAATTCCTCTTGGCTCATGCTTAAAGCCTTTCTAACGTAATGGTCAGTGAATTGATTAACATTTCTGACACATTGACGGAATTCTCTATTATTCACCAAAAAATAGAACGACTGCAAAGTCGCCCTTATGCTCAAATAATGTTGAGCTTTATTGAAGGAGTCTGCAAATTTGTCCTTTCCTTCAAAGCTCAAAATATGTGTTGGGTCAGATATGGATTCGTCAACTAAGCTTAAGACTGACTCACCAAATAAAAATTCAGTTGCACTATCTAAAGTAAGTCTAAAGAATAGCTCCTGTATATCAATTTTCTCACCTTTAGAATGCAATATATGCTTGGTTAGATCTTGCACATGAGACTCTAAGTATTTTACTTGAGATACCTGTTCACGAACAAACTGTGGTCTCAACATAGCTCTTGAGTGCTTCCAACCATCATTATCTAAAGTAAAAATTCCGTCTCCCAACAAAGGTTTGAAGAAACTGTGACGAGTTCCAAGTGAATAATCATCAAACTTTGTGGCAAGAATTGTCTTGATATTATCTGGATTCTTAGTAATTATAAAGCTTATACCTGCAATATCACAGCCAACGGTGTCTACATTTGCATCCTCCAATCTATCTTTTAATGCGTCAACAATTGTACCTTCCTTTCTGCGCTTTATCAACTTTAAGGCTAGTGAAAATCCAAATAATCCATCCCCTTTATATTTTCTTATTGGTTTGCACCCCGATCTATATGATGCGAACCAAATAAGCAACTTATTGGTGCAGAGATATAGAAAAATAGCTAAACCAGCCAAATATAACAAATGATTATCAAACATTGTCGTAAATTTTGAAGTTATTAGAAAGTGAATTAATGTTTTAATAAAAGCACTATATTCTATGGGCTAAATGTGTTGGATTTGATCATTAAGTACATTCATGCTAGTAATAGACTTTGGAAGCATGTGATGAAGGATAATGTCAGGAAGGTTCCTAAAGTGGTTGTCTTACTCAATACTGTATCTAAACTAAGCTATAGTCAGAATTTTGGCTCACAGTTCAAATTGCTGAAGGTGGAGAAGGTGCGAAACTACTTCATGCAAGGTATAATTCATGTGCATCAATCTACCACGTCCGATAACAAGTGAAATATCAAAACTGCTAATTCCTTGGGATAGAAGTGTCTATTTAATCGAAACCTTTTTTTATAGTTCTGTTTTACTAAGTAATCAATATATACTATTTATTGCACGGTATTTAAAATTCTGGACCAGCAGCTTTAACTTCAGCCGTTGCTTGATCAGCATATTTTTTGAAGTTTGCACTGAATTTTTCAGCCAAGGAATTCACCTCAGTAGAGAACGATTCAATACCATCGGACCACACCTTAGTTGGATTCAAAATTTCGCTTGGGACATTTGGACAACTTGTAGGAACGTTCAAATTAAATACTGGGAATTTTTCATATTCAACTTTGCTTAATTCACCTGAGTGAATAGCATCTAAAATAGCTCTAGTGTACTTTAATGGGCATCTCTTACCTCCCTTAGAAGCGGACTTTCCGACCCATCCTGTGTTCAATAACCAAGCATTAGAATTGTGCTCACTTATTTTATCTGACAACTGCTGTGCGTACTTCATTGGATGCAAAACTAAAAATGGCTGACCAAAACATGCGGAGAATGTAGCTTGAGGTTCTGTAACTCCCATTTCAGTCCCTGCCATCTTGGAGGTGTAACCACTAATGAAGTGATACATAACTTGTGCATTAGACAACCTTGAGACGGGAGGTAAAACACCGGAAGCATCACAAGTCAACAAGATAATGTTGGAAGGATGAGTATTAGCCAAACATGGAATTTTAGCGGAAGGAATAAAATCTATAGGGTAAGCACATCTGGTATTTTCAGTTATACTAGAATCTTCATAGTCGACAACCTTACTAAGAGGATCAAATACAACATTTTCCAAAATGGCGCCAAACTTAATTGAATTGAAGATTTCTGGTTCTTTCTCTGCAGACAAATCTAAGCATTTTGCGTAACAGCCTCCCTCAATATTGAAGACACCTTCATCAGACCAACAATGTTCATCATCACCAATCAACTTTCTGTGAGGATCAGCCGACAAAGTAGTCTTACCTGTTCCTGATAAACCGAAGAATAAAGTCACATCACCTTTTTCTTCACCCTGATTGCATGATGAATGCAAGGTCAAAACCTTATGGTTTACTGGCATTAAGTAGAACATGACAGTGAAAATACCTTTCTTCATTTCACCTGCGTATTCAGTACCCAAGATAACCATTTCCATATCTTTGAAGTTTATTTCAACAGAGGTACTGGAAGTCATACCCTTAGTGTGTATATTTGCAGGAAATTCACCTGCATTATAAATAGTAAAATCTGGCTCTCCAAAGTTCTCCAATTCTTCTGGGGTAGGTCTAATTAACATATTAGTCATGAACAAAGCATGATATGCTCTTGCGCAAATAATTCTGACCTTGATTCTGTATTTTGGATCCCATCCTGCAAAGGCATCAACAACAAATAATTTGCTTCTTGTTCTCAAGTAATCTAAAGCTCTTGATCTAGAAATCTTCCAGGTCAACTCCTCTACCTTTTTATTGACAGGTCCCCACCAAATATTATGGGTAGAGCTTTCTTCGTCAACAATTCTCTTATCACTAGGGGATCTTCCCGTCTTTTCCCCAGAGTATGCCATTAAAGCACCTGTAGAAGAGATAGTTGTACCTTTTTCCAACAACCCATCTTCGTACAAAGTTGGAGGTGGAGCATTGTGACGCACAATAGTATCCGCTTTCAAGGATAATTGATGTACAACAGGATCATTATTTGACTTTATGGTTGGATGTCCTTGAAAATTTATGCTTGAATCAACAGCTGTAGGTGGTGTCATTTTGCAACTTTTAGTGTATCAAATTATGTATTTGGACTATTCAAATTATAATTCAATGTGATGAATGTATCGAATAATAAGAAATATCGTACCTATTTATATCCCCCCTTCTTGAAAGCTTTGTTCCAGGTCTTGTTTTTAATCCCCGGGAGAATGGACCTACATTTGCTTTTAAGAAGTTAATTTCTGGGGTAAAGACAGGAAATATACGGAACCAACGATTTAGGAACAAAGTTACCTAGCAATAGTTTCCGAATATTGCCGTAATTTGTAAGTAGTTGCATTTTATTATGTCAACTTCCTTGCACCCGCGGGGGTCAGTTCAATTTTACGGATTAAAGGATGTACAAATGTAGCGAATGAGATGAGGGTTCACATAAGCTGAAGAAAGCAGCACACGATCAGTCTAATGAATACAAAATGGACATCAAACCATCAACGATGACTTAATAATAATATTTCTTTAGGTTTAGGATTGTAGCATGAAACAAAGTAGAGATTGGGCTTGAATAGATTGGTCCCAGCTGGCTTCAAGGTTGTGTCGTAGATAGGTGCTTTCCTGTTTGCTCCGTGTGCGGGGGAACAAATGGGAAGCTGTAAGAATTGTTACTAGGCTTTTAGCAACTTGAACTATTAATCTTTAAACAATGCAATTTAATATTTCTATTGAAAATAAAAGGTGATATATATACGTTCAACTCATCCATCCTGTGATTAGGTGAAACTGCTTAAACAGCTCAAGAACATTTTGAGTTAATAGTAATTAGAAGAATGCTCTGCAAATTGCGAAATAAATCAAATATGGTAAAAAACCCAAATTTGAGTAGAAATAATATAAAATAAATTTGTTGAAATTGTTATTTAATCGTTCATTATTATTTACATAAATCAATCTAAAAGAACTGATTGTGTATCTTCTATGACATCATAATAATCGTAGTAATATTTCCATTCATTAAACCCTATCTCCTTGAGTCCAGCAAAATTTTCTGCTCTATTAGCATTAACCCCAAATATCATACATTTATTCATTTGAACAACGTCCTTCTCGTTGAAGTTAGATTTCAAGAAAGTAATACCACTACATACAAGCCCTAAATTGATAATTTCAATAAGATTGGAATATGAAGAATCAATTAACAATCCAATTAGACCACCAATCAATTCTTCAGATTCAGATTCGTCAACATCCTTAGGATCACTTTTAGATTCAAGACCTTCATCCATGAATGGAAAAAATTTAGACAAATACAGTTTATTAGTGAAAAGAATTATACTTCCAATTATACTCTGATTGGTAGGTTCAAGTGCAGTAATAATTCTTACACCCTGAGCCTGATTTCCAGATAAATATTTTATAGCCTCCAAGTAGAGTCTTTTTGTGTTCATATTATCAACATAATATTCACTATCGCTTGGCTTGTATAACCCATTTAGTTCTATTAATTTCATCAAATTTTCTGGGTTAGAACAAATATCAAAACGAACGCCCACTATGGTTAACTCGCGAAACATTTTCGGAGAGACTTGCCAATTACTCAAGTCATTAAGAAGCATAACGTGCTTTTTCTTCGACAAGGAGTTTAGTTCCCAACCAACAGAGTGTGCGAACAGTGTGGTTTTGCTTTGACTACTCAACAAATTAGAATCATCTGGCAATAGAAGAAGAGGCAAAGAAGATCCTAGAGTTATTTTGGAGCATTTTCTTTCTTTCACTAAATATCGTATGCTTCGAGAATGCAAGTTCTTTCCTATACTCAAGAAACGTTTGCTCTTGTCTACAGTGATGAATAAAATAGAACCAGTCCTTGACTGGTTATCATCATCGCCAGACAAATCGCCATTTAACGAAAGGCACTCGTTTTCATCTACCCATGTGAAGACAAACCCGTAAAGAATATTCAAGGAAGAATTTCTTACCACGAAATGCTTTTGAGTGTCTGAAGAAGTATGTAAGAGCAAGTACAATTTCTTGAAGAACTCGGGATTATTGAAATTAATACGCCCAGCAGAACTATGAGAGTCTGTATGCGCTATAGTGTTTCCGTTCTTATCAGGTCTAAGTATATTTAATAACCCTGGCCAATCTCGACTTAAATTGAAGTCATCAACTAACCACCTTCTAAAAGGGTTACTTGGCCGTTTAAGAATAGACCTGGCGACGTTACTAGGATCATCATCAATCATTTTTCTCTTACGTTGCTTGTTCGTGAACTTTTTCTCCCCTGGAATGCAACCTTCTACTTGAAAATCGCCCATCAAAAAGTTTCCCACTTGCTCTAAAACAATTTCAGTATAGTCGTAGCAACACAAGTAAGCACTTCCTATAGACTTGTTGTAAAAAAAATCATAAGGAGACAGGGTCGCTATAATTATCAATGGCTTAGTAAGATTCTTCTGCAGGGGCGTATTTGGGTTGTAATTATTTGCACCGCACAAGACTGAGACAAATTTAACTATTCCAATTTGATATATATTTCTGGAGGCTTCAGACGTAAGAACAATGACGGCCTTTGAGTTTTCGATCAACGATTCATGGAAAGCAGTTAATCCGTTTGCAGTATAAGTAGTGTGAAAAACATTGAACGGATTATTTGAGTTGATGTTTTTTGGATGCTCAGCTAATACCTTGCCTAAACGTTGAAATACCTCTTCCCCACTATATAATTTCTGATTTGTTTTCTCATATGGATAGATCGTATTCAATAAGGGTGATAATATTAAGATATTATTAGTATCTTTTTCATTCAGGTTGGGCTCTTCATTCATAAACAGTGTTAATGGAAGCACATCAGTGTAGTCGCGAATTAAAGTAATACATTTTTTGTAAGCTATGTTAGAAAGCTGTTGGTGTTTCTTCCAGAGCAGCGGTTTCATCTCACGAAAGGGAATCGGATCTGTTTTAGCTGACTGTTCTCCTTTTGGAAATATATCGTTCCATGTAGGTAGTTGTTTCTGGAGGGTTCTTATTCTTGCAAATGCATTATTAATAGTCTCGTCATCCAAATTTCCTGTTGAGTAACCTAGCTTTAATGCTGCTAAAGCTTCGTCTTGTAAGTCTTTTTGATGACACAACATTACCAAGTCACAACCGGCATGCAATGCCAATATCACACCTTGGCCTACCCCTATGGACCTGTACAATGTATCCATTTCTAAACATTCACTAATAACAAAGCCTTTAAAATTGAACTCTTTCCTAAGAAGTCCATTTATAAGAATGGGGGAAAGACAAGCATGTGTGTCATCTGGATTTATAGAAGGGACACCACATCCGGAGACACTAATTCCATCAAGTAAGCCATCACTGATCAATTGTGCAAACGGGATACTGTTATAACTCTTAATTTGATCGATCGATTCAGTCATCATTGGTAGCTCTAAGAGTGAGTCCACGTTTGCATTTCCAATCCCTGGAAAGTGTTTGCCTACAGTGAGTAATCCCCCATCTTTTAATCCTCTGGCACAAGCTTTGCCAAACTTTGTAACTTCCTCGATAGTAGTTCCAAAGCTCCGAACACCAACTAGTTGATGAGATAGCTTAGTAACTACATCCAATACTGGTCCTAGTATAATCTGAAAGCCTATATGCTTAAGTTCTATCGCTAATGCCTTCAGGAGTTCATATACAAGCTCAACATCCCCAGTCGCTGCGAGTGCCATTGCACCAGGAAATTGTGTCATATACTCTTTATCAAACAATGAATTCATCATCCCCCCCTCTTGGTCTATTGCAAACATTAGCGGATATTCATACTTGGCTTCAAACCTTGCGATATATTGCAAGTCCTTTATCAATTTTGATATCTGCTTGACAGAAGCAGTATTCTTGCCTGATAATATAAAAGTTGATATGTGGTTTTCTACTATTAGGTGATATGCCTGTGAAGTAACACTAGTACCTTGGAACCCACCACATAGTAGTTGACCGACTTTAGTCTTGCCATGAAAGGAATTCTCCATATTAAAGATTATGCTCCATATAATTGTTATTTTTCGCAGTGAGAACTTGAACGATATTTTCCCTGATTAGTATTTACAAAATGCCATATGATGATGAAGTAACTAGATATTTAGATCTTACAACCAGTATCTGAAACATCTTCCCGAGGCCAATAACTTGATTTCCCGAATCCATACAACTTTCTGCAATTATTAGTCTTTACGATCACACTAACTATTCAATCATATTTGATGACTCTAGTACATAAATCGAAGATCGAAGGTTCCTATTAGATCAGTAAAAATGTAGCTTTATTACATATATATATATATTGGGCAGTGTAGAATATCAAATGTGGTTCTGTACAGTAGGATAAGCTGGGTGTCAATGGAGATGAGGTGTTCAAGTATCTAATTACGTCCATACTACGATGATATTAGCTATTATCTATGAACCAGTTGAGACAGCTGCTCCTAAAGTCTGAAGACCACTCATAATAATAGTTACTGACAAAGGAACCTATGTTCAATACTGGACGATTAGATGACATGTCAACTTTAAGTGATATGGAATTTTGATTAGATACATAGTGATTGACGCCGATACGTGTTTTGCTTCAGTCTGCGAGAATTGGAAGCTGACGCAGAACAAAAGAATACAAGCTTGACTCTTGATGTTACTCTAACCGCAACATAACCATCAGGATGCTCTAGCGGCTAAAATAAGTTTCAATTAGTAATAAAACCTTTAATGAGCTAGTGATAACAATTATGGTCAAGCAAAATATTTAAGCCTGCATATAATTATATATAGAATAGGTGTACCGTAGCAATACAAGACCGAAAGAACGGTTCAATCAATTCTTAAGAAGTGATGAATACAGAAGCCGCCGTAAGTAAATGTATATTCAGTGAATCAGACGTTGCAATATTTCGCAAATCCCTCGCATATAAAAATATAGTTCATACAATATTTGAAATTGCAGAGAAAGTCAAAGGCTGCGACGTTCCTCCGATATTGAATAACCTGATAGTCACCCGATGTAAACCAAAGGAGGTGAATAATTTCCATTCTGTCAACAAACCAATAGCGAATATGCCACTACAAGCTCCGATGGAAGGGGAAGAGATTGAAATATTCCGTGAGCAAGAAGAGTACGAGCAGCCAAAGCCGCAGATAATTGAAGGCATGGGGAGAATATTCAAGTTTATGAATGATTCAGATCGAAAAACAGAACTTTCGAAGACTTCACATCGGTTTGGAGATCCTGCTTTTAAGAATTGGTATGCTGCCGTTGAGTCGAATATTCTGGCGTTGATTTCTGACAATGTTGAATTGGGCGGGAATTTTGACAGCCAGCAAAAGAAAACAATTTATGCTGAACTATGCCATTACTTGATGAACTCGTTTGGATCACCTATAAGGATAGATTATGGTACTGGCCATGAGCTATCTTTTGTATCATTTGTTGGATCATTGATAAAATTACAGATTATTGATTTGGAAATAATCAAAGGGGAGCTCATTCTTGAGATATTCGCTAAATATTATGATTTGGTTCGTGGATTAATTTTAAAATATAATTTGGAACCAGCAGGCACACATGGAGTATGGGGTCTTGATGACCATTTTCATTTTATATATATTCTTGGAGCTGCACAATTTGATACAGCTTCTACAAGCTTGAAACCAGCAGTTCTGCAGGTTCTTTCTAGTGCGGTTATTGATAGGTATAAACTAAAAAATCTTTACATTAATGCTATTGCCTTCATCTACAAAATAAAAAGGGGGCCTTTTAATGAACATTCACCTATATTATTTGATATTCAAAGGAACGTTACCAGGTGGTCTAAAGTACTAACTGGACTTCAAAAGATGTATGATTATGAGGTATTAAGTAAGTTTCCAGTTATTCAGCACTTTTACTTTGGAAAATTTTTATATCCTTGGATAGATGCTCAAACTGGAATTGCATTTCCTATTTCTCGCTCGGAAGAAAATAGTACAGCCCCTAAAGAAGATTACGAAAGAGTACAAAAGTTGAACTCCAGTGGACATGACCGATCAATTCCTGTGACAAGAGCACCATGGTAACGTATCTAGTTAGCAAAATGTTAATATATTGACTATTGCTTTTGACGAAAGTTGAAGTGGGAGCGACAAAGAGGACAACTACTTGCTCCAGAGCTCTTGAACCACTTATAAAGGCACGATGCATGAAACTTATTATGACAAGTATTACAGCTTTTGTTTGGCAATGAACGGTCTTGGTGTAATATAGAATAGCAAATTGCACACTCCTCAAACCCAGAAAAATGAAGCTTAACATTTCGACTGAAAAGTTCAACCGCATTAACAATGGAGCCATTTGCAAGCGCTATGATTTTTTGTGAGGCTAATAGCCATGCTTTCCATTGCTGCTCCTTCACCCCAAGTTTTTGCAGTCCTTCAAGCGTTACGTTATATAGAGGATAAGCCTTTGGAATCTTTATCACCATTTCTAAAGTTTGTTCATCGATAATATAAGATGCACGTACTTCATAAGTTTTATAGTTGACTTTAAGAGACATACCCTCTTCGTCGTTTATGAGCCTTTCCTTGGAGCACATCACGTCGTCTAGTATTTGCGTGACAATTAAAGGAGATACAAACCTAGACGTAAAAGCTTCTAACTTGCTTTTTAGCTGCTTGTCTCTGATATTATTAAGCCAACTTCTGACATCTGAACCAAGATTGACCAAAAGCAAATAATATAATTGTAAAATATTCACACATATGATAATTGACAAATCTTCTTCGTTTCCTTGAACAAATATTGATGACTGGATTTGTTTAGAAAGTCGAGTTAATTCATCAGGACCGGCCTTTGCAAAAGATCTAAAATACAGACTATCCAAAAATGTACTCTCTTGGAACATGAAATCTAAAAGTTCCAGAACAGGACAATTCTCCATTAGAATACTACTATATTGTTGCTTCATTGCAAAAGAAGCTCCCTCAAAATAGTTCATTATCAAAGCCCAACTATAGATCGCCCGAGATACATCAGAACCAAGCGAGCGAGAATCTAAATTAGAGACAACAGCACAGGACAATATCTTTTTTGGTATATCTAAGCTATTCTGGAGCTCATCTTCATCTGAAATAGCTTTCCTCTTCAATTCGAAGCTAATAAAAGTTTCCTTTTGTTTCTCCGATAAAATTTTGCTCAATATTCTGCAAACTAATAATTGAAAGTTCTGAGACTTGGCCTCTTCAAGCTTCTCAAAAAGCTGTTCCTCATACTCACCTGTTATCTTCACATTCCAAACAAAAATATCCAAAAGCCTTTGTTCCAAATCATTTACTAAGATAATAGGTTGATTTGCTAGCTTATGGTCCAAAATAAGCAATTCATCATTACAAACAATATCCAAGAATGAGCGTTGGAACTCCGTATAGAATTCCTCATCTACAAGGCTAGCTGCATCTAGCTTCCCAAATACTGATAAGAGTTTGAAAGTATAATATCTTAATTCTACCCTTTCAGGTTCTGCTTCAATCATGGAAAAATTAGAAAGGATAAGTTCCTTTGTTAACAGAAGTAAAATTTCGGGGAAATCCAGTAGATATTGTAAAAGCAGCAGAATAAATAAACAAAGCAAGCATCTTAGTTCGATAAAATTTGCTTCAAAACAAACACTGGAACCGAGCCACTTGGAGATATCGTTCAAAACCAACGTAAGCCTATGTAAAGGAACACGTTCATTTATATTCTCAGCATCCAAATTCAAGAAGTTCAAGCTTAAAATTAAATTCTCAATGCCCTCAGTATAAATATTTTTTTCTTTAATACCTATTAGGCATGAGAAAGAAAGATTAAAATGCTTGGAGAAAGACAGATTTTTGACTAAAAATCCCGAAAAGGAAGACAACAAAATAGAGAACTTTAACTTATTTCGCCTGAGCAGATCGAATGCTAGACTTGAAGCGAATTCTGAGCAGGCACTTACATTCAGCTTAATAAAGTAATCTAAGATGAATTTAAAGATTCTTGCTTCATAAAATTGGGAATAACTTGGTTCTTTGTTAAAATCTATGACCTGATTTAAAAAAGTGAAAACCTCCAAACCGGTGGAGCCATAGCTGTCATCCGGAGTATTTTTTATGATATTAAGTACTGAATTGATATCATTCACATCTAAGTTCGATTCCAATTGGGATCTTAATTCATTTCGTAGATCAAACATAGCCTGATTGGATATTTCTTCATCATCTTCCGATCTTAAAAAAATATAATCTGCGCAATATTCCATGATTATGGAATTCACTAGTATGAGATTAGTTTTTCTATTCTTATTAAGTTCAAATGTTCTGATAATAGCAGAACAGAACTGTCCAATCCTAACTGGAAAACTGGATAGCGAAAATTCATTACCAGGCTCTCTTTTACATAAATACATTGTAAAACCCAAAGGGTTTGCGACACTTATTAGATTATTTTCAATCTTCTTAACAGAGACTTTGACAGCAGCTTCAAAATCCTCGTACGGGATTATTGCTTCACAATCAAAACCCAGATTGTAAAAAAAAGAAACCAAATCATCAAAAAGTACGCTTTCTTTAGTTTTTGTTACATGATTAAAAATTGCTGTTTTTATAGAATTTGAATCCAAAACCAGTACCAGGAGAATTATAAACTTTTGAGACTGGCAAGATATCAAATTTTCGAGACAATACTCTAGCACTTTTATTATATGTGACTTCATGCTTGAATTGATGTAAGCTGCATTCTGAGTTTTTAAACAATCATAAATTATTTGGAGTAAATCTTCATCTGATTCAGCCAAAAACAAATCAAGTGCTCTTTCTAGAACCTCATCTAAGTAAAGAAATGACCTTAAAATTTGCTTTTCATCAGCACTCAGCATTGGCTTTCTAATCGCTTCAATTACAAGCAGATAAATATAGGAGAAATCCGACTTAATGTTTTCCTTTTTAATTAAGCCAGATTTAGAGCACATGCAAAGAAACTCAGCTAATTTAGAAGTGTCTAGCTTGGAAAATTTCTCATATAATGGATCTATAATTTTGGAACTTTTACTCATATTAAAAGAATCGTGACGTATAAGGGAATTGAAAAAACGAGAGAAATCCTCAACACAACTTTCCTCAGCGGAAATAATGAGCCATTGGATTAGTTTTTCAGTTTCTTCATCAAAGTTAACCATATTTTTTGTGATCAGATTCAAAAAAATTGTGAGGAAATTTATAATATATGAGCTCTTCTGGTTTTGTAATATAACGTGGCAGGATAGATTAATCTGGGAAACAAAAGCGTCGAATAAACTTATTAGATTTTTCCTCGCATTGGTGCAAATAGATATAAGAAAAGCAGAATTAGAGATGAATGAAAGCTCATTTTTTGGTTTGAAAATTTCAGCTTTGCTGTCAGATCCACAATCCAAAAGATTAATATTCTGTGCATATAAAATCTCAAAAAATTCAATAATTTTTCTCTTATCCATCAAATCCATTAAAAAAAGTTCTATTATATTCATTACATTGTCTCTTAGGCGATTATTGAGGTAATTCTGATCCAAGTAGAACATTACAACCTTCAATACGAAAGAAGAAAAATCAGCAGACTCAATAAAATCAGCTGAATCGAAAAATGACTTGATGATTTCCAAAACACATTCGACAAAGGATACTTTGGTATTAATCGTAGCACGGTCGAATTTAGGTAGCAAAACCTCAAACACAATCATCTCAGCCTCTGGGAGCGAGCCGAAATCAATAAAATCTTCTGCCAAGTTGATTTTCTTATTCACTTTTGCTAAAGAAGCAAAAAATTCTTTCAAGGTTTCATAATATTGAGGACCAGAATTGCATTCCCCAATTTTAAGATAATTCAAAAACCTTGAATAACCATTTTTGCCTCCTAATTGCCAGATCCCCTTTTTAACTTTTACCTTTGAAATAAGAGGGAATACAGTCAAAATCTGTAGAGTCTTCCAGAACATAACAATGATACCTGAAAAAATTATTGTACTTGAGAGGTCCTTTGACGTTTTGAATTTAATATGCTTCAAGAGCTTTCTGCAACAAATTTTATAAATAGATGCCACATTAATACTATTTGTAAATATGTTATCTGTATCAATGAATAAAACTTGGATGAGCGTAAAGTAACTTTTGAAGAGATGAGTATTTATCATCCCCCCTTGATTAAAGGTAGAAAAGATGTTCCATAATGCATCCAGTTCTAAAATTTGTTCTAATGTAATTAAGGTTTCATCTCCAGGTTTTATTATTAGCTTTTTTTCGTTGGCGAGTGTTATTAGTCTGATCAACATAGAAAGACACCCATTTAATGTTCTTTCATACTTTGCAACAGCATCATCCTCAGAAACGTACCTGTGATCAGACAAAGTTTGGGAGTTTTCGGCTATTAATATGTGATAAATATAGTTGGAAATACTTCTTGCGAATGTTACCCATACCTGTACTTCCAACTTTTCTTTACTACCTTGAAAAGCTTGCTCAAGGGATTCATTAGCAGCAGAGGAAACAAACCTATCGGGGTCATATAGACCTTGCAACCATATGCTTATTGATGACTTCAAGTATTTACTGAATGATTTGCCTCCCACAGTGGTAACGAATAAGGATTGAATCAGATGCGCAAGAGCTCTTACATTGCGAGAGTTATCAATAGACAACTTTGCATATAATTGAACCCAGCATATAATGGTTACATCATCTAATGTTACACCACTAGTGTCATTCAATTTTTCGAGGTATTCTATTAAATCATTCATAGACTTCTCTTTCGTCACCGAATCCTTTTTCATCATTGACTTGAAGTCCATTAAAATTCTCGAATCATTTACAGTTGACAAATCTGGCATGGCAGTAAAGTAGCTCAACGATACAGGAAATCCATCTACTCCTATTCCGTCAAACTGGTCATGCATAGCTTCTGAAGCTGTATTCATATCTATTACCTATATAAAATAGAGTAAGCTTATATGTCTAGCGTCGGTGCGAATTTTGAGGTTTCTTGAGGATAAATATTTACTAGTGCACACAGATATCTATCTATTTAAATTATTCTGCTCTATTTTGTCATAAAACTCCTTGACTTCCTTGGAGGTTGTGATCCTTTGTGGGTTGAAATTTAATATTTGTAAACGATCCTTATTAGTAGCTCTTGACAAAGCGACATATACTTGCCCTTTCTCAAAAATTCGTCTTAAATCAATTTTTAATCTGTCTATAGTTTGCCCCTGTGCTTTATGAATAGATAGAGCCCAGGATAATAGCAATGGAAGTTGAGATCTGGTTACTTGATTGCTGTCATTTATTGTTGCTCCTGAATATTTATTTGACTCGAGATGGAAGTCTTCTCTTGTCACACGAATTAAAGTATTGTTTGTCAGGGTTTTAAAAAGAACCACTGGGTACATATCCAGCTTGGCTTCATTATGAGCTATAGTTAACAATCTATCGAAAGCACCTTTTCGATCCATCGGAATACTTTCATATCTTTTTCTCTCTGAGTCATTCCAAGGTTGCAGAGAACCTATTCTGGAAGATAAAAGCCGAAGCTCGTCCAAAATGCGTAAGTCGTTATCATATATTTTATCCCAGTATATTTCATTCACCTTATCCCATAGCTTTGTACTCATAAAATAGAGTATTGTTCCTATTGAACCGTTTACAATTTTGTCATCTAGATTTTTCAAATACATAACCTGGGCTCCCTCCTTCAACTCAAGCTCTTTTTCACACATTAAGTTATCTAGCAGCTTACTGATTATTGGATCAGATATGTTATCAGAGGCTTTATATCTCATTGGTCTTGCCGGAATCTGATCTAATCTAGATTGATTTGCTCTTTTTACTTCCTCTCTAGTAGGAAATAACTCTGTAGGTTCCAATCCATCCTCATATTTCACCTCACGATTGAGCTGATAAAACTTATGTGCCATCTTTGGCGTAATTTCACCTCGTCTTAGCGCGTTCAACATATCAATCAACTCAGTATCACCCTTTTGTCTGAAGACTTGAGTCAACAATATTGTTTTTTTCATAACCTTTGACCAAGATGGACTTTGAAAGCAAAATTGAGCAGGCCCATCTCTTTTCACGGGTGGTAACTGGAAGAAGTCACCGGTACATACCACTTGAATACCTCCAAATGGAAATTGATTTCCTCTGATTAGCTTAGCCAATTCATCCAATTTTCCAAATAAGTCGCCACTGACCATAGAAATTTCATCAATAATTAATACCCGTAGCAATTTCCATCTTTTTAGACTTGTAGGGTTCTTTTTAATTCTTTTAGCAAGCTCAAACGCACTACCAGTACCTAAGCCAATGGATAAAAAACGGTGTATAGTTTGACCACCTATATTGCATGCTGCAAGGCCAGTAGATGCGGTTATGCCGACTCTGCTGTTACCATGAACTCTGTATAAATTCTTAATTAGATGCTTAAGAACAACTGATTTACCTGTTCCTGCACTTCCGGTGTAAAATACACTCAAGCCCTCCTGAACCACTGCTTTTACAACCTCGGCTTGCTCTGAGCTCAATTCTGTTGTATCAAAGCCTTCGTCTATGGGAATGTTGATTTTTGTTTTAACATTTGGCTTCAACTTTTTTTGGGAATTAAAATTATTTAACAACTCTAAGTGCCCCCTCTTTCTAGATTCGCCACCAGTAGGCTCTGAAGCCAAACCGTCATGTGCTACTTCAATATTGACTTCGCTTGCATCCTGAGTTAGGTCTATAAACAGCTTGGAAGATGTTTCTCTAAATGTATTTTTCAAATGTGGATTTTGAAAGTTCTTTATTTCAGGAGATCCAAAAGAAGTATCGGAGCTGCCCAAGTCTTCAAATGCGCCAGTACTGCTCGACCTAGAAATGAGAGAATCATTTCTGCAAAGTTGAACCTTTTGTGGTGTCTTCAATAATCTCTCATCTGTACTTTTAGTACTGGAAGCACTCCTACCACCTCCAAAAAAGCTTGCTATATCACTTTGCTTTTTCTCTAATCTTGGATTTCCAACTTTCAAAGGCTTAAAGGGTCTATTCATTATTGAGACGGTACATGCAAGTTTTTGTATCTAATGTTTATGTTTTCACAGGCTTCCAAAACGCGTGCTGCGATTAGATCAAAAAACTATAGCGCAAAACATGATCCCAATAAATACCAACCAATATTTAAATTGTATTTAATATTTCTGATTGAATCAATACTTTATTAGCCGACCTACTGAATTAGCATTTTTTTTTTTAAATTACCTAGTTTCGGCCAAACGAAGTAATTCAGTTATGGAGCGGCAAGCAGATGGCAAGCTGAAGTCTGATGAATGCAGCACAAGCATTCATGTACCCAAAAAGCTGTCTAAAGAAGCAACACAAAGAATAATGTCCAAAGGTCTTAAAAAGCTTAGGTCAAGTACGATGCTAAATGTTATTGCAGGTACTGAAAAAGCGACCAACAATACTATTATAAAGCGAACAGAAAGATCAGCAGGAGAGAAATCTGATTATTCGGATAAAGATCTTGAGAGGCATGTCTTCCAGATGATTAGACTGCAAGAATATACGGATGCTGGGCTGACAAAAAAACCCATGCAAGAAGGGCACACATTTGAACATAATAGCCAGAATAGATCAGAAACACAGGTCTTTGAAGAAAGAGAAAATGTGAATTTTAAGGAAAAAAATTTGTTTAAAGACAACAATCTAGTTTTCCAGAATAAGAATGAGAGTACAGGAAGCTTTAGCTCTTTGGATCCTAGGTCACTTAGCAGACTGAATTCGTTGTTGCAATCCATGCCTCTTACCCACTCGAATATAGTACAACATAATTCTGATATCAATGATATTCCCTCCGATCGAAAAGACAATGCAACTTCCGCACATGGTTCCAAAAGCATCGATACCAAGGCCCCGATGAAGGGAGCAAGAACAGGATCATTAGAATTACCCATCAGCTCGAATGAACAAGTTGTTCGCAGCAAGTCTCTTCTGAAATTAGGCACTTCTATCAAAAGAATCAAACATAGAAATACAGAAGGTGAATCAACGGGTATTAATATACTAGCCGGGGCGAAAATTGATGATACAGATCGCATATCCAAAATGCCTTCCGCTGAAGAAGTTGAGAAAATGTTTAACAAATTGCTATCAAACCATGTATTTTCTAAAGATGCATTGCGAACATTGAGGTCACAGACAATAGAGAGGAAATACGAGCTCATCCTTAGCGATGGGACATCACCCTTAAACATGGTTTTAACTGATTTATCAACGGGCTCCTCCAAGATCGAGGCGAATGTTTTGGACAATATAAACTCAACTGATCAAGAAACGGAAAACAATCTACTGAATTATAAGTTGAAGGAGTCTCAAGTAAGAACTACCAATATCCAGAGATTATCTGGCTCAATTTTGAATAGTAATCTCTTTCAGAAGAAATCTAGAATAAAAGAAGGTTCGGCCGATTGGTTTGTAGAGAGAATGGTTTCTAACAAAATTAATTCAAAAGACCTTAAACGATTAATGAATATACTAGGTGACAACGCAACACTGAACAAAGCCAAGTCATGGATGCAAACATTCTTCAGCTTACAGGGAGATGTAGCACTATCAATATATCTATCTAAAGTAAACAAAAAAAGTATAAAGTCAGATAAACAATTGGATACGGAGTTCTTGGTTATTAAATGTGTCAAGAATTTGCTCAATGTTGAAGAACTATACAGAGAAGATGATACTCAAAGTTTGGAGGATGGGTTGATACTCACTAATAAGCGTTTAATTATTAAGCTGATAGTTTACTCTTTAATATCTCCTAGGATTAGCACCAGGATATTGGTCACAGAAATTCTCATATTTTTCACATATTACAAAGACGAAGAAGTGGTATCTATTATTTTCGAAGCTTTTACCAATTTGCAAGATTTTTGTGGTGATAGTTTGAATACGCAGCCTTGGATTAAATCAGTAAGAGATGTGGCGGATCAGCATGTTTCTCAGTATTCTAAGGAAGTTGGAAAGATGGAATTTAAGGTGAGAGACTATATTTTGACGTCATTGCTATTAATAAATGAGCTAGTAGAGAGTTTTAAGATTATTAATAAAAGAATGAGATTTAGAAAACAATTGAATGAAAGTGGGATTATTGATCTTTTTACTTGCCTAAGTTCTTTAAAGGATGATAGAATAACAGAAGAAATTCAAAGATTTGAAGAATTTGAGGATGAGGATTACTTGGAATCGTACAATCTAAAGCTTCTGGATGTCAATACATTAGATAACATCAGCATACATAACTCTATAGAAAGTCAAGGGTCTCTTAATGATTGGAGTATAGAGGCAGAAAACTCAATGGATCATGCAGATGTTTTAATTAAGAAAATTGTTGTCCTTAAGTGCGTTCTACCAAGTAATGAAAGATACAGGAAGGGAATGAAACTAATGAATTTGATTGCTGATAAATTATTGAAGGGCACAGGGAAAGATTCATACATTGATTATCTACAGGACTCAGAAAGAAAGGGATCAAATATTATAGAAAATGTGAAACACCAGAAATTATCACAGGTAGAAGATTATTCACCTGAAGAGTTACAAATGAAATCGGAGAAGCAAGACAGAAAGGTCCTCGAATGCCCGAATTCAGAGAGCAGCAAGATAGATCAGCTAAGTGCGCAGCTTTTTATTTTGCAGCTGCAAATCAAATCATTAGAGCATGAAAGAACACATAATCCTCATCCTCCGAGGTCTAATATTCATAATACGAGTTTCATGAAGACCCTAGAAAGACTATATTCTAGCGAGTCAGCATATGGTGCTACAGGAAAGTCAAAGCCCGCAAGACCGAAACTGTTCAGTGCTTTTAGAAGTCTTGATTATCAAAACTTGAACGACACAAGAAATGTACCCGAGACAAAACAAGGTAGAGATATACACCAAGGTGGACCAATGCCTTCTAATAAGGCTTTCACACATTCGGAAATCCATATCTCTGATATGAATGGATCAAGCACAGCTGCTACAAGTGATGATGCTGCGAATTGTCTAGGGTCAATCCCTGTAGCCCCACCTTTACCAAGTTTCATGAGATCAGAAAAGGATTCAATAGAATCTAATAATGAAGCCCCAAAATCACTGAACCCATCAGCAGTAGCAGCAAGTGCTGCTGTACCACCACCCCCGCCGCCTCCGCCGCCACCACCTCCTCCATTGCCATTTTCATTACCGCTCTCCTCAGAAGTAAGGAATACGAAAACCGATGTGAAAGCTCCTGAAAGTGTAAACGAGGAAATACTATTTACAGTTAAGAATGAGAACCAGGATTACGCGGAGAAGATAGAGTTAAATACTCAGCACATAGAAGCCAAAAAAGGAACACTTGGCCAGATAAGGCCAACGAGGAAACTAAAGCAAATGCATTGGAATAAGATTGATGATATCAAGAAAACTTTCTGGAGTGAAATAAAGCAAGATGATTTTTCGGTTGAATTACATCGTCAAGGTGTTTTAAAAGAAGTGGAAAGAGCATTTTTTTCAAAGGAATCTACTATAAAGACTAAAAGTAATCCAAACGGAAAAACGGGATCTGAAAAGGGAAAAATACATCTTTTGCCTCGAGATTCAGTTCAACAAATAGAAATAAATATGCACATGTATGCGAATTTGACAGTTGATGAATTAGTCATGAAAGTTTTACATTGTGATACTGAGATTCTAGGAAACTTTAACTTGTTAGAATTTTTCAGCACTTCCAATATTTTGGAATCTGGTGACCTTGTTGAGAGAAAATTTCAGCCTTACCAAACCAATTTTCAAGAAACTCCTCCGAAACCTCCAAGCAAGTCCCAAGATGAATTAGAAAGGCTGGATAAAATTTATGTTCAATTATTTTTTAACTTAAGACATTACTGGGCCTCAAGGTCTCGTGCAATACTATTTTCACAGATATATTCACGGGAATATAATGATTTGCTAAAGAAGCTAGATAAACTAAATGTTGCTAACTCGCTGATAAGAGAATCTATAAATTTGAAGAATGTATTGGGCGTAATCAGATCACTTGGGAATTTTATGAATGATAGCTCAAAGCAAGCGTTGGGGTTCAAACTAGACACTTTGCTGAGGCTCAAGTTCATGAAGGATGAGTCCAATAAGTTAACATTCTTGCATTATGTTGAGAAATTCGTAAGGAACATTTTTCCTGATTATGGGTCTTTTGTAGATCAATTAGCCCCTTTGCATGAGGTTCATAATGTAAGTATCGATCAAGTAGAGAGTGAGTGCGTTGAATTTATTAAAGGTGTCAAAAATATTGAATTATCTCTCGAGAAAGGAAATTTGAGTAAACTTGAATTATTTCATCCAGAGGACCGAATTTTAGAGGTAATAAAAGGGCCTATGGTCAAGGCGAGGAGATTAGCTGACCAATTGGAAGATCATTTGACAAAAACGTTAGCGGAGTTCAATTCGTTGATGGAACATTTTGGCGAGTCTGTAACAGAAAATGACAGCCGAAACACTTTCTTTTCGAAGTTTTGGGTTTTTATTTTGGAGTATAGAAGAGTTCACGTAGAAAATATCCAGAGAGAGGAAGAGCAGCGAGTTAATGAAGCGAAGAAAAAGGCCTACTTCAAGAGAAACTTGTCAAAATCGAAAAATAGTGAATTTGATTTTAACAATTCACTGCTTACAGCTGATAGTGGAGAAGATGGCGATGGGGAAGAAGAAGAAGAGGACATTCCTGGCGGACATGCAAACAGCGCATCTAGTGCTATTGTTGATGAATTGTTGGAGAAGCTAAAGCACAGCTATCATTTGTCTTCACAGGAGAGAACTAAGGAAAAGCGTCTAAACAATATAATTAATTCTGCTTCAACGCTTTATTCTGGAAAATCTCTAGATGATCTCCTAGAAGCATCCACATCCGATGTAACAAAGAATATTTTGGAATCATCTGGAAATTCATATGAACGTGTCAATACGCTTAGGAAGAGATTAACAACCAGGAAACAACCTTCCACAAAAAATGGCTCCAATGAAAATTTGCAGGATTCAGATAACCCTAGAAATTCAGTGGATGATATAATGGTGAGAGCCCAGTTGATGTTGCATAACTTAAGAACTTACGACGAATCTGATTAGAATGAAGCAGCTCCAGTTTCGTAAAGACATTAATGAAATTATTATTTATTTACAGCAAAAGGGATTCACGAAAGCTACGACGATTATAATTAGCATAAATATATAGATTTAAATATACAAATGAGAATTATAATACAATTCTCTGTGCACTATTACTTTTATTACAGATTAATAAGAATTTTTTTCCAGTAATAGTATTGGCGCGATGACTCTATCTCACGGATTTTTCAATATGTGGTCTTGAAGTCTTCACTGATACAGAGCTTTTAACTGGAAATTGTAATTTTTGTCTCAATTTTAATTTAGATTAGATTAAAAGCTTTAAGAGACGTAAAAAATGTTTGCAAAGTCATTTGGGCCTCTCGTTTTACGGTCTTGTAAAGGAAAAGTTTCAAGGTCTTTCCATATTTCTTCAGTTTCCTGGAATGCAACAATCATATCTGGAACAGCGCTTGCAAAATCCATTCGTGCAGATATAGCATCAAAGGTAATTGATTATAATCGTAAGGTTTATCCAGTGGAGCTCGGTTCCGATCCGAGCTTTGATGACTTGAAGTTTAAACCAACCTTAAATATTATCCAGGTTGGAAATAGGCCTGATTCGTCAGCATACGTGAGATCAAAATTGAAATCAGCTCGTTCTTCGAATATTTCTTCTAGATTGTTAAAATTCGAAGAAGATATTGATCAGGAGACTTTATTAGAGGAGATTGAAAGATTAAACAATGATCCATCAGTTCACGGTATTTTGGTTCAGCTTCCATTACCCAAACACATCGATGAAACTACTATAACAAACTCAGTTGTAACTGAAAAAGATGTAGATGGATTTGGTCGCTATAATGTGGGTGAACTTTCCAAAAGAGGTGGTACTCCAATGTTCAAACCATGTACACCAAATGGCTGTATCGAGTTAATTAAATCAACAGGCCAAAGCCTCTCTGGAAAGTATGCTGTTGTTCTTGGAAGATCTGATATTGTTGGAACCCCAGTTGCTGTTATGTTAAGAAATGAAAACTGTACCGTTACCATATGTCATAGTCGTACGCACAATTTGCCTGAAATTGTCAAGCAAGCTGATATTGTTATTGCTGCAATTGGCTTACCGGAGTATGTCAAAGGAGAGTGGATTAAAGAAAATGCGATTATCATCGACGTGGGCATTAACTATAAAGATGATCCCTCCGCTAAGAGCGGTAAAAGATTGGTTGGTGATGTCGATTTTGGTGAAGCAGTTAAAAAGGCTGGCTTTATTACTCCAGTTCCTGGTGGAGTAGGACCAATGACTGTTGCAATGCTTTGTTCTAATGTATATGATGCAGCTATGTATCATGCAGTAAAAGCTCATGGACACAGCTTTGTGCCTTTACCTTTGAAGCTTCAGCACCCAGTCCCTTCGGATATTGCTATCTCCAGAGCTCAGAAGCCAAAGAAGATAACTAGAATTGCCAGGGAGCTTGGTATTCTGGAAAACGAAATGGAGCCATTTGGCCATTACAAGGCTAAAATTGATCCCAAGTTGGTCATCAATAGGTTAGATGATTCGGCAGAGGGTCTGAAATCGGAATCTGGAAATTACGTGCTAGTAGCTGGTATAACCCCCACACCGTTAGGAGAAGGAAAGAGTACTACTACTATGGGTTTAACCCAAGCTTTGGGTGCGCATTTGGGTTATAATTCTATAGCAAATGTTCGTCAACCAAGTATGGGCCCAACCTTTGGAGTTAAAGGAGGTGCTGCTGGAGGAGGATATTCTCAAGTAATTCCAATGGACGAATTTAATATGCATCTTACAGGTGACATTCATGCTATATCTGCGGCTCAGAATCTTTTATGTGCTGCTGTGGACACAAGGATGTTTCACGAGTTCACCTCAAAGTCGGTGAAAGGATTTTATAACCGGTTAGTTCCTACAAAGAAAGGCAAAAGACAATTCACAAAATCCATGTTGAATAGGCTTTCAAGACTTGATATTTCAAAACAGGATCCCAACTTATTAACTGACGAAGAAATCAAGAAATTTGCGATCTTAGATATTGAACCTGAATCTATTCTCATAAAGAGAGTGGTTGATTGCAATGATAGATTTGTGAGAGAAATTACAATTGGTGAGGGTAAAAATGAAGCATCAAAGTTCCCTCCAAGAAAGACAGGAATGGATATCACTGTAGCAAGTGAGTTAATGGCTATTTTAGCCTTATCTACTTCTTTGAAAGATTTGAGAGAAAGAGTTGGAAAGATCGTTGTCGGAACTCAGAAGGAAACAGGTATTGCAATTACATGTGAAGATATTGGATGTGCAGGTGCTATTACTGCCTTACTTAAGGATGCAATAAAGCCAAATTTGATGCAATCGTTGGAGGGAACACCAGTCTTTGTGCACGCTGGACCATTTGCAAATATTTCAATTGGTGCTTCCTCTATTATTGCTGATAAATTGGCCCTCAAGCTCACTTCACCTTCAAATCCAATCAACAACGGAAAAAAGGGGTTTGTTGTTACTGAGGCAGGTTTTGATTTTACAATGGGTGGAGAGAGATTTTTTAATATAAAATGTAGAACTTCAGGTTTTAAGCCAAATGCTGTGGTCTTGGTTGCAACTACGCGTGCTTTAAAGCTCCATGGAGGTGCACCTGATGTAAAACCTGGTTCGGCATTACCTGAAATTTACACAACAGAAAATTTAGATTTTTTGAAGAAAGGATGCTTGAACTTGGCTAAACAGATTTCGAACGCTAAATCTTATAATGTGCCCGTTGTTGTTGCTATCAATAAATTTGAAACTGATACCCCAAGGGAGATAGAATTGATTAAAGAAGAAGCGATAAAGGCAGGTGCTGACTTTGCTGCACCATCCAACCACTGGGAAAAGGGTGGTTCTGGTGCTTTAGAATTGGCAGAAGCTGTCGTGAAAGCAGTAGAATTACCTGAATACGAGAAGCAAGAGTTTCTTTATGATGTTAACTCCACTATTGAGGATAAAATATCTACTATATCGAAGAAAATGTACGGTGCTGCAGGAGTTGAATTTTCTCCTTTGGCGAAGCTGCAAATTGAAAGGTACACCAAGCAAGGGTATGATAAACTACCAATTTGCATAGCTAAGACACAATATTCGTTGTCTCATGATCCTGCTTTAAAGGGTGTTCCCACAGGCTTCGTAATTCCTATCAGGGAAGTGAGGTGTTCAGCTGGGGCTGGTTATCTTTATGCATTAGCTGCTGAAATCATGACAATCCCTGGTTTGCCAACTCACGCAGGTTTCATGAACGTAGAGGTGAGTGAAAATGGTGATATAGAAGGGTTATTTTAAACAAATAACCACAGATGAAAATTTTTTCAAACTAGTTATCTATTTAATTATTTATAATACATAGACTTACCACATAGGAATAAAATTATGTGACCTTTTATTTCATCACCAAGTGAGAAAAGGCGTTACAAAAAGTTATTTAGGCTTTCAGTTCACTTTTCAAAACTCGTTCATTTTGAGACTCCAATAAAGGTCCCAGCGAAGCTATGGAGCCCTGTGAAGGGAGCCTTGTTCGAATTACTGGCTGAGGTGCTTTCGCAATTATTCCCAGATTGGTACCTAATGCCGTTGTAGTAGAAGGATGAATCTGAGGACTTGTCAGGGTAGTTGAATTTGTATGCAGTTGTACTTGAGCAGATTTTCTGCTTAAATCCTGGGCATTCAGATCCCCCAGCGATCTACTTGAATTTGCACCCTGCAGATGTGCTAAACGAGCTCTGCTCTGCCTTAACACATGTTGCCTTTGCTGCATAGCTTCTCTCAAAAGATCATAAGACTTGGACAATAACATAGAGCCAAACCTTATGGATTGAGTATCATCACTTATACAGTTAAGATTGGAAGGATCTAAACTGAATGGGCTTCTCAAACCTTTCTCATGTTCAGTCATATCATCATCGAATTTCCACCTTGACTTTTGTCTTGTTTGTTGGTCTTCCAAAGAGTCATAGACGTTCTTGATTCCATCGGGTGAAAAGCCATTCTCGCCTTCCAAATTATCATTCTCATTCAAGTAATTAAGTTCAGATTCCTTAAAAACCCCCCTTCTATCAACATATAGTCTCCCGGATCTACCAATTCTTTTTCTTAATCTAAAAATGGGCTCAGACAAATCAGGTGTTTCAGTTGGTGATCTCTGAGAATGCCCATATCCCACATTATATGCATTGAAGTTGCTTGTCTCAATATTTGATAAAAGTTGAGAAATATAATTATCAGCAGCAAGGGAATTATTATGAAAATGCTCCTGTAGTAACGTCAGCAAATGAGGGAACTCTTTAGAAGGGATTAATTCTCCATTCGATCCACGGAAACTTTTCATTCCAGGTAATGGTTTTTTACCATCTTCCAATAAGTTACGTACTTTATCGGAGAGAGTATTTGCAGTATTGAATTGATGATACTGATTCGCTGCAATTGATGAATATGGAATATGACCAAGCTCGTAATCATTAGTTTCGTCTGTCGTAATATTGAAATAAGGTTGATAAGGATCATCAGTTAAGTTTATAAATGTTTTGTCTTGCTCCTTTCTCTTCCTTAATTTTTCAAGTACTGCACGCTTTATAGTTTCATTTTTTTCACGAAGAACTAGAGAAACAGTAACTAAATCCATGTCAGGAATTTTTGAGGGAGGAAGTTTTACATAAGGTTGAGAAACATTGCCACCATCTTGATGGGATGCTGCAAAGTTATGTATCCCTTTATCTCTACTTGAAATAGAGGATCCAGAATTGTTCTGATCAGCGGAGTCCCTAGAATTATCATACTTGGATCTTTTCTCTCTTTTGCTTTTCAAGTTATCTTTATCTTCATCATCAATCTTTGGCTTTATTATTCTTTTCTTCTTATGTGGATAGAACAAATTATCGTCCCCCTTCACCCCGAGAGTTCTCTTCAAAACCTTGGCTTCACAACGCATATTAAATAGACGTTCTTCAGATCGAAGAACTTGAAGCTCTAATATTTCACGCCGGCTTACGCGCAATACCAAGTCTCTAGCCTTTTGCATTGTCCTTTGCAACAATCTTATTCTTTCTGCTCCAAGGGTATCAGCACGCCGCGTCTTTCTTGCTTGACGGAATTCACGTCTTCGAAAACATATATAGGGGTCGCTATCATTATCTTTTTCAGTCGCATTTGGATCTTCAAATTTCAAGGAAGGGAATATTGGTTTTCCATGCCTTTCAATCTTTCTTTTCTTCCAATGCTCGTATATCTTCTCGCCAAACAAATCCATCAACTTTGGAATTGACCTGCTAGTATTTTCAGTTGTATTATTCCAAGGGTCTTTATCATATAATGTTTTAAAAGGGTTATATCCCACCTCATGTGCTAACTTTTCTTTCAAAGTGGTGGGATTCATGTATTTCAAACTGCCCTCTACTAGATAGGGTTTATCAGAATTTGAACTATTGTAATCTTCCACTATATATGCCGATAATTCTTTGTATGAGAGTATACTTTCAGGATCTGTAGAAATAAACGGTTGTTTTTCTTCAAGCGTCTTTTCAAACCTATCACAAATCAACTCGAATTCATATTCTGAACAAGTAGCCATGTTTTTCTTTGAACTAGATTTAGAATCCTTACGGCCTTCATTTGTACCGAAAGTCTTGATGTAAAACTCTTCATCAATTTCATCCATGTTATACTCTACGCCTAAAGTATCTTCAACAGTAGCACTAAACTTTATGTATGAGTCCGGCTCTTGGAATTTATGGTCATCATAAAATCTAGAGGCCTCAGGCCATATTTTAGAAGCATCTGGTGTGGGTATATAAACATGTTCTTGCTGCTTTTTGTTATCCTTGACAGCTCCACCCTTAGAATTCAACAATGCCTTTTGAGCAGCATGAATCACTTGCTGCAAATGCACTTCATCTTCCTCATTCTTATCCACTCCTGTTTCAACATGATGCATATCTCGCTGTTGTGTCCCTGATCCCAGGTTCAAATGATGAACTTGCGAAGGCTCAAGTTCATTTGTAGCATCTAATGTAGGTAGTTCATCGTGTTTATAGATCGTCAACGGTTGCTTAACAGAAATCTTCCTCTGGCGGAATCTAGCACCACCGGAAGCTTGTTTTGAACCATTGGATCCCTGTGCTGGTGTAACAGCCATAATCTCTGTGCTCTTGGCCTAACAGGTACAAATCTTCAATATGGGTGTTTGGATGTATGTATTTTATGTCTCACACTCACAAAATGACGATGTCTCCTTGATGACAACAAACTAATTTAAAACGGCAAGAATACTCAAAAATAAAGCTTAAATGATCAAAGAAAAGTCGGTACCTATTATATACAACTCAAAATTTGACTTGGAATGCTTTAAATGATTGATTGATGCCAATATTAAACGTTAATTTTAACTGAAAAGTAGATTACTAACAGGATAGGAGACGATTTCTTTCCGGTGGACAACCGAGTGCGCCCATCAAAAAAAAGCACATACACGTGACCAAATAGTTAGATAAAGATGAAGAGTAGACCAAGTCTTAGAAGGAAAATAGAACAGTCTTGTCAGATCAGTGAATAGTCCGAGCCGAAAAGTTGGATACAACTTAACTCCCGAAATGTCTCAACAGAGCAACATTAGAGCATAATTGTCCTAATTGCGTATAAGAAATTCAGGTTCCTTACTTCAATTCTCTTCTCATGAACTTAAAGAGTCTAATTTCACTATTAGTTTTCCCTGATTCGAAGATGTCGACACAGAAGTTTCCTTGATACTGAAGCATTCAAGGGTGCAACAAATTTGAAGGCAAGTCTTCTCGTCATTCTGCAAAGTAGAATACTTCCATTATGAAAATATGCTTTACATACCAATAGTACTGTTTCTATACTGTTATAATCATTCTGGACCCGTACCCTTTTTAAAAAGAAAGTAGTTTCGAAGAAAATAAAAGAAGTGAAATGTATTTTTACGAATTAGAACTAGCAGTCCCTCCATCCTGCACAATTCTGCATATTAAATATTGTCACGGGTATCTGGCCACTTACTACTGGTAAAGACAGGAAGGTAGGTTGGATAGTATTATGACTCTGGTATCTAGTTTTTCAAAGCAATTTGAAAAGTCACTGGAGTTTCTTAACAGTATATCTCCATGCATACATGATTTAGATGACAATGTGCATTATATACTAGGGGAAGACCTAGATCCTGATGAAAAGCTGAACCGTATGGTTGTAAATTGGCCCATCAGCAAGGCTGGATCGGGCGATTTAGTTAAAGCAAGGCTTGATGAAACATACTTGAATATTGCTAGGCCACCATTGAATGCTGATATTAGCTTGGAGTCTACCACTTACGTATACTTACCTTATCACATCCTTCGGACTTTTGAGAGAATCAAACAAATTGATGTTAAAAGAGCAAGTGAAGGAGGAATGGAGATAGGAGCGAATATTAATCCTTTGCTACCGGATCCGTTTAAGCTAGTAAATTTCAATCCCGGTTGCATGACTGATATAATTAAATTGGATTCTTCGGAAGGTTCAAATCTTGATTTAGAATCTGGATCTAGAAAAACGCTCAACAAGATCGCCAAGGTGCTCAAAATGGGGTTTCCTGGCTCAAACTATGATAGTAAAGAAGAAAAATATAATTTACTTGCAGTTGAAGATCGAAGTAAGACAATTGGGTTGGTGGATCAAATATTGAATTATGATGCTGATACCTATTCTAAGGAATTGCATTCACCGAATACATCAAAATTGATCGTTTCTTGTAATGTAAATATTTTGAATGTATTCGCCATAGATAACTCGGGACAATACAAAAATACTAAGAAAGTGATTAAGGAATATCAGTCTTCTAATGTTGAAACCAACTCAGCAGAAGCTACTAAACACGTGAAAACTATAGAAATACCCATCCTTCGCCTTAAGTTTCATTCGCAGGTAGTTGTTACGACTTTGAAAACTACAACATCTCAAGAGGGTTATCCAATCGTAATAGTAGGACTATATACGGGGGAAGTTGTTTACATTAATCTAGAAAATTTACACTATTCGATACTCACTAAAATGGATGGACATGCGGAAATCAATAATCCATTTTTGCAGTCATTAAATTCTAAGTATTTAGATTGTCTGGACAATGCTGTAACAAGCATTTGCATTTTGAAGCATCATCTCTATGATATATTGATCTGTGCTGGATATTCCAATGGAGAAGTGGCGTTTTTTAACCCATATACATCTAAGGATTCAAAATACTCAAATCCATATACCAAGGAGGTAGTTGATAAGGACGAATATGCTACGTACTTCAGGAAATTTGATTTAAGTCTTTTCAATAAGACAAGGGTAGAGCAAGATTCATTACCGTCTTTGGTCGGACATTTGAAGGTTAGTCAGAAGCCAATAACGTCCATAGCATCGACCTTATCGCATTCTAAGTTCAAATCGCACAGACCACAACTGCTACCATACATAGTAATGATAGCGTCGAATGATGGATTCGTAAAATCCATAGATTTGAATTTTAGTTATAATTCTGCTTATGGGAATTCTTTTGGGACTTTGAAGTCCCCGTTGATAACTGATGTGTTTTCATGTTACTTTCTGAGTGGAATTTGTGATATTGTATTTTCACCTGACTTTAAGTACTTCTGTGTCGCTGGGAACGGTGATTTAATCGAGGTATTCAAGCTAACTTACTATAATGTATCTTCATTAATTCAAAAGTCTTCTTCCGTAAATCATTTGATTCCCAACCTGAATAGCTTGACTGGAGGTAGTAATATTCAGCAGCGGCGTTCGAGGAGTAACACTGCTAATAGTAATACCTCTGATGTGAACAATTTGGCTCTCTTTCTCTCTCCTATTTCTTCCGCATTTTCTGGAAATACAGATAAGAGCAAACATGAAGCATCTAATGAGTCACCTAATCTATCCAATGATGATTTGCATCCATTTATGATAAAGGATATAAAGGTAGTAGCCAGATTAAAGGGGCATACGAACAGTGTAACTAAAATAACTTTTGTCGATGAATCAGTAGATTTCCAGGGACCTTTTAAATCTAATAAGCTGACATATACCCTCATGAGTGCTGGCGACGATGGAAAGGTTATTATATGGGAATTCGATTATCGTGGGCTACCAAAAATAAAACCAACAAAGCACCAATCTTCCAATTCGAACAGAAGGAGCTATCTCTCAACCTCACCAGTGGCGAAATCTATGTCGAATACACATAATGCTCCCATGATTTCAAAGCAAATAGCATCTCAAACTCCAATATCAAAAAATGCTCTTCCACTAAGACTGAATCAGGTCGCTCACATGAGGAGCAGATCTGGGGGCTTCGAAGACTACACCAACTTCTCTCCTCTAAGTCAGAGCATTGGAAATACTTCCATGAACAATATATCTTCTGTATTCCTTTCATTAAAATCAAAGGAGCAGGATTTATCACCTGTCGATTCGTCTGGACGAATGCTTTCATTCTATAAAAGCCTATTTGATTTGCGTATAAGAAAGCATTATACGAAATTAATATCAGAACAAAAGCCCGATTCAGTCAAATTTCTAAAGTTTGATACTGTGATACACCCTATAGAAGACGATAAGAAAGTTCCCTGCATTGAAATTCCCCTTTTGGTTATCGATTATTCACTCTGGTTCCCTAATGGGAAGATATCAAACTTCTATCTTGAGTTGAACTATCTTTGGGCTTCGAGTAAAGCAGGTGACATACTTAGGTACGATATAAACTAGATATAGGACGATTTATTATAAATGCATGAATTTGGCATTTCGCTAAAACGAAAACGGTTATATACTTCTAAAAGCATCTGGATTATCTAGACCGAATCCTAAATCTTCTTCTAGTCGAAACAAATCTACGTTCGACTGATCACTGATGGGTGTCATTTCTTCACACTTACCTGTTGAGAAGTTAAAATCATCTAGCTCTTGAGGCTTAGGGATTGATTCGTAATATTGTGCGTTAGTCTCCGAACTGGCTTCTCCAGTATTCGTGTCCACCCCCCTATGTAAACTCGAGCTATTGATTGAATTAAAACTATCTTGAGCAACGGTTGGTATATTCATTGCTGTGCCATCATACGTAAAATCCTGCTTCAAATGTTCATGATATGTATCATCTTCAGCAACGGAAGGGTCCAAATACCGTTTATCCTCTTCTTGTTGCAGTTGAAGTTGAAGCTGAAGCTGTATTTGTTGTTGCTCCAGAATAGGTTTGCGCACAAATTCTCTAAAATTTTTGACTTCCTGAGAAATTAAGGATCTTAACGAATCTAAATCATTGTAAGCCTCAAAGCTCTTGAAATCAAATTTCATCAGGCACACTGGTTCCTCTTGGGGATCATGCCACACAGATAAATAGGGGTGCTTAAGGGCTTCTTCAACTGTAATTCTCTTGAAGGGATCTAATGTAAGCATTTTTTCTAACAAATCAAGGGCTAACGGATTTGCGCTAGGAAAAATTTCAGAAAATTCTACTTTTCTCATGTAGGGCAATGATTTCACGTAGCTTTGGGCACGAGCGGATCCAATTTTGCTCAATGTTTCTTTAGAAGGGGTCCCAAGGATAAGCAAAATTTGATTTAATTGATCCACGTAATCACGGCCCCTGAACAATGGTTTTCCACCTAGTAACTCTGCCAAAATACAGCCCACAGACCATATATCAATAGCTTTTGAGTAATTAGAAAAACTCAACATTATTTCTGGGGCTCTATACCATCTTGTAGCTACATACTCTGTCATAAATGCTGTATTCTCTTCTTGAATGTTCAGAAAACCCCTTGCAAGGCCAAAATCACATATCTTAAGATCACAATCAGCGTTAACCAAAAGGTTACCTGGTTTGAGATCTCTATGTAAAACATCCGCACTATGGATATACTTTAGTCCACATAATGTCTGATGAATGAATGACTGAAAATGAGAATCTGTTAAAGGCTGTCCAGACCTAATAATTTGATGCATATCACATTCCATAAGTTCTTCATAAAGATAGACTTCATTAAACATGCCCGTTTCTGGATCAGGAACAATGTCTAGATCATAAAGACACGTTATATTTTTATGACCCCTGAAGAATTGAAGCAATTTCAACTCTCTAAGTGACCTTTTGCAGAGTATCTTTTTGGAGAATATATTCGTGATCTTTTTCACTGCGACATAACAATCACTGTCTGGGTACCCAGTAGAACACTTGGCAGAGCAAACTATTCCATATGCACCATGTCCTAATTCTTTAACAATTTCAAATCTTTTGTCAATTATAAAATCCTGATTGTAAACATTATGCACTGTTCTTCCGGGATATTCTCTTTTCAGATTATGATCCATTATGTATCTATGTGTCGGGATGTTGATGCTGTAATGCCTGTTTCGAGTACGAATCACTACAATCTAAGACCAACAATTATTTGTTTCAAAACAAAACTATCTGAAATGATTATTCCGGAATTGAATAATAAGATCAAGTATCCACGAGCTTGTATTTAAATAGTTATAAGTTATTTAAATATTTTGACATCGAAAATTCTTTGGAGTGTTTGCACGAGCTATTTTTAGTATTACATAAAAAAATGCACGACTGGTATTCCACTTGAATCGTACGCATATGGTCAAATGCACCTTTAATATCTCATTGGAAAAGCTTCTTATTTAAAAGATGATATAAACTGTTGTAGAGATACCCCTATCTGAGCATTGAGCCTTGTAAGTTATCTCTAATATAATATAGAATGTAATTTCAAGGAAATTGAGGCATAGATATAAGAAGACATCCTGCTTAGATATATGGATCCACAATAGCTATTAATATTGCTTCTTAAATTATACACAAGACCGAGTAATATTTATAGTAGTAAGCCTTATATTTGAAATCAAATTGATTAGGATAGAATTTTCATAGACAGGAGTAATGTTGACCTGACTAGACTAGACTTGAAGAAACTAAGGCAAGACCATAAATACAACACATGGACTTTCAACTGAGCAAAATGTAATCAAGCTAGTTCTTAAAATTCTAAATAAGATCTTCCCAATGGCATTTGTGATTTATACCCCTCTAGCTATACTGATTGTCAATGGCAATCGCAGTTATGGAGTCATGTGAAATATAAACGAGAGAGAATCCAGCCGTTCAACAGAGAACAAAGGCTTATCAAGTTGCTTATATTGTTGCTTATCACTATAAACACCCAATAAGGTATTGAATAGTTGCAATAAACTGGATCATTGCAAATATAGCTAAAGATTCATAAAGACTACATGACGAAGAGGAAAAGATCGCTACTCAATAAAAGAGTATATGTATAATTATGACAAAGTTCTACGCGCTCATATTGTGTACTTTTAAATGTGAGCAGAGATCTTAAGCGAAGCAAATGTAACACAGAATTGAAATACTACCTTAGTACGCAAACAGAATTTTCTTGGATATGTTTTCAAATTATAAATTACACGAAAGCGATTACATCATTTGATTTACAAAATAGTAAACTTATTGAACTTGATCGATCGCAGCATTTAATGAAGGCTCGCTTCACCTATTGGTTGTAAAATTTGATTTGTCTTTCCTTCAACATTAATAGAGCTTATCTATATAGTCTTCGTATTACTATAGCTAATCATCTATCGGGAAAGCCTAAGGAACAACAGTATCCCTTCATATTTAAGCTCTATAGTTTTGAACGTGATTGTCTGGGGATTGGTATCAGACACCACTCCAAAAGAGTTACATACAGTACAAGAAATATAACACAAAGATTGGATGAACTAAAGCCTAATCAAAAACTGGAGTTTGAAAATATTTATGTTAACATGTCGAATGAGTCCCGTAAGAAGGAATCATATAATGATTTGAAGGCACTTTTCCTACCTGATATATTGCATTTTGATAAGAGTCATGATGGTAAAGTAAAAAAGGAAGATGAGGATCCTTTACAAGAGATTAGTAGACTCATTGGACAAACAAACAAACCTAGTGGGCAAAGTAGGAAAGATACACAAATTGGAACTCTAAACAATACTACAGATGAGAATTTTTTAAATTTTATGGATAACAATAGTTTCATCAACACTACAGTGCCTAATGAAAGTGAACATTTCCTTAATCACTATTCGGGGTTTATTCCTGAAGAAGCGAGCTTTTATCAGGGTAGACACATGAATTCCATGTTAGGACATCAGCAACTTTTCCCATCTTCTAGCTTACCCATGGCATCTAAAGTACAGCATGGAATGTCCTTGATGGACATGAATTGGGCAAATTATGTCAATACAGGTAATCTTGCAACTGATCGTCCGTTAGAAGGTAGTCCTTCTTTAAATGCTAGTATGTACCCCACTTCGGGCATGAACTCTCCAATGAAAAGTATAATGAGTAGATATCAATGGGGCCAAGGTACTCCCACTCATCAGATGCTCGAGAGCGAGAATGACGCAGACGTACACCTTCATACTATTTCGAACAAAGGCTTCAAATCGAAAAAGTCAAATACTAAGGCTAAGAAAGCTGCTCCTGTTTCTGCCAAAATCAACATCGCATATAAACCTAATATTCTAATTCCACTTTTGGACTTGAAGAAATCCGAATTGGAAACTCAGAATTTTCGAATAGTAGATAAGAATGATGCAGAAGTAAGGATAAGGTTCTCTAGTTTTCTTAATGGAAGATTTTTTACAAATGATGTTGATAATAGCAATTATTTAATGATGAAGCTGGGCGAAAAAGGACATCTAGATAACGGCGAAGGTAATTATTCTCAAGATAACAATTACCCCATGGTCATCTCTTGTTACAGAAGAAATCATATTCAAATCCTAATGAACTTTAATATCTCTGGCATGCTGGACCCTGAGAGTGTATTACGATTGCTGACCAGTGAGTATGGATATGCTGTTACAAGGGTGATTAAGTGGTTCAAAATAGAGGTGTTCGCTAATACAAACGTATCAAACTCTAGAAATATCCCTATTGTGATTCAAGATGAAACTCGTGAAAAAGTAAAGGATGAAGCAGAAAGTTCGGGAGATACCGAAATTATTCATCCAGTGGTGTTTGATAAACTTCTGAATATTGTGACAACCGGAGACATGACATCTACTCCGAATAACTTGAATAATTATTACATGATTAAGAAATTACAATTTAAAAATGCCACGCCAAATAACGGAAATACCACTTTCCAAAACTATTATAACTTAAAAGTAAAATTGAGTGCAATAGTTGCTGATTTATATTATGACGATTATATGGACGAAGATTTTCGTGAATATGGTGGAGAAAATGAAAGGAATGAAATAACAATTTGTGAACTCACTAGTGAACCAATCATCGTGAGAGGAAGAAACCCGTCATTTTATGCTGAAAGAAAAGACGTGCTTTTGAAAGGAAGGAACCCCTCTTCTAGGCAAAGCTTCATTGATGCTGAGAATTCAGAAAGAATTCTTGAAATCAATCCAATTTCGAACAATTCACTGCATGAATTACCTAACAATGAAAAGGCATATGCTAATACAAATCGCCGAGCAGTGGAGAACGATCAACTAAAAAAA
Organism: Debaryomyces singareniensis; assembly: GCA_031081795.1. Classification (NCBI taxonomy): domain Eukaryota; kingdom Fungi; phylum Ascomycota; class Pichiomycetes; order Serinales; family Debaryomycetaceae; genus Debaryomyces; species Debaryomyces singareniensis. The sequence continues at coordinate 93,901 of JARYSX010000004.1, forward strand.
ATAGATCAAACGTTGGACACAAGTAACAAACCTAATGAAATAGAACATGATGTGGAAGAAAGTAATGAAGAGCCTTCTGATGATGAGAAAACGGGGCAAAACATGGTACTAAAATCTAATATATACTATACCGGAAAAGAAAGGCATCTACCGCCAGTCATGTACAATGCAGTCATATCAAATTCAATTGATATTAAATCTGTTTTAGAAGATTCAAACAAGTCGAGCTCAGCTGAAACTTCAAAACAGGAAAGCAGATATAAATATTTTCCCATATCTAATATTTACTATTTGCCTCCTATAAACGTTGTTTATTTCCCACACATTGCACATCAGCATGACAAATCTCTGGAACGGAATGCTGATCTGACTAATGGAGATCTGACCGATCCGGCTAATAATACACGCAAAAATTCTAAAGTCTATTTTTAGTTCGTTTATTTTAAATACATAATTTCCACAGAATAATGAATGGTGATGAATAGAATAGTAGTGCTCGTAACCGATAACTAACTTACTCTTTAACAACAATAGAAGCTGCTCCCATACCTGTTCCAATGCACATCGAGGTTAACCCTATTTCTCCTTTCTTGAGCAATCTCAATATGGTTGCATATTGTCTTGCTCCAGTAGCGCCTAGCGGATGACCAAGTGCAATAGCACCACCATTGATATTCAATTTTTCTTCAGGAATATTGCAAACTTTAGCTGAATAAAGACATTGAGCAGCAAAGGCTTCATTTACTTCGAAAACAGAAATATCGTCAACTGATAATCCAGTCTTCTTCAAAACTTGAGGGATTGCAATAGCTGGACCAACCCCCATAATTTCGGGGGGAACACCAACTGTTTGGCAGAATACATATTTTGCTACAATTGGATATCCCTTTTGTTCGGCAAAAGACCTTCTCATCAATAAGACACCAGCACATCCATCAGATACTTGTGATGCATTACCCGCATGTGTAACACCATCTTTCTTGAATGCTGGCTTGATTTTAGCTAAAGATTGTGCAGTTACATTTTTTCTGGGACCTTCGTCCGTGTCAACCGTAATAGTTTTCCATGTTACGTTATCATCATCGTCCTCTTCAGCAATGTAAGATTCAATAGGTAAAATTTCATCTTTAAAGGCACCAGACAGAACTGCCTTTTCAGCTTTCTGGTAAGACTTAGCAGCAAACTCATCCTGAACAGACCTTGGAATACTATATTTACTAGCAACATTTTCATTCGTAATGCCCATAGGTATCAAACACTTGTTCATTTCAGGGTTATCCTGCAAGTGCTTATCAATTGAAGGGATAGCATTTGGGCCATAATTAGCTGACATCGATTCGACACCAAGAGCTAAACCACAATCTATCTCACCACATTTGATCTTGTTAGAAATGTCTGAAATCGCCATCAAACCAGAAGAGCATTGCCTAGAAATCGCAACAAAAGCAGCAGTATTTGGAATACCAGCAGCAAGACAAGCACCACGGTGCTCTGTAGCACCTGCTGCCTTATTTAAAACATTGCCGACACAGACATCCTCAATCAAGTTTACATCAACCTTTGTCTTTTTAATAAACTGCTCCAAAAACTTCTCCAAAATGAGATCTGATCCAACATCTTTAAAACTACCTTTACCTCCTTTAGTCAACGCAGTTCTATAAGCTGCGACTATTACAACGTCATCGGGGTTCTTTTGAGTAATAGCTTGCTTAGAGCTAGGTTTAAATTGCCCAGATAATTGATTTAACCTATCCATTTCAAAAATAAAATCTTATTTATTCTTAGTTAATATATGATCTTAATAATTAAATTTATGATCAATAATTTACTAATAGTAAAATCCAAGGTATCCTGTAATTCGATTTATATAGTTATCATACAATTTGCATAGGCACCTCCGCATTTACAAAAAATTCAGTGGAGAATACTTTTACCGAGGCTAATTTGAGATCAACCGACGGGATTCAATTTTGACTAACAAATAAGTGTACGAACTAATTATGGTATATCTAACCTACATATCTTCTTAGTTATTATTTAATCCAATGGATTCAATTAATTAATTTCTACTAAAAAAACTCTGGAGAGCATTTATTAATGTAAGGATAGCATCTCTTAATATTTTATAGTATCATTATAGTAATAAATGTAGTAATAAATGTAGTAATAAATATAGCAATAAATATAGTAATAAATATAGTAATAAATATAGTAATTTTAACGTAAATTAATCTTCAAAAAATCAGAATGTCATCTAATTATATCCTATCTCCAAGGTTAAGAAAAAATATCAAGTTGCGCTTCAGCTATTTGCATTAATCATCTAGTGCGTAGGGAGTGGAAGAAACAAGTTCCAAAAAATAGCATAAGATTAATTTATGCCTCTACAAATAACTTGAGGCCTTCTATTCTTCTCTCTCGAAAGAAAATATGCCTATAAAGGGCTCTACTACATCTGGGTGACCCTCGGGACACTTAGCTCTCAACATGATCGATGGTATACAGTCATCAAGAGATGCAACCTCTAACTCCGGATCAGACATGTATGAGCCTCTATTTGCATCCACCCATGTAGATACAAATGGTGATTCTGCACTATCTGTAGAATTTGTTGTGCTTTTTGGAGTTGGTTGAGAATCGGTATCTACTGGATCTCCATTTAAATTGAATATTCTCATAAAGTCTATCCTAATCATTCCCTCGTCATCCATGAAGGCATGCAATCTATACTTTTTGTTTATAAGATCATTCTTATCATTATAATAAATCAAAGCGTGCGATGTGCCTGAAAGAAGACCCATGGTACTTCCCAATCCCATAATTTCTGTACCGGTTATCTTAATATACATTGCTGAAAGCCCAAACGGTGATGAATAACTTTCCATCGTGCATTCATTAGCAAATTGAAATGATATTTCCTCCGCCTGCATCTCTTTTATTAGCACTAGAATATTGAGATAATTTAAAGAAGAATCTGCAGAACAAAAAGAGCGGACAAAATAGTTATCGTGCGTGAAAATTAACTGTATTGTACATAATCTATAATAATAAAGAAGCTTCCTTTTTGAATTCTTCAGGGTCCAAACAAAATATGCTTAAATAATTACTTAGAAGGTTAATTCTATAAATTATACTTTCATCTCCGAAGTTAAGAACTGAAAAATTAGTACAGAGGTTATGCTCATGATTCCTCAGTAAGTTAGGGTCTTCTGCATAACGCTCGCTAAGTGTTTGCGAGAATCTCGAAGATATTGATATACTTAAACGGGACGTTGGATAACTCATCGGAATTATCAAAAATAATTCAAGAGCTTTGTTCAATTCCCATATTCTTGGTAAAGAAGGGTATGATGAATTTTGGTTCAAATCTGTCTCAATTGGCAAAAGAATTTTAAATTTTGTGCATTTTGGACCCCCCTCAAGAGGTCTCACATTATCGCCCAATTTTAACTTGAAAGCATTCACGAGCGACTCTCTTTTACTTGAAGCTTCTTTTGATGTCCGTAAATACTTTTCGGGGCTGATTTTGCTACCCTCGGTTGCCGCTTTGGTTGGACCTGAAGATGGTACTGGAGAAAAACCAGAGGAGCTATTTCTAGGCGCTTTACCTTTATTTTTGAAGGTAATGAACTTTATTGTATCCTTTTTCTCCTGCATGAAAAACTTTTCTAAGTACTTATCAAGTGTAAGAATCATAGTAGTAAGATCTCTTTCGTTTCCGGAAAGTTTTATAGTTTCGTCGTTTTCTATCCCTTTTGTAAGCCTAGCGATTTTTTTAAATCCATTGGTAATATTAACAGCATATCCCTTCTCTATTTCTGGATTTAGCACAAGGATCGAAGGTAATACCAGAGGTTCATATAGATACGCAGAAGGAAGACATAAAGTCAATCTAAGGACATCAACCTCATATGGGAAATCAGGATCCGATGGTTTTAAATCAAAATTCAAGAAGATATCATCATTTGGATTCTCACTAAGAAATTTTTGCAAGTATTCAGAAATCATCGCCACTCTTTTTCTTTTTAATGGTCTCGAATTTTTCAAAGGTAATGTTCCTGGAGTTTGGACCCCGTTTGGGGATTTGATTTGAAGCTCCTTGATTATATGAGATGTTTTCTTCCCATTAATCTCTCTTGGATAAAAATGCTTCAATGATTTCTTTACTTCCTGTATTTTTTTTTTTAACGTTACTGATTTGGATTGTTGAGCCTTACGTCTCGAGTTATTTTGCCCATCTTTTTTCCGATTATCCTTTTTTTTACCATCCAGAGACTTATTTTTCTTCTGTGAGTCTGCTCTAGGTTTTCTCTCGGTATTTTTCGGACTAAAGCTAGGATCTTCCATTTTTCTTCGATTTCAAGTTTGTGCTTTAGAGATGAAAGTCGCATGGAGAAAAAGTTGACTATATTTTCCGCCTCTCATGCATCCTGAGAAGCGTTAAAGATACACTATTTATCAGTTTGAAAAACCAGGTGCATTTCTGTGTACTGAGTCTTTAAGTTAACTAATATCCGGCTTCGGTTGGCCTTTTATTACGCTAATGATTCTATGATCTATTTTTGTTCTAATATTCCTGATATATTATTCTCCGAATCTATTTTTGCCTTTTCCTAGGATATAGCTTCAGTATAGAGATTTAACTACGAACCAAACAAGAAGAGAAGACGCTTAGCATGCATTCCCATACATAATAGAATTAGTCTTTAACGAAGTGTTATGGATTAGGCTATTAAAAAAATATTCTTTCTCTATATCGCAATTCCGTTGCAGTTGATAGCATATTTAACCAAGGATCTTGGGTAAATGCTGCATACACAACTACATTATTATCAAATGTTTACATTGATTTAAGCTCAATTGAAATCCCAAAAATTGGTTTAACATGTCAGCAACGGTTTACCAGAGTACAGGAATTGACATTACTGCGGAGAATCTACATTGCCAAATACATATTGTTGAAGTTGCCATTTAAAATGTACTATATTAACCTTATTTTGTTCAAAAAGTAGGCCTTCTCTATATCATATATATCAACCATAGACCCCAGTTATATTTACATGTAATCGGAAGGAATATCTGTGAATCTAGAAATTCTGAAACGGATTGCCAACTTGTCATATCAGTCACGTGATGACGATTATATCACGTCTCCTTATCTGTGATTACTTCAACTTGATACATTAGTCACAATTTGTTAAAATACCAATTAATTAATAACTCAATGAAAGTCAGGACTTCCAATTTGGCTTCTAATGAGGATACAGCGTTCGTAGCTGATAATAAGACCTCTAGGACATTACTAGGAACACATCTGTCAATATATGATGCCCTCAACAACCCCGAGTTAGATGTTTTTCATGATGATGAACTAGCGGCTAGGTTAAGCCCATCAACAAAGGAATATTTGAGTGATTCATCATGGCATATTGTCAATAGTGGAACAGTTCCTCAATTAATAGGCCAGACCAACCAAAGAACGGTTTCTATCTTATCTAGTACTGATGGAGAGGAGGAAACAGCAGATCGGGAGTCTACTGTATTTGTGTCGCGTCCAGTAAATGGAAAAGTTATGGTTTTTGAGACGGATGAGGAGGACACGGATGGTAATGAAGAGGACGCAAAAGGCTTGTCGTATGATCTTAGTCAGTCTGGTGTAAAGATGATGTCGAATATTTTTATAATGCCAAAGCTATCTGTATCAGACGCAAGAGTGAAAGTTGATCAGCATATCAGGATATCTGTTCTCAGCTCATCTCAGGTTTCTTTCAGGAAAGAAACTACCGATCTTGTGGAGTATTTAGATCATAAATTTCACAATACTAAGCTATATTTGAAGCATTTCGTTCTTAGGAGCCGCACCCAAAAGAACGTGAAAGACTTCATGAAAAATTCGAATTTGATATTTATAGTCAATGATGGTTCAGAGATATTTGTCGATTGTTTGAAGGATGTTTTTAAGGATTTTGATTACGATGCAGAGCCACATATTCCTAAATTAACAATAATTAACATGATAACCGTCAATTACTTCATAAACTTATTTGAACTAATAAATTTTTCAAAGCCGTTTCAAATCTGGAAGGCATCTTCTTTACGACAGGAAAAGCTTTTGAATTCGTTGGGTAATTTCATAGAACTTGAATGTGAAACAAATGCCGATGAGAAAGTTGTAAAAGATTTTAATAAGAATGCTGTAACTAAAAGGAATAGTAATCTAAGCGTTACTGTGCATGAGAAATCTGTCTATTCAACTTTTTTTTCATCTCAGAAACCTGATTATAAATCTATCGAAAGATCAATTCATGTGGAGCTTCAGCAATCTAGTACTATTGATATCGTTGATCCTTTGAGCTTGAATGCTAATTTTTCTGGCTTAAGGTTTTGCATTTCAGTCGTTAATAATATTATGAGGAATATCTGGAATATTTCTTATTATGAGGGAAGAAAAATAATCAATTATTGGAGTATATCTGTATTGTTGGGATTGGGAATCGGATCGTACAATTATAATAAACAATTAATGGATTATATATATTCTCCAACCGAATATTGTTCTTCAGTTAGAATGGCTGATTCAGCATCCGAATTCAAGGTTTTTGATGTTGCCATCAACAAAAAAGGATATATATTGTATGTCACGAAATTATTTGAGAGTCTATTCGACCGGTGTTTGCTGATTACATCACAAGTTTTTGATAGTTTTATGATTAATAAGATGGAGAACATCTTTAAGGATTGTCAAAATGCATACATTTTTATATGCAATTCTTTTTCCCTGAGCTTATATAGAATAGCTTTTCCCTTATTTGCCAGCTAGCTGTTTGAACAGGAAGTAAATTTATATGCAAAAATATATACTGGTTTAATCATTAAGCTATAAAGTTCGAATAGAAACAAGACAGGACAAAATTAGTGTATTACCGAGCATTAGATGGAGAAATCTAATACTGCTTTATTTATTTTATGTTCATTGAATAGACTGAAAGCATTACTGGCCTCGCTTATTGGTATTTTGTGATCAATGAAGTCGGAAAAATCATCTTTAACTTGTTCGAAGATTTCGAGAGCTTCTGGGAATAAAGACCACGCATGGCATCTTCCGAACGTAATGTTAACATTTTTCATGTAACACTGCAAGCCCGAGAAGGGTAAGCTGTCGTGAGGCATCCCCAAAGAGCTTATGTATCCGTTACCTCTAACAAACTCGTAGGCAGTCTCGAGAGCTTCCAGGGATCCAACGACCTCTAGGATTGCGTCATAGCCGTTTCCATTGGTTACAAGGCTGGTAATTTCTTTCAACTGATCCTTGTTTTCAAAGTTAAACGCATGAAGAGCACCCATTTTTATAGCTGCTTCTAATCTGGAAGGAACATTGTCTAAACAGACGATGTTCTTAAACCCTAAATGCTTCAATATTCGCAATGCACAAAGTCCTACCGGCCCAGCTCCCAATTGAAGTACAGTTATTTCATGACTAAAAGTACCAACTGGTTTTGACATAGGCTCCGTTTGCAAAAAATTTATAATTTTCTTTACCCCATAGTATGCTGTCACAAAGATATCTGCCATGAGGACATATAAAGCATCAGTTTTGGATTCTTTAGGAACTTTTATAAGAGTAGTATTAGCAAATGGGATTAAAACATATTCCGCCTGCCCCCCATTAAGTCCAACTTTTCCAAAAGTGTTTGTATTTATACATTGTCCGGAATAGCCATGCTTACAGAAATAACACTTACCACATTGTATGGTAAATGTGCTTAACACTTCGTCTCCGATCTTGAAGTCACTCTCTTTGATACCGTCGCCTGTTTCAACTACTATTCCTACAAATTCATGACCTATGATCTGTCCTTTCGGTAAAGTGATGTGGCCCCTGTATGAGTGTAAATCCGTCCCACATATTCCACTATACTTAACTTTCAAGAGAACTTCATCAGAACCACTAACTCGTGGCGTGATCGTTTCTATAACACTAACAGAATAAGGGCCGTTAAAAGTGACAGCTTTCATTTTTGATGGTATATTCATCTCAACTTAATATTTTATCCTTAAAGATCATATGCTTATATATAGACTCACTCTAGAGTCATTAAACTGGGGTATATCACGTGCAAGCTAAAGGCACTTCACAAGATGAACACTCATTTGGAATAGACCGACTAAAAAGTTCTTCATTTGCTTGAGCCTTATCTTTATAGCAGATGCCAGATAATACGCGATATTTAGGTACAATAAATTACCCATGACAGTATAGAGCAAGTAAAGCGTCACTGTTGCCGTGTCGAGTGCATTAAATCTCCCACCAACCTCAGAAAGCGTAGGAAAGAATTCTCTTATAACGTCTGAAAATTTAAAAACAAGGCTGCTCCTGTCTAATTTACAATTGTATGCGGTACCGCCATCAGTAGCAGAGCAGTCCGCTAAGATGAATAGAGAAGGGATATTAGATAAATGATCAAATAGCATTTCGGAGGTAAATATATTAGACTCATTGGACATATGACCAAAATAAGTACTCATCAAGTTTTCCCTCCTATCTATCAAATAAGTTCTCTTTCTAACCAAGTATGTGTAGACATCTTGATAAAAGTGGTCCGAATAAGTTACTATGTCGCTGAGAAATAGCGTACGGATGTGTTCACTAATATAAAAAAACAAGAACACCACAATTACTATTGACCTAAGCATACTTATAGCTGCTAGTATCGCTTTTGAGATATAGTCAAATATTTTCTGGGCTGTTGTGTTCATTCGGAGTCTTCTCCATAATAGCTGAAAGTCGATGACCGGAATGGGAATATAGAAGAGAAACCATTTGAGGTAAAAGATCTTTTCTTTTTTGGCTAGCCTATTCAAATATACTTCTATGTTTTCGTGTGAAAGAGCCTCATTTAAACTATCCAATATCTCATTTTGATGTTCTAATGGCTCTCCTTCGAAGAGAATGAACCTTCTTTGAAAAAGTTCAAATAAGTCTTGATTTAGATCATCACTGGATCCAGGATTTTGAATTTCTTGACGCTCATTAAATACGTTATCATCCATTATAATTACTGAAAAGAAGTCAATTATTGTAGTGTTCATGATAAGTAGTTATTATATAATATATGTCCTGCACATAGTAAAATTGCAAAATTGAAATTGTTTAGGAGGATTCTAAGAATTTCACTCAAAGTCCTGTACTATTTGGATCATGAACTCTGGTAGGATTCTCTGGTATCTCATATAAGAGTCACACCACATGTATACTAGTTCTTTACTAAATTCAATGTTAGCTTGGATAATTTTGTTGGGTATTTTTATGTGGCCCTTTAATACTTGCTCAATCAGGTACTCTGATTCATAGACAAAACTTTTACCCAAATACGAAGAGCTTTCATCATAGAACAGCTGAGCGAATACTAGTTTTTTGTTTGCTTGAAAAGCCTGCGGTATAAGAAAGCAATTGTTGTTGTCCAAATTCCATGCGCATGATTTTTCTTCCTCTGTTAAGCCATTCCAAACTTCATATATTTTATCAATTGCCTCCCAACCATTTTCATAGGCGTCTATAATACCTTCATCAGCGATAAATTTATACTTGTCTTGATTACTTACTACTAAGGGCCCATAATCATTTTGAACTAGCACATAATTTCTAAAATGGTTAAAAAACCAGAAGCATTTAACATGTATACCCCCGAGAAGTAGTAAACACCAAAGGATTTTGTTATATATGTGGAAAACTGTAGGATCATCGTGTGGCTTTAAAGTGGAAGCGATTATGTATTTTCTGACCAGTTCGCGAATATATTCACGATCAAGCCGAAAGCATTTATCGATAGTCAATTCTTCTTTGTTCTGGATGTTGATAGTTGTCTTATGATTTTCCGCTAATTTTTCGTAAATATAACCACAAGAAATAAAGTATACACACAACCTACCAGACAGGTATTCGCTTGTTATATTTATATCATCTGTAGAGACAAGGGAGCAAAGAAGCAACTCAAGCAGCTTATTGGACACTTTCGGCATTCCAAAGCTATAACACTGACAAATGTACAAAGCTATTACTTTTTCGGTAGAGACTGAAAGATAATCGCTTGAATCGAGAATATAATTTAGGCCCTTACGTAAGGTTGATAAGAATCTCAAAGTCCATTTAAACTTAGCCAATGCATGGCCATATTCAAGTCTTGCATAGCTCATAAAAGCAGTAACAGTATTGTGTTTGACAATCATACCACATAATGAATATAGCGTCCTACCCATGTTTTTACTATTCCAGCGTTGTAATTGTTTGACAAGAGATTTAGGGTCAACATCATAATCTATCTCAGGATGCATATCCAATTCGTATTCAATGAATGCTTTCAATGTATCTTCTATTTGTAGTAATTGATCAAAAACATACATAGGACCAAAGTACTTTAGAGCAATAAATATCTTATAAGCAGGGTCTGGGTCTGGAAATTTTCTATTATTCTTTTTCCAGGATTCTAATGAATCTACTGCCTTGGCTACCAATCTTTCTGTTATGATGCAAATCCTTCCAAGGGAATAATCATAGAGTTTTCCTTCAGATTTAATATACTGAGAAGCTTGCTCATGTAACGGAACATAAGTAGTAGGTAGGTCACTGTTGATTAGTATTAACCAAGTTTGGTTCTGAGTAATGTAACGTACTTGATATCAATTATTTTATCGTAGTTTTGTATGCAATGCTGCACCTCGTTCTCGTAGAATTTGATCTTTTTTATCAGTTCAGTTTTTTTCTTTCCATTAATTTTAAATAAATCTAAATCAGCTTTTAGTAATTCTATTGCTTCATAACATATGATTTCTGCTCTATCATAAAGTTTCAATTCTTTTAGTACCTCTAAGATACCATCTAATAACTTTTGCTTTTCCTCTCTATCGGTACAGGTTTCAAGGCATAATGCCATTTCTTTCAATGCTGGACCCCACCTATTTAGCTTGAAAAGTGCCTTAGATATCAAAAAGCGGGATGAAGAAGGCAATTCATCAAAAAGCTCCAACACAGGAATAATTGTTAGAATTTCTCTAAATTTTGAAGTTTTATATAATTTTGACAAATCTTGACAAAATTCATGAATATTATACTTGAAAATTTCAGATTCGTTGGAATCCTCCGAGCTCAAGAAACTATCACTCATACTATTAACTATACTTTAAAAAATTTGATAAACTAGTATTACTTAAGGTAAATTCAAAAAGTTATTGTTTATAGAAGTGAAATTCCCTTCTCTTTTGTGGATGCAAAAACTTAAGCACAATATCTAGGTAGTGCAATAACCACTAATTGGCTAGTTTCATAAATATGTCTTCATCTATGCGCTTTACTCGCTTTATGCATTTCGCATGACTAGCAGTCTTTTCATCATGTGTATCAGCAAATTCCAATAAGCGTACTAAGTATTTGTAAGCGTTATAACACAACTTTGGGGACGTACACAACTTTTGAGACAAAAAATCCTTAGGAAGTTGTAGTTTTTCTTCCTTTTCTTTATAGTACAAATCATTCGCTTCCACTAGAGTTAGTACTATTGCAAAACCAAAAACACTGTATATATCAAATGCAACCAATAGAGGCAAAGAAGAGATCATCTCAATCAATGATATTGCATTTTTCAATATTTCAGATTGCTTTTCGTAAAATAGCTTTTCTGATTCAATGCTTGACTTTGTGTCCTCCAACAAAGCTTCTCTTATCGAATATGGCAAGGTGACATCTAAGTCAAAATTCAAATTTTTTAGGATAAGTTCCTCCCTGTATAATACCTGATCCCTCCAGCCCCAAAATAAATTACTGTTCTCATCTATTTGTTTGTTGGGTGCTTTGACGCTACAAGCGGCAGCAGCAACTTTATCAGGAGCTCTATAACAATCATGTAGCTTACATGATATGGCTATTGCAGCAGCAGCAACATAATACTTCGATGTAGTTATTGGTAATCGCATATAGTATCGATTAATATAAATGGTCGCTGCCAAGATAGTGGGCCCGTCTATTTTGAGCTTACTAGCTGTTCTAATGACCAAATCATGTATACTTTCTCGAACTCTTAACTCTTGAGAAACAGTTAACTGCTTCCTGCTTGAGGAGTGCTTCAAGAAAGCTTCTTCCGAAAAGAGCCAAGTATTCTCTGTCATATGAGCCCACAAACTTTCGATATGAGAACGGCTGTTCCTGGATTAAATAAGGCTTCCCGAATTCTAAATGAAAGGTGCTTCATTCTATTTAATCGTTGGTCGTGCTACAACCCATAAAATTTAATATGTTTGCCTGAAGAACTCAAGAGAAACTAAAGCTAAATTACCCAAATAGAAGCCAAGCTAACATATATATGATTCTTCTCTGTTGCTCATTGAGAAGCTATTCTCTTCTTTCTCACAGGTTTATGAAAGGTCCTAAAATGTTAAAATTCGGACCTTCCATATAAGACATGATCACAACTAATTGTATAAGCAAGTCTCATATGATCAAATACGGCAGCCAAATGAAAGTACAACGTTCGTAGTGTAAAGCATGTAATTTACTGCTCAAAATAACTTGATCTGATTCATGGTTTAGATACCACTGAAACATACTGCATATAAATACATAGGACGATGTTGAAAATTTGATGAAAAAAAGTCAAGAAATTAGAAGAGACTTAAATAATATGACAGATCAAAACTCGTTTATGCATATTACAAGGCCACATGTAAATGCTCCAGTCGCATCTGCATCAGGTCCATGTAATATTAAAATCCAAACTTCTGCATGCTTCCAAATTTTGGAAATTTTGTCCAAACAAGTAATCACATCGAAGGGAAGAATAATTGGCTCTTTGTTAGGAACGAGGTCAGACGATGGGCTAGACTTTGAAATCAAGGATGCTTTTATCGTTCCCGTGACTGAAACAGGAGAAAGCATTGCTATCGACGACCATGCTCACAAGAAGCTTTATCAGTTATATAAGAAAGCTCATCCAAAAGACTATGTTTTGGGATGGTTTGATTGTTCAAATTCTATCGATGCCACAACAGGCCTTATTCATGATTTCTACTCAAAAGGTACTGACAGTGCATACCCATTTCCTGCTATATATTTAAATGTTCAGTATTTGACAGATGATAAACAGATTATTTCTCCAAAGATTTTAACTTACATAGGAGCTGCTTTAGGAAGGTCTGCAGCTGCAAACAAAGCTACATGGGGAAATCAAGGCTCAAATTCTTATATCTTCACACCAGTGCCTAATACTGTCGTGAATAACACCGTGACGGAGAAGTTAGCATACAACCTCTTCTCCCAAAAGCAACAGACAGGGGAGGATTTAGTAATAGGTTCGCTGAGCAAGCAGGCATCCTACTTATCTTCTCAAATAAAGTCTTTGAGTAATACTATTGAAGGATTGTTAAGTTACACTGAATTTCCAACTGACTCAGACCAATATATTGATTTATTAAGAAATCTCAGTAATAGTTTGTTTACTAGATGCAACTATTTTAAGGATTTGAATGAAATAACCGAAAGTTTCCACATCTACAATCAAGATATTATTATGATTGAATATTTGACAAGAGCCGTAAGGGAGCAAATAGAATTAAGCGCTAAATTGACAGCCAATTCAGAAACTGACAAGTAATCTATTTCTATATACTATGATGTTCATTCTTCCTAGAAAATAATCTATGAATTGCTTCAAGCTTTAAAAATAAGAAGTATTGTATAGCTATTACTTACATAGATTTATGAATCATAATTTGTAAAAATAATGTGCCAAAAAGTTAGATTGTAAGTAATTTGCTTGTGCACCTGAAGTCGCATGCATTCTGCAATTTTCATCTCATCTCAAAAAATTATCAATCCACTTAGGTCTTGAATATTTTAATTTTCAGACAAAATAAATACAATTATCATTGATATCGAATATCAGTGACGAATTAGTGATATATTAAAGAATTTCGATCTAGCAAAGATAATTTTATTTGTATTTCCGCAGGTAGAATCTCCATTTTACGACCTTGGATCTTGATAGTATCATTATTATTTGGAAATCAGTGCCATACAATAAATAGTATGAATCAACTAGTTATCAATTATATTAAAGTAAAAGAGAATCGAACTTATAATTGAATAAATTTAGATTAACCAATTAAAAAAGAGGGACAATTTAGTGCAAAAATTATAAACAATAATAGTTAAGGATAAGAATGGCTAAGGGACCGAAGAACCAAAAATCTCCAAAGAAGCTGGTGAACTATAGCCAAGGTGCTAGAAAAAGGGCAAGCAAATCTGTATCCGGAGGGAAAAGTATAGAGGCATATAAGCATAACTTCTTCAAAAATAGGAGAAGGTTCAGTTTAGTTGAATCGTCTAGCGCAGGCTCGGAAAGCGACTCTATGGAATCTAATGAATATAGTGTTGAGAGACTGGTCGATGCATCTATTTCTGATTCATCTTTGACAGATGTTTCTGAATCTGAAGAAAAGGAAAAAACTAGACGATTGTCTGCAATTTCGGGAAAAAGATCAGACAGAAGTAGCAAGAAAGGAAAGAAACCAGTTTCCGGAAATATCTCTCAAAAAAGGGCGACTAAGAAATATGGAAAGAGTATAAAGAAAAATTTTAGAGGCAAGACATCAAACTGGGACTGGGATAGTCTGCAATCAAGTAGTTCAGATTCAGAAGATTCAGAAGATTCTGGCAGTGATTCAGATTCAAATAATGAGGCATTATCATCATTTGCAGGTATATATTCTATAAATAATGCTTCTGCCTCCGATTCTTCAGATTCAGATTTGCCGATGGAAAAAGACGAAGATGAAGATGAAGATGCAATTGACAATGATTCCTCTTCAGATGATTCAGATATTGACTTTATAAAGCTACAAGCCGAAAGGAAGGCCAACAAACTCCGCGATTTAAGATCGCTAAAGGGCCTTTCAAGATCTGAAAATAAAACTCATACTGAAGCAGATTCAAAATCAACCCCGGTGTCAGATTTGAAGACAAAAAGGAAACATAATCAAAAGTTGCGAAATAAGAAATCAGATTTTAAGAAACTTTCCAGGCGTAGGTCTGATGTACCATTCCCTAATGACTTTAAATTTACATTGGAATTTGGTGATGGTGGAGAAACAGCTATAGCAGACTCTGATACGAACGAAGAAGGTATAACTCACAAGGTATTGCCAGAAGAAGAAGATATAGGCGAAGAAGTTCCAATGAAGATCCTAGATGGATCACTGAAAGTCAAGAATGATTATAGCGTTGGCGATGGCTTGTTTGACTTTGATTCGAATTTCCATTTAGAAGCTCCAAAATTGAAAGATGAAGACATAAATTCTGATGAAGATTATGAAATAGACGATAATGATCTACTTGCTACATTGCAGGCAGATAATGATTTTGAACAGTTTGCCAATAATAGTATTGACTTTCATTCTAGAAAGAGTTCAGTAGTTTCAGGCGGGGATGAAGATGAAAATGATCTTTTCTTGAAAGAGGAGGAAAAATTTTTAGTCAACGAATTCGAGAATAATGGGTTTGATGATGAGAATGAAATAGGCGACATCAATTTCAAGGAAGCTTCGGATAGCGCACAGATGAGGAACAATCGTAGCACAACCAAAGATGTGAGCCAGAATCCAGTAAACTTGGAGGTTCACAAGTTATCTAAGGACGAAGAAGTGGAAGAAGAGGTCTACGAAGAAGAAGAAGAAGAAGAAGAAGAAGACGACGACGAAGAAGAAGAAGAAGAAGAAGACGAATACGATGATATAATAGACTTAAATGTGCCTTTTCTTGACGATAACTCATCTCAATATAAAGACTCCTTTCTTACTAGTAATAATCAAAGTCATAAATTTAGGACTTACAACAGTGATGAGGACGATGATGATTCGTATCTTTGGAATTATTTCTTCAGTTCCGACAACAGTTCTAGTGAGTTAGAAGATGAGCATCAAATTTACTCAGACGAAGAGCTGGCTATGAAAACTCTTTTTAAAGGAATGAAACGTGCCAAAAGTGGGGCTTCTTTATCAGATTCTGAAAACACTTTATCTTATCTTGTGAATGATTTGGATGGTCAAATTTCTTCAGATAATGAAAGTAGGTCAGGCGACTCTACTGATGTAGATTTGAGTTTACCGGAGATGTCTAACAATAAAGTAGGTTCTAAGGTTGCAAAAGAAGTCTTATCTTCCAAAACAGCGGATTATAGGCCGCCTGTGTTAGGCACCTGGGTGACCGTTGACTCCCAACCTTTTGGAATTATTGACGGATTATCGACTAGAACGTTGACTCCTTCAAGTAACCCCAACAAATCGTCAGAACCTAGATCTGCTGGTAGGAAGACTAAAATGACGCCCCGGGTTAATTCAGCAGAGGAACTGGCTCTAGGTTTAGACGAATTATTGAACATTAGCGAATTAGATGACGAAAACGAAAATGATATAAGAATATGGCGAGACTTCAATAGCCAAAAGAAGAGAGTTCCACTTGGTGCCTTCAGAAACAAGTCTGTTTTGCTAAATCCGCCATTGCATATTCAAGCTGCGATTCAAAACTCACTAAGTGACACATCATCTAAGTCTCTTCATTCTTTTAGCAAACTGAATAGAAAATTAAACCATGGATTAAACTCCAGAAGACAGGAGCACTTTAAAAAGCCATCACGAAAAAATATACCGAAACCTACATCTAATCTCGCAAAAGAGTTGAATTCTAGCTCAATGCAAAATAATTCGCACAGCAGAAGCAGTAGTACCAAAAGCAAAAGAAGAAGAGCTTCAATGGCAGAGGCAGTTTCTGCAGGACTTAGGCCCACTAAATCTGGTTTATTTAGTGAGGATGCTCTCGCTAATGTCGAGGAATTACTTGGCGACGACTCTGATTTAATGTCTTTGATTAGTGGTGTATAGTATAGTAAGCAGACTACAGAGCAAGTGATCTTGCTAAAATAAAATTTCTCGATATTTAGTAGAGATCAAGTACTATAGGTACACTAACAATAAACCTGATATCTACAAACCATGGTACATGGGTAGTGCACCAACCAGGTGGCGACGTAGAATATTTTCTTAAGATGATGTTTAGCCTTCTGCGGAGCAATTATATTAAAGCTTATTCATAATATATTAGGTTCATTAATTGTACTGTCTTATTAATACACTTAAGATCCTGTAAATTCTATTCACTCTTTGTTAAAATCAGTAGTAGAAGGGATAAAATATTTTAAGTACAAATCACCTTTCAATTGCCTTACATATAGACAAACATAACTCATAATCTTTCGATAGGGACCAAGACCTATAATCGAGAGAAAGTTACAATATATCGACCAAGTAGCTGAAATGGAGCCTAGGAGATCATCTAGGTCCAATAAGGGGCAGCACTTTGCCCGAGAAGGAGAAGTGTATTATCATGATCAAGAAGAAGAAGATATGTCACACGAGTCAGGGAATAAAAGGCTAAACGAGGATCCGGACGATTCTAACAAACGATTTCATGCTGACGAAGCATATGATGAGGAATATCAAGATTATAAGGCTGATACGATAGAAAAAGACGATTTCGTTGAAGAGGGGGAAGAGAGCGAAGAAGAAGGTGAGGTCAAATGTATACCATGTGGTACTTCTTCTGAGAACTACGACGAAGAAACGGATAACAAGGGCACAATGATTGAATGTGAATCATGCAAGACATGGCAACATGCTAAGTGCATGGGCTTTAAATCCAAAAATTCTATTCCAAAAGTTTACCAGTGCAACCTATGTGAACCCTCCAAATATGAAGGAATTTCTGCTCCAACTAAAGCATTCCAGAATAAGGTCAAGGACAAAACTAGAGTTGGCGTTTCTAGAGCATTTTTGAATGTTCTTAAAAATAGTATACCTTCAGATTTCGTAAGAGATGGCCTCAAAAAAGATGATTTGGCTGAGAAATGGGCGTGGGCATTGGAGAATGAAATATATTTAACTTCTCCAAAAAAGGATCGTAAGTACATAGACAAAAGTCGTAGTTTGATGGCTTTGATTAAGAAGCCTAATGTTATGAACCAAATTATCAATGAGACCCTTTCTTTCACAAAACTTGTAAATTCTTCTCCTGAAGAAATAGACGAAGAATTAAAAGCATATGCAGAACGGGTTAGGCAGGAGTCTATTAGACGTTCTGTCATAACAGTTGATGACTCTCAAGCCCAAAGGATTCGGCGAACACACAAGGGAGAAGAGATAGTGGAGGATGTCAGTAATCAACAACCAGATGTTGATTTGAGTATCGTGTCAAGAAATATTGACCATAGAAGGTTTCAAGAAGAGGAAGCTGCAGGAGAACCAGGCTCGCGATTGGCGTCAGATCCTAAGATCAACGTTCAGCAATTTAAATCTTATACGAATCTTGACGAGGAAGAGGATGGTGCCGCAGAAGTTTATTCCGATAATGAGGGACCAAATAAGGGCTATAAGTCTGAAAATAATGAGGAAAATGTAGAACAAAAAGATGAGATACCAGATTTAGAAGAAGATGATGAGTTGGATTTTATATTGAATGGTGAAAGAAAAGAGATAGAAGCAAGACATATTCTGAAGATGAAAAATGCTTCGAAACCAAATGTTCAGAAAATTACGTTACCCAAAGTCTCATGGTCCGGTAGGATAACTTTCCCCGATTTCGTTTCGTTTGGAGCTTCAGCTTCATTCGTAGCATTTACTGGCTACCACGGTCTGCAATCTTTAAATGATGTAAAATTACGAGGTAGAATTGAAAAAATTTCCAAAGAAATCTTCAATAAATCGCACTATGAAATTGAAGGTCGATTAGATAGAAAGAGAGCGGATGATTATTTAAAACAAGTTATGACTTCAAAAGACTTTTTAATTATGGAGTTAGCTTGCAAGGAGAATAAAAACGAATATGATAAGCTTTACAATTATTTCGTTGACAAGTCCAAGATTGGGGTTTTATCAGGTAAGCCTTCTTTTGTGAAGGATTCATATATTTTTAGTATGAAAACAGGGGTACTTCCCTCGTATTTAAGTCAATTTGAACCTTTAAGCAAAAATACAGGGTTATTTGCATTATACGTTATTAAAAAAGATTATATCCCAGTTGGAAGAAGCATTTTAAAAGCCTCGTCTCGATCCACTGCTACTGATCGTATGGAAAACTCGCAAAATGACAGCAAGCCGTTGCTTGAATCAATTCTTAATAAACTTGGTAGCTCTAATAATAACCAAAGTCCTCCTGTTGCCTATTCAAATAACTCGCAAAATGGGTTACGAGATCAATACCGAAGCATGAATAGAAATCATGGGGAAAACACTCCTGCATTACCAGTAGATAATTATGAGCCTAGACATGATCCCAGAGCCATACTTGACCTTCTACGTCTGAATCCAAATTCGGAATCATCTAATTTTAGATAGTATACAATTATATAATACGCAAAGTCTTTATCCAAGCTTTTTTGTACATTATATTAAAAGAGAGTTCATTATTGTTAAATATATTTTAAATTGTTTTTGTGTAATTTATTTTGATAAGATCGTAAGAAGTGATGATTATTTGAATAAATCTATTCCGTAGAGCTATAAACTAGATATGACGTTCTGAATGACAACATGACAAATCCACAGAAACCAAAATCTCAAACAGATATTGATTCGAGTTTAGTGTTTGGAGAAACCCTTAATATGGAGATTGAAACTCAAATTGATGCTCCTTTAAATGAAACGAGAAGTAGTTTTGGTCAAGGATCAACTTTCTTTCTAGGAGATAGTACCTCTACCAATGGAAGAATAAGCTGTGGAAGGTCTATTGAAGATAATTCAGCACTTTACCATATTGGCAATAAATCGGATCAGCACAAGCATAACTCAAGAGAGTCCGAGGAAAATCTAGTTGAATCTTATAATACTGTTTTAAATAAATTTAGAAGTGAACAAATAGATCAGACGCAAGTATTAGAAAGAATGGACAATAGTTCACCATGCATGGTCGATACATATTCGAAGGATGATCTGACGCCCGCAAACAACAATACTAGTCATTCGCTTCAAGGCACTCAATTAATTAGTAGTTTGCATAACAACAACGATACACAGATAATCACTCCAAAGAATCATTATCGACCCGACAAAATAGATTTCTGTGAGATTTTAGATGTTCCAGAAGGGTATATACCGATTGAATTGCTGGACCAGAATAACAAATTGCAAATACCTGGAACTGTACAAAAACCACAGTTATCCCGTACACAGGTTATAAGTACACAGGAGAGGTTAATAGGTCAAGCTTCAGTGTTTAATAAAACACTAAACAGCTTTTCACCAGATCAGAGCATAATCGCAAAATCCAAATATGATGACATAGAAGTAGTTGTAACTGACGAAGAGGACATGGATAATCCCGAAGTGGCTAATGAGGATTCAATTTTACTTCATCGTATGGGATTTAAGCGCAAAAATTCTTCGCCTGATCGTTCAAAACTGCAAATGAGAAACGTAGATATGAATAATGAAACACAATTGTTTGTGAAAAGACTACCCGATATGAAGAAGTCGATACTATCTCCAGAAATTACTAAGACAAGCAAAAATCAAGTAAATAAGGGTAATTATAATAATCTACTTAGTCCCACTGAAATCGACGAGTCTTCGCCTGCTATAAAAGTGGAGGATATTATTCAATTAAGAGAATCTTCGTCCCCATTGAAATTGAATAATGCAGAAGAAATGGTTAATAAATTTCCAAGTAGGATGAAGAAAAAGGTTGAAAGCCCTAATATGTCGTCTTCTCCTCAGCTAAAGTTAATTAATTCTCTCGATTCAAGCAAAGCAAACTTCGAAGATGCAAAATATGGGCACATAGATCATAAAGATGATATATTGAAAATTAAGAGCACCCTCGATAATGATAATGGTCCATTAGCTTCAGATTCATGCTCTAGCTCTGCAGAAGATGTACTACGTATAGAAATACTGCTTAGGCTAGTAGATGATGATATAAAGTTCAAGTCGAGTGTTTGGGTAATGCATAAGTTTAATATGTACACAGGTATTGTAACTGAAGAAGGTGCTGCTTACCTGATGGTGCAATTTGAAGATGGGAAATATTCGATAAAGAATCAGGACATATTCTTGCTAGATATAAGGATAGGGGACATTGTACGGTTAAGAGAATCTAGACACAAATATAAGGTGGTAGGTCTTTTGAAGAGGCTTGGTGACGAGAATAATATTACTTGTATGAGAGGATTTAATTCAGTACTTCTTCAAAGACTTTCAAAAAATAAAGAATTTGCTGAGTTTGAAAGGCGGCTTTCGGATTGCTTCATGGAACTAGAGGATTGGATTTATCATCAACAGACTTTTGAGCTTCTCTTGAATGATGAAGACCTTTTAAAATCATATAACAATAAAAAAACACACAGTATATCATCAGGAATGACGCCCTCTAGAAATAGGACGCCCTCAAGGAACAGGACACCGACAAGAAATAGGATACTTTTGACATCACCATTGAAAGCTGACCCGCTTAGTAGTCCTATTAACAAAGTATCACGTATTTTAAATAATAAAGGTGCAGTGGTCAAAACTCAAATTTTGGCTGGTATGCTATTCTGCGCTACGTTAGGCCGTAATTATGAGGAGAATGAAAGAGCAGTAATGAAGGATTTAATAACGAACAATGGAGGTTCTGTTTTGGAAAATAATTTACATTCAATTATTAATTATGATTCTCATGTAAATAGAAAGTCAGCTCTAAGTTCTGACATGTTGTCGGATTTTAAGTTCGGTTGTGTGATATCAAATAATTATTGCAGAAGCGCTAAGTATCTAGAAGCTCTAGCTTTGGGTTGGCCCATTCTTTCTGACAAGTTTTTAACCGACAGTATAAGTGGTACTTGTAGCATTGCAGATTGGCCATCGTACCTTCTACCTGCTGGCCACTCCCATTCTTTAAATTGTGCTAAGAGCGTTGATGTATACAACTTTCGAAAAAATTTTGATGCAGGGAAAGATATGTCAAATCAGCTTGCCAATAACGCGCATATTCTTGCAAACTCATATGTCTTCATGATGAAGAACAAGGACGAGCAGACTACTTCAGAAATATGTAAATTTATATTTTGTGCATTAGGCGCTGGGCTACTTGTTGAATGTCAAACAATAGACGAGCTTGAGTCCAATTTGAAAAATTGCATTGATTTACATTCCGGACGGATATATATATATGATTTCAACAGGACTATAGAGCTTGAATTAGATGAATATTCGAAATCTTTAAAAGCAATTAACAAAAAAATGGAATCCGAGATAACAGTTACTCTTATTGATTGGGAATGGACAGTACAAACTCTCATAAATGGAAATACAATGAAATCAACGAATTATATATTACCTTATGTTAATGCAGGAAAGACCTATATAAAGTAAATACAATTAGACTTTAAAAATATTTAATTTGAATTGACTTAAGCCAAACGAACAATTTTTCTGTAAATAGTCGTCAAAACAGCCTTAATCAACTTGAAGCCATTATCTGCTCTAACCGCATCACCATTTTCTTCCAACCTCCTTAGTAAATATTCCTTTGTTTCCAAAGGTGGGCCCCAGGGAACATATTTGATCACATTCTTTGCACCATCATTTTTGATTAAACCATATGTGATATCATCTGCCATTCCTAATAACTGGCCCAATACTACGTTGTGCCTGTTCGAATTTGTGAGATCCAGATTCAATTTCGTTGTTGCAAATTTCAAAGATTCCGCATTATGTGAAGCCACTACTAGGTGTCCAACTGTTGAATTACTGCCTTTAGTTAAAATATTGTCAATGCAATAGGAAATTCCTTTGTTGTAATTTTTATCCGTCAATGCTTTCGTAGAGTGAATGATAGACTTTCTGTTCACTTCAGAGTGAATGTATGCACCTCTAACAAGTTTAAGACCAAGCTTATAATTATGAGTTTTTGCAAGATTTTCTTCTAATGAGAGTAAGTCTGATGAGCCACTCAAATACATTTGCAAAGTACCAACCACAGAAACGGGTTTGTCCATTTTATTGTACTTCGCGTATAACCTTCTCTGAAGTTCGTATACACCTTCTTGCAAATCATGTTTTTCAGCATCAACTACAGCAACAACAAAGGGTGCTACACGATCTGGATACATTGAGGCAAGTCGAGTGTTTTCGTTATACACCGTCTGACATACTTTGGATGCTCTTTCATACAATCCGTCAAATTTTTCTGCATATTCAGGGCTTTTATTAAAATTCTTCAAGACATTAGCAGCATCCTTGAAGAATCCGGTGGGTTTCAATGCAACATATCCAGGTGGAAATGAATTTATATCGGCTTGTCTTGCTAGTTTCTCTGCGTGAGGTACTAAACATTTAGTAATAGATTCATTAGTTTGACTTACAATCATTTCTGGATCAATGTTGTCATTACCTTCACATGCTTCAATAGTTAAAGAAAGCATCATGTTGTTGATGTTTCTTGCTCTTAATCTTTCTCCAGTAGCATTCACTTCCTCTAGGGTTTCTCCTCCACAATAGATTCTGTACACCAAGGCTTTGATTATAGGCAAAGGCACATAAGGAAACGTTTTTATGCACATGTTTAAAATTGGCTTATTTATGGTGCAAGCTCCCATCACCAAGTATGACAATAAGTCACTGTAATTTAAATTCTTTAAATAATCGTAAGCGTCATTTTTTTCTTTTTTATTAGCTCCTTCTAAATTGATAGGGACATTTATATTGACATCGTTGGTTAATTCCTTCTTCTTATTTCCTTGCGTACTAAACAATCTTTGAGAATATAACCTTCTGAGGTGAATACCATAGCTACCTGTAGAAACAGATGGCAATAAGCCAGCTTTAGATAGTAACCTCATTTGTACTGACATCTGATTTCAAAATCAATTGGAAACCTCAAAACTAAATTTATAATGAAATTTATAATAGAAATTTCAACAAGCTGTATCTATCTATATCTATATTAATGTATAAGAGAGAAATTTTATTATGGTATTATGATCATAGTATTTATATAAATTCTGTAATGTTCGAATTTGGGACATAATCATGATAATTGTTCAGAATTCGCAACCGATCGCGAAGATTTTGGAGCCATCTATTAAAAAAAAGAATACATAAGCGAGCACCTTTGTACTCAATAGCATCTCAGAACCTCAATGAAAATAGTTGAGTGCTTATGAGAGGAAGTCAGAGCGAGGCATATGTCGCAGTATTTACCTAAAATTGACTATTTTTAATAAATGCGCTCATGTCGTTGGGATTCTCAAGTTACACAAAATGAATTATGTACTGAGCATGTAGCCATACAAATGGAAGAGATATTCAGAAAATCCTTATGGGTAAAAGTATAAGGGAATTAAACTAGTTGCAAAATATACATAGGATCTCACTTTAGAACAGAACAAACAAAATTGGAAGTAAATCAGAAATTTGAGTACAGGCGGACAGCTGATGTGCTCTGTACACAAGATGGTCACAAAGCTCTCAGCTAGAGTTCAAACCACGTGACAACAGATGGATTTTAGATGAAAAATGTCTAATGCAAAACTCTAATCAGTTAGTCTTGCGCTACCGTTGAAACGAATGGTATTTTGAATAAGAAAAGTTGTATCTTAGATGATAAGGAGAATACCCGTGACATTTAGTTCTCTAAAAGCAAAGGTTGGCTACAATGTGCTGGCTAATCTGCGAGTCTGCTATGTGAGAAACTATTCGAATCAAGAGGGTCTCATTCCTTCAGTAGTGCTTGAAGAGCTTCGAAAAGACACCAGTAATGAAAATTGCAGTGATTTATACCAGGAACAAAAAATTTTGATTCTTGATCCAAGTAAAACGATAGACAAGAACTACTCTAGAATCGTAAAGATGCACAGTGACCTGGAATTTGAAAAGAATTTACGGAGAGAACCAATAATTGTGGGTCTTGAGAAGGAGGGATCCGATATCAGACGGCTGAACAGAGATACAATCAGTGAAACTATTGATAGTTTTATGCCCAGCTCGGAAAAGATTTCTAGGTCAAAATTCGATTATTTGAACCATAGCTTATCCCGATCTTTTTCACGTAAGCAGTTGATTGCATATATTAAAGAGAAGCATCAGGGGAAGCCTAGAGGAATTTCTAAGTATAATAAAGATCAATTAGCATCATTTATTTTAAACCAGATATGGGAAGTTAGGGTCACAAATAATATAACAATAGAAGAATTCTTAGCCACCAATAAAGTTAAATTAAGCGAAGCCGAAATTTTCCTACTTTCAATGAAGTTTGCCACTATGAGTTCTCAAATGAGTCGTATCGGTGTGTCTTTCACTCTAGATAAAGTTAATAATTTTGCTGAACTTAAAGGGACTGAAAGTAAAACAACGAATGCCGAAATAATTCTTAACAAGATCTTGGGTCAGATTTCGAAAGAGAAAATAGACCTAAGAAAGTATAAGGAATTATTTGAGAAAAGATTTGGTAAGCTTTCTTTGGCAGAACTTCAGAAGTACACTGGTGTGTTTTTCAAAAATATTAAAGACGATTGTTACGAGTTGATCGCATTTAATAAACGAGAGCTTCATAGATGCAGAAGGTTACTTCTTTGGATCATGGATCACAAAAGCCATTCAAAAGAATCTTTTTGCATTCCTCAAAATTTAGACGATTTTGAGATTCTTCCTTTCAAAGATGATGAATCATTGGCTTGGAATCTTCGTGATAAATCTTATTTCTATATACAAGGCAGAAATGTAATTAAGCCGAATGATATGTTGTTGTACGACTTAGACAGATTTCTGGACCAGAATTTAAAAATGTTATTTTCCCGTGACGCTCATTCAGGATTCAATGAGTCTTCTATAGTAGATGATGATATTGGCAAAGAAACTTGGTCCTTATTAAAAGAAATTGGAATCATTGATAGCAAAATTGATACAGATTTGTCTAAGAACAACGAAAAGAGATCTGATGATGCATTTGAATTGAAGGGTCTAACACTAGAGGACCAGGAAAATATATATAGAAATCTTACTGACTTTTCATATAGAGCTAAGTTAAAGGGTGTTGATGATGCGAACTTGAACAGTCCCTTATTCACTGTATCATTGGGGAAAATTTTGTTGAGCGGCAATACAAAGGGAGACAGCAACAAAGAATTTTTTTCAGCTTTTGCAAAGGAAGAAGGAGGAATTAGAGAATATAGTTTTAATTCGACTATTCCTTTGATCAGTGACAAAATGTTTCAACTTCCACGTATAAATGAGGAGAGTACATTGTACAATAATTATAAGAACCTCACGGACGGTCCTTATAAAAGCGTGATACAAATCATGTTGGAACCTTCACCTTTCATAGAAAACTCTTCTTGCGAAAGTGATATTGATGAGTCTACTAAATATCCACCTGTCCAACTCACTATCGAGTTGAATGAATCCTTGAAACCTGACTTAGAGACGTTAAGCCTCGTAACTGTTGAAGGGGAGAATAATTATTATGTCGCACTACCAGATATGAAAGCAGACTTGAAGATATGTTGCCAATTATCTGGTAATATACTCGAGGGACCTAATGATACTTCTTTCGCAGAGCATGAAACAGGACAAGAATTCAAAGAAAAAGAATTGTCTGATATTCTTCGCTCCACTATCTCAAAATACCAGAGATTTGATAGCCAGCCAGGTCTTAAAGACTTTTTAGTAAAGTCGAGTATTATTCTCAACGGTAAAGGGAAAAGTCACATTGAATCTACCGTGGACTTGATTATAAACCAGAAGACAATCAAATATTACTATGTTAGCATGTTCTTAAAAAGGCAACTTGATGTTCACTTCGAAAGCACAAAAGGAACAAGGCTAGTGCAATACAGCTTGCTGGAAGGTGGTTCATTAGGAGGCAGAACAACAGAAGTTGATTTCATCGGAGATGATGCGACAGAGAAAGATAAATTCAATGATCTTATTTATGACTCGATAAAGCTTATTAGCGAACTATAGACATCTGTACATAGAAATGTTGCATCCTTTTAGTAAGAATATTCCCATATAAAATTTCATAAATTATTCCATGTTTCCCGAATAGATTATTTCAAAATATCGTCTAACTTGAAAAATTAAGGTCAACAAATTTCACTTCTTTTGTTCTTGCAAAGTTTTAACGTGCCTTTCTAAATTCGATACAGTATGCTGTAAAGCGGTGACGTCTGCTGCGATAACATTATTAACTGATTTGTATTCCTCCAATAAATAGAAATAGGATGCAGCTCCAGTTAAAGTAACACCCAATAAAAATCCTAAGAATCCTCCTTTCAAAGCACCTGCCCTTCTCACAGGAGGATAAGTGGAATATGTACGAATCGACCTTTGCATGAATTGAGGTTTTGAATACATCTTAAAGTTATATAGAAGCCAAGTTTTAATATGGTTTGTTCATTCTATTTCTGATATGGGCACGATCTTTTTTCAGATACCTCATTGGATTACCAACATGAAGAATCTACAAGTACTAGTTTGTTCAGTGATATCACTTGAACAGTGTACTTAGATAATGTATATACGAATGATATTACTTGTTGTTACTTAAATCGATAATCTTATTTTATGTTTACCTTATTTTATTATCTCTTAGATAGTTGAAATGTAATTGTTTTCTGCTTCAAATACTGTTGCAACAAACAGTAGATATGCTACGCTGACCCTTCTGGCTATAGCAAGCGTTCGAACATAGATAATGGCTTTTAGCTTTTCGTTGATTAACAGAAAGCGATGCTAATTCATGGGCAAAATACTGCTGAAAATAAAAGCCATTATATATTCATCCCTTGGAAAGGAATGGACTTAAAGCATAAGATTGTGATCCTACATCTTAACAGCCTTCTATTAAACAGGATATTGTTACCAATTTTGCTGAACCAAAGAGAAGCAATTTGTTTGGTATTACTATGACCGGAAACAGACACCTCAGAATTCCGAGGGTGCTGAAAAATTTAATGAGATGCTCTAAACTATACATACTTGGTTTTATAGCGAAAGGTAATAACATGTCAGAATTAAGGAGGGAGTTCTTAAAAGAAGAAATTGCTCCAATATATGTTGGCGGCACAACCGTTAGTATTTCATTAGATGGTGAAATAGTAGCTACGCCCTTTAATGAAGATGTACTCATAACAAACTTAAACACTGGTGAAACATTATATAGAGTTGAAGGCGATGGAGAGTTAGTTACAAGTATTGTGATGTGTCCAAACGGAAGCAAAATAGGAATAGTATCACAATCACAACAACTCAGGATCTTTGATATGGAGAAGATGGAGGTAATAAAAAAGTTCAAGTTGTCTTCTCCAGTATATATTTCAGCAGCAGATCCAACTTCTACATTATTCGCATTTGGAGGGTCAGATGGTGTTGTTACCGTCTGGGATATAGATAAAAATTACGTCACTCATTCATTCAAGGGTCATGGGAGTACTCTATGTTCTTTAGCTTTTTACGGTGAAGTAAATTCATCGAATTGGAAATTAGCTAGTGGTGAAGTACTAGGTACCGTCAAGATATGGGACTTAGTTAAAAGGAAATGCATTAATACAATAAATGAGCATTCTATGGCTGCCAGAGGTATTTCATTCAGTGACTTCGGTGATTACTTTATAACGGGAGGTAGAGATGAGCTTGCAATTTTGTACAACACTAGAAACTTTAAACCCATTCAAACTTTCTCGTTAAACATGGAAATAGAATGTGCTGGTTTTATTCACATGCCTAATCTGGAGCTTTCCAATCAGAACTTATTTTACACTGCGGGCTCTGGAAATGTATTGAAGATATGGAATTTTGAAGGAAAACTTGTAGCTCAGACAAAAGAGCCTATTCGTACTACGGAAGAGTTGGTAATAATTGATGTAAAATTTTTAAAAGGAAACACAATTATGCTTGTAATAAGCGACCAAACTTTGATTTTTTGTGATTTGGAGGATACTATACAGATTTCAGGGTTGTTGGAATTGCAATCGAGCAAAAGAATTGCAGGTAACCATGGCACAATCGCTGACATGAATTATGTTGGACCAGAATTTTCTTTATTAGCATTAGCTACTAATGCTCCTGCATTACGTATCATTGATTTGCTCAATCCGCTTGAAGTGATGATTTGTGAGGGTCATACAGATTTATTGAATTCCATAGATGTTTCTAGCGATGGACTTTGGATAGCTACAGGCTCCAAAGATAATACAGCTAAAATTTGGAGATATTTGGACGGCAAGTTTCAACTATATGCTACTTTTAAGGGACACGCAAGTTCTGTTACAGCAGTTGCCTTGCCCAAGGGAAACATCGGAGAAACGCCTCAATTTATTATTACTGCATCAACGGACTTAACAATCAAGAAATGGCTTGTGCCGAAGAATAAGATGTCGGAAGCAATTACAACATCGGTATTTACAAGAAGAGCTCATGAAAAAGACATTAATGCTATTAGTATCTCACCAAATAATGCTTTTCTTGGCACTGCATCGTTTGATAAGACTGCAAAAGTTTGGGACATCGAGACTGGTGAGACTATTGGTGTTTTGAAGGGACATAGAAGGGGGTTATGGGATATTAATTTTTGCGAATATGACAAATTGATTGTCACTGCAAGTGGTGATAAAACTATTAAAATCTGGTCTTTAACTAATTTTTTGTGCCTGAAAACATTGCAGGGGCATACAAACAGTGTTCAAAGAGCAAAGTTCTTCAACCGAAACCAACAAATTGTGTCGAGTGGAGCCGATGGTTTGATCAAGGTATGGGATATTTCTAGTGTGGGTGGAGATTGTATTCAGACATTGGACAATCATGATAATAGGATTTGGGCTTTAGACATTAAAAGTGATGGCGGTTTTATTGCTTCAGCAGACGCAGACGGTTATATCACAACTTGGATAGACAATACTGAAGAGCATTTAAAACTTCAAAAAGAAATGCAAAAAGAACAAATAGAGAAAGACCAACAGCTTTCAAATTATATAAGCAAAGGTGACTGGTCTAATGCCTTTTTACTTGCTTTAATTTTAAAGCAATCTATGAAACTCTACAATGTTGTAAGAGCTTGCATTAGTGCTAATGCAGAACCTGAGAGTACCATTGGATCATATGACCTTGAAGATTGCATCAAGAAGTTGGACGATGACCAGCTTCTTGCTCTATTAAGAAAAATTAGAGATTGGAACATTAACAGTAAATTATTTGAAATAGCTCAGAAACTACTCTCTGTGATATTGAAACATTTCAACCCAGAAAGATTAATTCAAATTCAAGGTTTGATCAAGATTGTTGATTCTATATTACCTTATAGCCAGCGCCATTACCAGCGTATAGATCACTTATACCAAGAAACTTTTACTCTTGATTACGTACTTGATGCAATGGATAGAGCTAGTTAGATTTATAGTGCAACCGTTTTGTGTATTAACACGACTTTTTATATCAACTTAAGCATTTTTCATTTGTGATCAAAATATATTTAAATAGTTGCAAAATCAAAAAAGGGATGAAAGCAAATAATACAAACAAGTTGAAAAGGATATATTAGCAATGTATTTAAATTCCTCAGATGTAAGTTCTCATAATTTGACCTATTCTTTGATCAAGTATTAATATCTGTAGGTCAAAGGTGAAAATTTATTGAGAAAAAGAATAAAAAGGAAAGATGTCAAACTAAACGTTTTATTGATCGGTGAAAATGGAATTGGTAAGAAGACTCTAATGAATGCTCTTTGCGGCGAAAACTTATTTGGCGATAGAAATGATGAGATCCATGAGGAACTCAGCGATGAGTTCTCAATAGATACCAGAAGTTACAGTAAATACAACTTTTTCGAGTTAATTATAATTACATATTAACTTTTTAGCATTAAACCAGGATAGTTATACCTTACAGCTAAAGATTAGCTATACAAAAAATTTTGGACTGTGCTTAGATAATAGCGACCACGGGAGGAAATTAAAGGAGTACATCGAAAGAGAATATAAGAGAATCCTAGAGGAAGAAATGAGGATAAATAGAGATATTCGCAAAAAAGACGACAGGATTCATGTAGCACTTTACTTTATTAGGCCCACTTGTAGGGGCCTAAGTGAATTTGACATAGATGTGATGAAAACTATATGCGACAGAGTTAACATTATCCCATTAATGGCTAAAGGTGATACGCTCACCGAAGCAGAGGTGGCTGTGAACCGCAGATTGATAAACAAATCTATTTTCGATCACAACATTAAGGTATTTGAGTTTGAAGATGAAGAAGATTCCTTTATCAAAGAACAGATACCGTTTAGGATTATTTCAAGTACAGATGTCGATTCGCATGGTAACCATTATAGGGAATTCCCATGGGGAACCTTGATCGTAGAAGATACTGAGTGTGAGTTTCTTTTGCTTAAGGAATTGATTTTCAGTTCACATTTATCAGATTTGAAAGAACTGACGGTCAACCATAAATTTGAGAGTTACAGATGTGAGAAACTTTCAAAAAACTTTGATAGTACCCAAAAAGTTTAAATACAAAAGGGAAATCTTCCAAAAAGCAGAATCGCAGAGTGCTATAGAATCTACAGTATGGGCCAATATGGTTGTGTCATTATTGATATTATTATAAATATTATTATTAATATTAAGCTTATCGACAAAGTACGAAAGGTGCAAATATAAGTAACCTCTTCAGATGTATTTCTATAATTGGAAAAAAATATGCTGAAAATCAATTTTTATGTGTCTTCTTTTTTCAAAATACTAGATGTAACAGGAGCACCATCACTATCTAATTTAACAATGGAATTTTTAATATGATTTTCTTCCGTAGTATTTTTTGCACTGTTGAATCTCTTTCTTTTCGTTTTAGAGATGTCTTCGTAACCTAAACACACTTTTTTGGAGCGTTCACAGTTGAAGCAAAATGGTTTTCTCTCGTCACACTTTATTCGTCTTTTTCTACAAGTTAAACAGCCTGTACGAGTTCTTTTCTTGATAGAATTTTTTGATGATATTGCCTTTGAAATGGGCGGCGTACTGTTTGAATCAACCATAGGGTAATTGTATGATGCAGGCGGAGGATGGGTATAACTATTAAACGGTTGACTTGGTTTTGAAAGCGGAATTGTATGATATTCTGGTATGGAATGAAATAAGTGGTAGCTATCAGAAGAAAGAAGCACAGGATTATATATCTTCTGCATGGGTACCATATAATTAACCTGCATACCTGGAGAATTAAATGAAGTATGTGGTTGTTGATGCGTAGGAAATGGTGGTACAAGCGGATTCATGTGAACATATGGTGGAATCGGTTGATTATATGGCAATATGTTAACATTGTTAGGCAGACCGCCGTTATCTATAATTGGGGCTTGTGTTATTATATTTGTGTGATTTTCAAACTCCCTTGTGATTTCAGTCCTGCTAGCTGAACCCAGATTATTAGTAATGTTAGTTGGTTTTAAAAGGGAGCTAGGATTTTCCGAATGAGCGCGATCAGAATCGGAAGCTGAATTGGACCTACCCGAGTTCGCCTTCCCTGAAGTATAGTTAATTAACTCTGATACCGAAGGTAGCTGAGGCATAAAATGTTTCTCTAATGTATTCAGATGTCTTAACCATATGGTAACTATAACTTATCCTCAATAGAATCGTGATTGTAAACCCCCTCAAAAATAACAGAACAAATTTAAAAAAAGAACAGTTCCAATGTTAACTACCGCCAGGTTGGCTTCAATAATAAAAGAATAAAGAAATAAAGCTTTATCCTGACGAATCGCTAATTTCTTCAATTATATACACAATAGTCAAGAATTCGATTCTACATATTTACCTATTCTGTTATGTAATACACTTTGAAAATATGCGTTTGCATACATTCCATACAACTGAGAGAAGGATCATGCAAGAATAAAGATTATTTCTGAGACATTCCAACAAGGCGAACTATGCTAAAGAAGAAACTTTGAAAAACAATTATAATTAGATGGAATGGCTACCATTAGTAGAAAACCTTATACTTCAAAATCAATAAAAATGAACTGTAGAGATACTTGAAATAGATGTGCTATAGTACACTATTTATTTGATATTTAATTAGTTGTACTTCGCTCAAGCGACGATATGCATGCAATTATAAAAAAGCGCTACAAGGATGTTACATATTCTTGTGTGCATGCAATGTTAGATTCGGGCATAACATGGAATGCGTCGAATAAGATACACTTCACTAAATTTCAAACGCTTATGAAATTTCCTTGCGCGCTAATTTTTACCTTCAGATCTAAAAAACAGATAAACATCAAAAAATGTAAGTGCATATAGTAGAGTATTTTGGTTACCACCTTCTGTGGGAAGCTCACGTAATAGAGCTTTGGTGAAATAAGCTTTTGAAATGCTGAAGTCCATGTAAGGACAGCAAAATTTTCTCCTCGCTATAGAGAGCAGGTATAAGAATGGTATATTCTTACAGGAGGAAGATATAAAATATTTAAAATCATACTGATACATAGTTAAGCAATCTTCTGCAAAATGCCTGACCTTAAGATACACTGTAAATTATGTATTTTGAGATGAGCGGTAGTAAAGTTCCGGATTACAGATTGTCTCTAGCTGAATGATTATACGTTTATTATTAAAAAACTGAAGAAAACGCATTATTATGCAACCAGGCAGCAGAAAAGTGGTTAAAAATAGAGGTTTATGATAACATACAGCATTTCATCGTGTTATACTGTTCTAAATACGCAATGTGAACTTTACGGTGTGGGATTTTCCTGTTCCGATATTGTCAAGAAGACATACTAGGAGAAAATCGCTGCATGCGACATTTTATGTTCAACACTGTGACGTGTGTTTATACAAACAATATACAGAATATAGTCATGCAGTTGTCTAGCAAGCTCAATATTCAATAATATTTCTATTGCACCATCTACGGTTACGAGAAGAATTTTAGTACAGTTAGTATCGCATAACAAAGCATATAATGTATGTACCAGACATGCACATCTTATCTTTGATAGAAATACAAATGTACATTACACATTCTTGCAGAAAAACATGCACACAAATGTGTATATAAACATATATTAGTACACAGTATGCTTATAACCTCGTGATAGAAGCCATATAGAACGAGATTTAATTGTGTAAAAGTTGGTAGCAAAAGTACAGCGTATCATGTTGACTCGTATTATAATTCCGAACACCGCTCGGAAAATATTAATTTAAATTCCACAACCTGGGATATCCTTCACCTAAACGGAATTTTCTGTTCCATATTGCAACTTGTTTTTTTGCTACGGGATTTTGCTCGTTTAGCTCGAAGCCATCAAGGTTTTTGAGATCTAAATAATCACCCAAATCCATGTATCTCTCCCACTTCTCGATACTTAAAGTAATCGGGAGGTCTTCATATATGCATAACTCTCCCGGTGCGACAGAATCATTTATATGAAGAAAAACCCGAGTAAAGTTCCAATTAATTTTGCATAATAAGTTTGTAATAACTAAATTGAAATCCGGACCATTGTAAATAATAGCAAGTCTTTTAATATCTGAAATATCAATAGCCAGTATTGCAGAGAGGAACAACAGATCAATACATTCATCGATATAGAATTGAACAGAAACTTTCGAGTTCATAAGTTTATTGATTATTTGAACAAATTCGTGAATCTGGTCACCCATAGTTAGCCTTACCTCAACTTCTTTAACATCAAATGCATTTCTATCCATAAGGTAGCGAAGAAAGGTGTTTACCCATTTGTAATTGGTTTCATGAATAAAGAGCTTCTCTATTTCAAACTCATAAGTTAACTCAGAAATAGATATGGCCTTGTTTATTACCAATTCCTTGATTACTGCTGTATTTTCAATGGGATTTCTAGTTTCGATATTGGAAACGCTGAAGGGCCCTTTCAATGGAAAAGGGACAGTTAGTCTCTGCAAATTAGAGCATCCACTTATAACGCTTTTAAGCTTTTCTTCTTGTACCTTACTTAATGAAATCGAAACAACTAAAGATTTGACGAATCTTAGTAAATTCTTGTTTCTTAATAAAGTGTCAATCAAAATTGAAAATTTATCTTCTCTAATAAATTGATTGCGGGGTAATGGCAGACTACTAGGAAAACAATGGATATCTCTGTAGAGCAAAGGTGTTACTGATTCATAGCATTCTTTGTTAACCAATCTAAGATTCAAATAATCATCAACGCTTAAACTAGATAGCACCTGGCCATACAACGAATAAGGAAAGTTTTTGAATATCATTGATGTCAAAGTATACAATCAATAGTCTTATATAGCAACTTCATGTACCTATTCAGTATGATAATGATGGAGATAATATATGTAAATTGAACAAACAAAGGTGCTTTTAAAGCTTTGTCTGACTAGTTTGGTATGGAATATTTTTTTTTTCGAGAGAATCGATCATTAATTTCGTGTAGCTTTGTTTACAAAAACGAGCTTAATACTTGGCTATAAAGGATTTAAAATCAAGATCTACTGAATTAAAGAGACTTGAAATAGTTTGAAAATGGAAGACTTAGACTATTTACAAGAGGGTGAGTACAAGTTTTTAGTCTATTGCTCATGGATTTGAGTTTTAATACTAATATTTTTTTTAGATTTTGATCCCAAAACATTAAAAGTGGTTCAATTAAGAAGTGTTCTTAATAAAAATAATATTGATTACCCTTCTAATTCGAAGAAGGCAGATTTGGTAAACATATTCAATGCAAACTTGGAAAAGATAAAAGGTTCACACGATGAGAACGGCAAGGACAGTTCGATAACGAAAGAGGATTCGAATGGCACTCCTGGAGCGAAGCATGAAAACCTTAGCAAAGAAGATCCCAGCGATTCCCTTAATTCACCTTTGAGAACTACTCGAAGTAGCAGAAGAAAACTGCCGGAGTATCACGAAGAGGAACAAGAAAAAGGGATTCCAATAGTGACACTGATCGATTCTACATTATTAGATCCGGAAAAGAAGCATATAATAGAAGCTGTAGGTGAGGCAGTAAAAGATGAAGGACAATCAGTAAATACAACGTTGACTGAAGAAGACAAAAAAACGAACAATTTCTCAAATGAAAACCTATTTCAAACTCCGACAGTAAGGGCAAAAACTTCAAGCCCTAGGTCAAGCACAAGAAAAAGACACAGAGAAGAGGGAGAAGCTGACCTGACTAAGAAAAAGAAATTGAAGTCACCCCCTATCAAAAACTCTGTTTCAAAGAAACGGACGGGCGATTTATTTCTGGAACCAGAAAACAGCGATTCTGATGAATCATTCTCCAAAAGTATTTTGAAACAGGTCAAGAGTCCGGTAAAGGACGTGCAAAATGTAAAACTGGCTTATAAGAATGTGCAAGAGGAGTCGCAAGCTATAAATAAATTGGAAAGTAGCTCTAATGTATTAAGCTTACCAAACACACCTTCTAGAAATCCGAATGCAGAAAAAGGCACACAGATTGGTGACTTCAAGCATTCTAAAAATCCAGTTCTTCAAAACTTAAGTAATACTGAAAATTCATTAAAAGATGAGGAAGAAGAGTTTGATAAAAATTTGGAAAAAATCAACAATAGGAAAGCAAAGCTGGAACAAGTAAGCCCACATGACATTCTTGTATCAAAAGGACTTAATTCTGAATTGGGCATAACTGTCCATGATTCGCGATTTCAACCAAATACCGTGGTAGCTGCTACTGATAAGGACTTAGAACCTGAAAATCTCAGAACCGAGGTTTCACCACAACAGCAGAATAAATATTTTGCAAGCGAACTACTCGGTAACAATAAGCTGAATGGGAAAGGTTCTAAATGTACAACTAATATTCCTGAAGGCAACAATAGCGGCATACATGATACTCGCAAATTAGATATAGACCGAGAAGGTGATACAAGAGAAGATTTTCAAGTTGATGAAAGCAACGCGGACTTGAAAACAGTTAAAGATGATAAAAACCTAGTATGCGACGAACTGGAGGGTGAAGAAGAAGTAGATGGTCAAGAAGAAGTAGACAATGAGGAAAAAAGTGACAAAGACAAACAAGAATCCACACAAGCATGTATTGGGGACAAAATACCAAGCAAAGGAGCTTCTGTTTTCACCATTATCACTTACATGGGGTTTTGGTTAGTCCTACTTTTCTCGGCTTTATTTTGCTATTGGTATAGAATAAAAACATTCCAGGTGGGCTTTTGTGGACATGAGATAATCAGACCTACATTCGACTTGGACTTTGAAGTTCCGAATTGGATGCTTAAATTTGGTTCTTTTCTTGATGAAAATTTTACTCCTTCTTGTGCCTCTTGCCCCTTGCATGCGAGATGTTATGAATACCTAGAATTCGCATGCTATGAAGATTTTATCGAACACAAACCTTGGTATTTTGATTATTCGCCTATTGTTAATCCTCATTGGAAAAAATGCATAGCAGATACTAAGAAGGCAGAAAAATTAGAAATAATGATCGACGTTGCTTTAGATTTGCTTCGAACACGAAATGCTGACAAAAATTGTGGAAATCTTTCAAAGGATGATTTCACAGCAGGTCTTTCTGTAACTGAATTGCATGACTTATTATATTATATGAAGGCAGCCTATATATCGGACGAAGAATTCGAAGATTTATGGAATCGTTCATTGGTGGAATTGGAGAGAGAACCAGAAATAATTGTAAGGCAAGTTATTTTTTATTTTCGAGCTTGGATATGCATAGCGCAATGCATAAAATATTTTGAATATAATACTAACATTTATAGACAGGAATCAGAGCAGATAAAATTGAAGGAGAAATTATCCTTGACAACCAAGGAGAAAAGAAGAAAGAGAACAAAATTCTTCGCTCAACGGCCATATCAAACCTCAGCTTAAAATGTCAGATTCAAAATACCATTCTTGAATCTGCTTTTAGACACAAAAAGTATATTTTTGGAGTCATCTTTTTAGCGATATTGTTTGAATGGATCCAATTTTCCATGAATAAAAGGTCTACTGAAAAGGCTAAATTAGTAAAGATATACTATGAGGTTTTAAGACGTTTGAAACAGCAGTATAGAAATTCTGAAAAGTCACCCAATTTGATACCAAAGTACATAGGTTCTACACAACTTAGAGACTTAATTTTAACTAAAGAAACAAACTTGGCCAGTAAATTAGTTACTTGGAACCGAGTTAGTAAAATGGTGGAACTTAATTCGAATATTCGATCGGAGATAATAGAAAATCATGGAGAAATAATGAAGGTATGGGAATGGGTCACGGATATCGCTGCAGATGATGAACTTAGTTGATAAATGTATTAGAACATATTGTTTGCAATTGCGAAATATACAGCAGTTTATAAGTATATAGATATTTCACATTAGCACCCAATCTCATAACTTAGGAAACATTAATTGAAGTCATATTATTATTTAATTCATTAATAATATCTTCTTCGTTTCCTGCTAACCCCTTTTCGAAAATCTGCCTTCCAGTAAGTTTATGATTATGCATTTTATTAAACATCTCTTCATCTCTTTCTTCTATATGCATTTCCTCTCTAAAGTTCTTTCTCCATGTGAGCCAGGACTCTCTTGTTACTTTAGTACCATGAAATTTCTTCTGCTCTTCCTTTTCTCTTGCTTCTATTTGTCTGTCATAATCTCTCTGAGCACCCAACAACTTATCAGCTAAAACATGCTCGGCTTCATCCTTCAACAACGTAGCTAAGCTAAAGATTGAAGGCATTCCAACTTGCAATTCAGATTCCTCTACTAACTTTTCTAATAGCGCTTTCTGGTCTTTCTTCAGAAACTCTATGGCTTCTGCGAGATTCAACCCATTTGGACCTTCACGTTCCGAATCGCTATCTTCTGTGTCAAATGATACATGTTCTGACTCAAGTATAATATTCAAAATTGGGACAACCTCAGGGTATTCAGGAGGATATTGCACATCTAATGTCACAAAATGTTGTCTTTCGGATTGCGAGTCTAACTTCAACCTAATCTCATAATGTGTTGCTGAATATTCTTGAATTTCATCCGGATATATGGACTTCAATACCTCCAATTCCAGTTCCTGCTCAAATAAAGGATCCATTGAAAGTTGATAAAATGACTTCAAGATGTAGAGAAGATGAATACTGCAGAATATTTTTGCGACATTTATGTAAATGTCGTAATTTGAAACATGCGTATGGTCTTACTAGAGCCTTCAGTTCATAGGTTCAGAAAACGTCAAGTCATAGACGTGAATAATTTGTAAACCTCGCTCAGTTGCAATACAGTTTATCAGTGAAGCATTTTTAGCGGTATCGGAAAGAACCTGACTTATTTTCTTAGAACATTGATTAGCAGGGGATGGCTCAGAATATCGGGAAGGTAATGTTTAAAGACCTCCTACCGGAAAATTCTTCTATTATTGACTTTGCTTATTCGGTCACAAACCCTTTGCGTAAGGGGGAGTTTTTTTGCATAAATACTGACGCTGATAGCGATTCAGATGAAGATAGAGGTTTATATAAGTATGCCACTGACGAAGGAAAAGAGTATGACGGATTTAACGAATCACCAGATGAGATTAACAAACAAGCAATAGCATTATTTGATTTTGTTCCTGAGAATGATAATGAAGTTGCATTGTCGGAAGGGCAAGTTATATGGATCTCTTATAGACACGGCCAAGGGTGGCTAGTAGCAGAAGATCCGAAAACCGGAGAGAATGGTCTCGTTCCAGAAGAGTATGTAGAAATATACTCTGAGGGGTTTGACTTACAATCAGAACAATCAGCTCTTTCAGATTCCGAAGTTAATGACGGCCATGGAGAAGATGTGCCGAAGCCATTTCTTCCAGAGATACTTCAAAATCATGATAATGATAAAGAAAGTGAATATCGTAGTGATGGAGATTGGGTGGATACCGATTCAGAGGATTTGGGTGAAAATTTTGAAGAAGCATTGTATCAGAAAGAAGAGGACGTCTATAAAAATAATATTTCTAAAGAGCGATCACTTTCACAGTCTAATCTGAACATAAAGGCAGTTAATGATAAATTCAATAATATCTCCTTAACTTAGTGTTATGACGTTATATAATGTAGAATAATGAAAACAATTTATATACAGGATAACATTTATGATCCAGAGAGAACCTCATCTCCATTTAGTTGAGCGAGGTGAGTTTCTTACTTTCATGCTGTAGATGCAAAATTCTCTTGAAACAGAAGATTTAGACAAGAAGCTTGCCAGAAAACTGAACTCAAGTGTACGATCATTTGAAGGAAACCTCAATTATGTTGAATTTTTCAATCGAGAAACTGAACAATTTTTTCTGAATCAATATCTAACTAGTGAAGATAGCTCTAAATTATCAAGGTCCAAGTTGAATGCAAACGGACGGATGATTTACCCTCATGATACTTTATTTGAAGAAGAACCAGGAACAGTCTGGAGTGCAAACGAGAAGGAAATATTTTTTAGGAATTTAGCTAGATACTCGATTCACCTGGTTGAACTGATCCACGCAAATTTACCTTCTAAATCTCCGTTAGAAATCATCAATTATTATAGAAAGCTTAAGCAGGACTTGAGGGCCATTAGGAAGGCAAATATGGGGAAACGAACGAAGTATAAGGTACGCATTGCTGACGGAGAACCATTACAATGCATTAATTATAAAGACCAAATTATTCACAACCGGGGCAGTTTTATCTCGTACCAACAAATACCGTATGCCTATGAAATGTCTGAAAATTTTATAAAGATAGAAGAGCATCAATCTGGCTTACTTGCAAAGGTTGAACGAAAACGTACTTCTGACGAGAACCATAGATTCAAAAAATACTTTGAGGAATATACCTTAAAGAAA
The DNA here is from genome assembly GCA_031081795.1 of Debaryomyces singareniensis. Taxonomy (NCBI): domain Eukaryota; kingdom Fungi; phylum Ascomycota; class Pichiomycetes; order Serinales; family Debaryomycetaceae; genus Debaryomyces; species Debaryomyces singareniensis. The sequence goes on from JARYSX010000004.1 coordinate 134,820, forward strand.
AGGAAAACTGATAAAAATACAGCTCAAGGCGAGGGTAATGCTTCTATAGATGGAGGAAAAGCACTAATAAATTTTGATATTTGCTCAGAGCTTAGCAGGTCAATTTACTGTAAAAATGGTATCACTCCACCTGAGACCCAAAGATTATCGCCAAAAGTTCATATAAAATCAATTGTCTTTTTGGAGGAGTTGGCAAAGCTATTTCTAAGGAAGGTATTAGCTGAAGTTCATGATAAAAAAATAATACTGGCATGGGTTAATCAAAGTTATTCATCTAACGCTCAAGGAGAAATTGAGTTTTCTGTGTCTACTACTGATATTGAAAATGCTATATGTAGTATTGGAATACATAAACTAAATGGATTTCATAGTTCCACTGTGGCTAACGTTTTCACCGATCGCAAATCCTACTTCAATAATATTTTGCAAAGACTTTGCATCCCTTCATGCTACGATGAGACAAGCATAGATTCTGAAGAAGCCAGACTAAATAGAGCTACTGAAAGTTTCGAAAATGACAGAAAGCCACTCAAGAATAAGATCGACATGTCTGCATGTGATCCATATGTTAATTTCAAACATATTGATAACGAGTTCATGGAACTAAAAGAAAAAAAAAGAGTGAAAACCATTTCTTCTCTTTTAAAATCTTGTGAAGACGGCAATGATCGGGATGAGAGCGAACCTTACAATGAAATAGTTGATGAAATGCTATTTTTAACGGAAAGCGATGAGTTAGATTCTAAAGAAATTGAAACATCAAAAATATATGAACATGGTTTGCTAGTGTACCTAACTACTTTCAAGAACCCAGACGATACTGATAAGGATAATGTAGCGACCAACGAAGACGAATATGCAGGGGATTCCACGTTAGATAATCATAAAGATGTCAAATGTCAAAATTCGACTTATCAAAATGTTAGAATCCCTAGGGAGCTCTTGAAGAATTTTGGTTATAAATTCGGTACAAACGAGTAACAGTAAATAAGCAAGTTATTTTTTGCAATCTCATATTATTCCATCTTTTGCGAGCAAAATATAGATGACATCAAACAATGCACAGATTGTAACACTAAAAATAAAGAATTTTGAAATGAAGGTATCTGAAAGAAGATTTTCTCTCCATTTTTGCCCTATCTCAGCATCAGACTCTTTTGAGTACAACAGCTTGTAATCTTCTGAATCAGATATCTCATAGACTGCATGAACCACTTCATATAACAAATATTTGTAAACACAGTAGAACTTCAACATTAAAACCGAGATTTTATATAATATAATAAGAATCGCATTGGTGCCAGGTAGAAAATTAAAATTGATGCAAGCAAATGAGTGTGAAATAAAAATTGGTAGAAAATCGTTGTTGGAATAAAGGATCATTCGGCGTAAACAAAAATCAGTCTCCCTATCTTCGTGACTTACAAGCTCTCCTTTTTCAATATCTATGTTCTTGCTTTGAATAGAATTTTTTCTCTTATTCTTGAAATAGCAGTATATGTTCGAGCTTAAAATAGCATATGGGCTTATGACCTGCCACCAGACGCAAATTTTAATTGCCGAATTAATATTGGAATAAAGAAGAGAAGCTCTTTCATCACATAATAGCTTAATTAGTCCGAGATTGATAAGTGCGAATAAAGCGAGCTCACCTTGGATGCCGAAAAATTGCAGAAATCCAAATCTGTAAATGAAGAAGAAGCTGATTCCATTTTGGATAAGATCTAAGACATAATCATCTAAAAACATGCTCAGCATATGAGATGATTCTCTAACAGAGAGTAACTGGGAAAAATTTATCGCCAATGACGTTATTATTGTTAGGGACCCCCAAAAGACGGGATTATGCAAATATTTACACAAGTACAAGTCTAGCAACTTCACCAGACGAGCGATTTTTAGATCTTCATACATCTTATTCGATTCCAGATTATCTGGTTTTTTGCTGAAATCTTCATGCTTCACATTAAGCATACCTTCAATCATTTAATTCAGCCTGATAAAAATCAACTCCAAACACTCAAATACAAGCACACAAGTGTGTAATCAAGTCGAATGTATATTAAAATATGGTTTATTCCGATCGCTTCAAAATTACGCCTTTTAAAAGCTTAAATGGGGTCCAGCTATTTTTATTCTTAGAACACAATCATCCCTTCTCTGTGGATATATATCCAAAAATAATACATCCAAATATGATTGATTTTTGCGCATACAGGTGCAGATCTGAAATGTCATTTCTCTTATATATCTTATGTCAAATTTGTCAAATATAAACAGAAATACGAAGCATATACATTCTAAGAATTCGCTGTACATACATAGTGCAAATCTAGGTTTAAAGATTGATTGATTGATATTAAGATGAAGTTTGATGAAAGCTATGGTTCTATTATCTATTTACAGAGATGTTTAATATGTACACAAAACCGACTTCACAAACGTTTTTAATGTTCAAACAAATTGTGGATAATTAAATGGCCACATGGGGCTTAGACATCAAAATAAGGATGAAACAAAATTTATAGATATCCAGTTAAGTACAATTTACAGTAGAACTAGGTGGTGCCTCAAATCGTTCCGGTTATTATGAGGTTATCCGTATGAATTCAGGTATAATTGTATATCTAAATATAGTTCGTCAATTCTATTTATATCTCGAAGCGAGCTCATTTGTACGTCAATTTTCATTCTCAGACCAAATTTTCCCTGGGGGATGGTCGGTTCAGCGAGAGCACTATTTCATGAAAATGTCAGCTGGGTAAAAGCCTGCATACAACGCATCACGTTATTTGAGGAAAATAGCACGTGCAATGAAACCAAGAAATACTTTTGGGTGTCGCACGTTTTTGTCCTTTCAGTGTGGTAAAACTTTATGGAACTACCGAAACCTCTAGGCACGTGAAAGAAATTGCCACCGAAGGTAGTTATAAGGAATGAGCGTGTATTTACCGTAAATGTGTTCCAATATTTTCTTCAACGCAACGAGTAATGAAATCGGTATATATTGTTTAAGGATTAAAATCTTAAAAGTATACATCAATTAAGTATTAATATGTCTCAAGTTTACTTTGACGTTTCAGCTAATGGGTCTAGCTTAGGTAGAATTACCTTTAAGTTATACAATGACGTGGTTCCAAAGACCAGTGAAAACTTCAGAGCTTTGTGCACTGGTGAAAAGGGTTTTGGTTATGCTGGCTCCACTTTCCACAGAGTTATCCCTCAATTTATGTTGCAGGGTGGTGATTTCACCAGGGGTAACGGTACTGGTGGTAAGTCAATCTACGGCCAAAAGTTTGCTGATGAGAACTTCGTCAAGAAGCACGACAGACCAGGTTTGTTGAGTATGGCCAATGCTGGTCCAAACACCAATGGTTCTCAATTCTTCGTTACCACTGTTCCTTGCTCATGGTTAGATGGTAAGCACGTTGTCTTTGGTGAAGTTACTGATGGTTATGACATCGTCAAGAAGATTGAATCTTTCGGTTCCAGCTCTGGTGCAACCAAGGCAAGAGTTACTATTGACGCTTGTGGTGAATTGTAAGCAAATCATTGTGCTATTTAAGATATTTAGTTACATATTTTCAATCTCATATTTACAAACGAGCTTGTAAAATTGCGTCTACGCCACTGACAGAAACACCAGAAGCGGTTTCTTGACCAATATATAACAACTCTCTGTTGCTGTTCTTGATTGCAATTGCATATCTTGAGGTTCTTATACCCATGCCACCAGCTGTGATGTCAACAGATAAGTCATTTGCTTGCGAAAATGAGGCCATTGGGTCGCTCGCAAAGTATACCTTAGGATAAGGGCCACTTCCTATATGGGCTGCGGAAACGAGAAGTTTCCCCCATGCGTTCAACACAAAAGGATCATTTGCACTGAGGACGACCAAAGCAGTGATTTTCTTGTCCTTCTTTAACTCAGTAAGCTTATTAAGAAATGGTGGGATGTGATCGGCTGTACAGGTTGGCGTAAATGCACCTGGAACAGATACAAGTACTGTAACTCCTTCCTTATCTGCATCCAATAACTTGTCTACCTTTAGTGTGGTTGGAATGCTGCAAGCCAATGGGTCTTCTTTTTTCTCCAATTCCACTGGAATGTATTTAAACTCAACACCTGCTGGGAAACTATCACCTTTATTTAACATTTTAATTGATATCGAAATTCGATAGGGGATCCTGCTCTACTTATAGTTTGCTCTACTTATAGTTGCTCGTCCCTACTTTGTTGTAACCATATCACGTGCCACTGATGACAAAAGATATTTAGTAAGGTTAGTTCCAAAGCCTTCTTTTTAGTAATTGATGTTCTAGATTAAATGACATCATTTAGACGGTCCTAGGTAAAATATGTAGCAAGTATTGTAGTCTTAGTTCAAAGTAAATCCAGTAGAATCACAAGAAACAATGCGACTTCATTTTTTCCTGCGGTGCACAGATGGTTAAGCAAACTGGAGAAAGGTAATTTCTTGCATCTATGAGGAGATAAGATGGACCTATCTTCACAGCACGTATCAGGAAACAATGTATATGCTAATGAAGAAGCTAATATGAATGAGAGATCCTTAAAAAGTACTTCTAATAGATCGAGTTTGCACAGTAGTAATTATTCAAATGAAGAGTTTCACGCTAGACCAATAATGTTATCCAAAAGACACAACTCAAAGACAGATGATAATAAGAAGAAACCAAACGATGAAAACGAAGACTTCACGTTTCGTCCAATGCGTCTCACGAGCCGTACTAAAGTTAAAGAACTGGATATGGCAAAGGATTCCCTTTCGCCTGACAGAAAGCGTTCTATAGAAATAAAATGTTTGCCAATTGACAGGGAAAAAGAGAAAGAAAAACTAAAAGATTCCGAGAAAGAAGACATGATATTTGCTGTATGTTTAGTTGATTTCCATCATGTAAGAGGCCCAGAAATACAGTGGTGGAAATCCTCATATGTCAAGGAATACCCAAATGATGGAAGCTTATTCAAGAATTTAGCATTTCAAGCTTTGCCAGATGGGGCGCATCTTTTTGAGGAGACATATTCTAATTTCAATTTGGTTTATGACTTTACAACAGGAAAATCATTAGACAATGCTAGTGATTATGATTCATTAGAGGATGATCCTAGAAATTTGACCACACTTTTTGGGTGTTCTTGCATACGTCAAATAAAAACCGATGATTTGAAGGAGGAAGAGAGAAAGCGCAACAAAGAATTCACGAGATCGATAATTCAGAAAGCAGTGATTGTTATTTCAAGAAATCAGCCTATTTTTCAAATCATTAAAGAGAAGATTTCTATCATAACAGCCAGCTTTTTCATGGAAAGTGATTTTTCAAATACAGAGGTATTAGAAAGCCTTTTCGACAATTTAAATTCGACTTTTAAATTAGAAAATACACCTGAGAGCGAGACTTCCAATTCAAAAGCCACAACAGGTAATTCCTTCTTTCGAAGACAGGATGAATTTTTTGTCAACCTTAACTTGCGAGAGATTCTTATTAAATTTGGCCAAAAGCTTTTAATAATACTTAAAGCTCTAATTTTAGAGAAAAGGGTGATGATATACTCTAACAATAACTTGGAGTTTTTGACTCAGTTTCAAAACAGTTTGATTTCTTTGATTCCAAATTTAGTCAACAACTTGAACAACTCTGGTTGTCCATTGTCAGATATTTTGGAAAATCATGGCCCAGCATCCAAACCAACTTCATTAAACACTACTAGTAGGCAATCCATGCTTCGGTTTTTTGGATTACCGCTTCAGTTATTCAACACTAAAGGTTCTTTCTGGAACCCTTATTTGCCATTGCAGCAATTAGATGAACTCAAACTTAGTAATACAAGCTTCATGATAGGATGCTCAAACCTTCTATTTGTGAATCAACTGGAAGAGCTAAATATAGATATTTTAATCAATTTAGATGATTATGAATTAAGCTTTCCTAACGGGTACTCAGAAGAACTACATTTATCGAACTCAGATAAGATGTTTATGAGCATGATGATCCAAAATATTCAAATTGATGGGGAAGAAAGCAGAACCATACATGAGAGCGAAGGTTATGTTGGAAGTGATGACTATATAAGGTATATGTTTGAAGATTATATTTTGAGCCTTCTATCATCTACTAGGTATGATCAGTATATGAAAATGTTTCATCAGCCTCCACCAGGATTTTCTAATAACGATATTGGAAAAGTCTCCAAACTCCATCAGACTGGAAATGAAGAAATTGAGAACATAGTGGAACATTTTGAAGATGAAGTCGTCGTGAATGCATCTGAAAATGGAAAATTGTCACTATTTAATACTAAATTTATAGAAGAGTGGACCAAAACAAAAAATTTCCACGTATGGAACTTGATGGCTGATGATTTCATTTTCAATTTTGTTAGTCCAAAACATATTTCTGTTAGGCACAAAAACGATAGTCAGACATACAAGCTTTCTACATTTATTAATTCTTTCAAAACGAAGTTGAGGAATGTTCAGCTGAGGAATTCGACGGTGATTAAATCTGATGCTCAGAAGTATTTTCCTTCTAACGATTCTTCCACTTCGAACCTAGAAGGCTCTATTTCAAATGACAATGAAAATAAGAGAGGTCAATCCAATGAGTCTGAGGCTTCTAGTACGTTCACGAAAAGCATTTCCAATTGGGCGAATAGTTGGAAATCAAGAAGAAATCAACCACTGTAAGCGATCTTACCAACATAGGCACATCACGTGATTAGTATAGATTTTCAAATTTTTCGTCTGCAATGTATAGAGTTTATCATCTTGAATAGAATGAAGCATCCATTTCAAATTATACGAACAGACAGTCTTGGGCAATTCTTATATACGACAGTAAAGAGCCAAATACAAGTTTTTGATTTGAAATTGGGACAAGTTGTTGGCTCTTGGGTAGACGATGTTGATCCCAATGTGGCATTGCAAAAGGAGCATCAAAAAAAATTGAATGCATTGAATAAAGATCAAGGCTCCGATATTACAGAGAATAGTGAAAAGAAAATAAAATCTCTGGATTCAAAATCTGTGAAAATACCTAAAATTCCTACTCCAGGTGCTGGTGCACCTCCTGTATTGAATTATATTAGAGCACTAAAACTTTCAAGAAATGAAAAATATTTGCTAGCAACTACAGATAATGATAAATCTATATTGATCTTTGAAATTAATCATGATAATGATAATTGTTTGAAACTAATTAAGCGTCAACTGCTTCCTAAAAGACCGAGTGCGATTACTACAACTACTTCTGATGATCATGTTATTGTTGCAGACAAGTTTGGTGATGTATATGAAGTAAAGTTAGATGATAATGAACCTGTTAAAGAGGAAGAGTTACAGCCTATATTGGGTCATGTGTCCATGTTAAGCGATGTTGAAGCTGTTTCACACAACGCGAGGCAGTTCTTAATAACTGGTGATAGGGATGAACATATTAGGATTTCTAATTACCCTCAGGCGTATGTAATTAGAAACTTTTTATTTTCTCATAAAGAGTTTGTATCTTGTCTTCATATTCCAAAATTTAATCTGGATTTATTGATTAGTGGAGGAGGAGATGACTTCATTTGCATATGGGATTGGAATGAGCAGAAACTTTTGACCAAAATAGATTTGAGAAGCCAGGTGGAGAAATACTTAACAAGTGATAACGAACCACCCGAAAGATTTAAAACTGAAAATGGTAAGAGAGAGATCGCAGTATCGAATATTTTGACCTGCTTCGAAAGAGATTCAAATAATATGCTTTTAATTGTCGCATGTGAGCAAGTCAAGTGTATTTTTTTATATATTGCTGATGATAAATATAATACTGAATTTATACAAGCGGTGGAAATTGATGATAAGTTGACTGATATTTGCATGATAGACTTTAAAAGAGAAATTATAATCTCCAAGGCTCTTGAAAGCTCAAACGAACTAGTAAAGTTTTTGAAGATAGAAGGCTCTATGATCGTAGATGCTAATTCTGATACATTAGTTAAAACTATATCTGAATCAAGTACTGCAGAAGTACATAGTGCCAATGACATATATCCATTGTATTCTATAAATAGTCTCAGGAAAAGAAGCGAACACTAAGTAGAGTACATATATATATAATTAGATCAATAGAACAGCCTATATAAAAACCTTAGGAAGAAGCAGCGAGTTCACTTTTTGATATAAAACCACCCTGTTCACATAAAGAGTAGAACAAAGATTCTTTATTTTGCAACAAGTTGGATGGTGAATCGAATTCTTTCACCTGCCCCTTATCTAAAACAATAATTCTGTCTGAATCGAGGATCGTGTTTAATCTGTGTGCAATCGTTAATATAGTTCTATCCTTAAATTCACGTCTTATTGTCTCTTGTAATATGTTATCAGTTTGAACATCAACGGCAGCAGTGGCTTCATCTAATACCAAAATGTGAGAAGGAATTAACAAGGCTCTAGCCAAACAAATCAACTGCCTTTGACCCACAGAAAGATTCAGTCCTCCTTCTGAAATTTTGCAGTCCAAACCTGATTTAAGTTCAGAATCTGATGATTGTTCTTCATACATCTTCAAAACGTGATCTTTCAAGTGTGATAATTCTAATGCTTTCCACATCTGCTCATCAGTGAAACAGTCAGTAGGATCCAAGTTACTTCTGATTGTCCCTTCAAACACTTGAGAATCTTGAGGTATAATTGATATCTTGTGTCTCAAGTCAGCTAAACCGATTTTACTAGTATCAACATGATCGATATCTATATACCCTTTGCTACTTTCAATTATTCGAAAGAGAGCCAAAGTGAGAGATGATTTACCAGCACCTGTTCTGCCAACTATTCCAATTTTTTCTTTAGGATTAATCCGAATGTTTATGTCTTTCAAAACATAATCTAATTCTGGTCTATACTTTGTATAATAATGTTCGAATTTTACTTCTCCTTTAGAAGGCCAAGATACCGGAGGTCTATTATTCTCTATAATTTCTGGTGCTTCTGGAGTTAATCTTGAATACTCTAAAATCCTCTCAACAGACACAATATTGGTCTCCACTTCTACAGTCATTCTAACAATCCAATTTAACGACTGAGTCACTTGCAATGAGTAAGATACAGATAAACCTACCATACCTGCAGTGAGATTGTTAGTTTTCAAACTGAGAATGGACAAACCAGAGGCAGCTAAGATAATCAAAGAACCCAAAAACTCCAACCTAACAGCTAACCACCTATTTGCATTCACAGTTGGGTGATACGCACTCATGTTGCGGTCAACCCTACGGTGACTCAAATTCTTGAACCTATCAACTTGGCCATAAGCTCTAATGACAGAGACACCGGATAAGGTTTCTTGAAAATTAGCGTATATTGGAGATCTTGAAACTGAATCCAATCTCCTAAGTTCTCTCGAAGTTTTTAGGTAATATTGCTGGTAGTAAACGTACAACACTCCAAGCGGAAGAACAATAAAAATGAACTGCCAAGTGGACATACAAATTACTAGGATCGTAAACAATACTTTCACAGTATTGCTGAAAAAATTGGAAAACACTCTTCCCAAAATTTCGTCCACCTTGTAAATATCATTTGAGAATCTATTCAAAATACGACCAATTGGAGTTGTTTCAAAAAACGACATAGGAGCCCTCAAAACCGAAGAAGCCATACTATTATGTAATTTTTTTGAACCTTCAATAGTACAGAATATCCACATAACACAAATTTGAATCACAACAAAAATAGCACATCCAACCCCGAGTAAGAAGTAAATTGATAAATAGTAAGAGACATTTGGATTATAATTCTTTTCAGTATTAATTTCAGACCAATGCTTCAACCAGACGTTGGATGATACAGAAACTGCCATTGATAGAACGCATGTGACTAAAAATATCACGACACCTGTTGGATTACATGCCTTACCGTACTCTTTATAGACATCCCATTTAACTCTACCTTGTTGCAGGCGTTCTTCTCTCAAAGCCTTTTCAGCCTCGTTCTGTTGTTCATTATCAAAGACATCTTCATCAGATTCTGAAACTATTGAAGCACGTCTCAAACTTTGTAAATCAAATTCAGAATCAGATTCTAAATTGGTATAATCAATCTCAGATTGTTTACTTGATTCATTTTCCAACTCTTTATCCTTTTCATCGTCTTCCCTTCTCTTACCAAACTCAATTACTAGTTGACGTATTTGACTGCTACTGTTCTCCATAATCTCACTGTAGGAACCTTGCTCAATCAAGTGACCATTACTAACCATGTGAATGTGGTCGGCTATGCTCAAAACTTTAATACTATTCGTTGCTAGAAGTTTGCATTTTGTTTTCAACAATCCATGAGGACCCAAAACATGATCAATAATATGTTTGCCAACGTGTTCATCAACAGCACTTAGTGGATCATCCAATAAGTAAACATCAGCTCTTGCATAGACGGCTCGAGCTAAAGATAAACGTGCTTTTTGTCCACCAGAAAGAGATATACCTTTTTCACCAACTTCAGTTTTATCTCCATGAGGTAATACAGCTAAATCTACCGTTAAGGCGCATGCTTTCAAAACGGTGTGATAAAATTCGGGATCATACCTATGACCAAACAAAATATTTTCTTTCACAGACCCATTTTTTATCCACGGAACTTGGGAGACATAAGCTACACTTCCATGAAGTGTTACTTTTCCATCCAATCGATATAAATCACCCAATATTGCCTGAATAATAGAAGACTTTCCTGATCCCACTTTACCAACAATACAATCCAATGAACCCTTCTTAGAAACTAGATTGATTCCTGATAGAGCAACTTTATAGCTCTCATCTCCTTTTTTCCTTGTCCACAAAAAGGTACCATTCTGAATTGACAAAGCAACATCACCAATTTTTTGAGCACATGGAAGACGGATTACTGCATCTGATTGAATTTCGGAACTAGTCAAAAACTTAATCAATCTGCCAACTGCAACCTGTGCTTCGATAATATTGGTGATTACCATGGGAATAACAGCCAAGGGGAAAGATAACAAGTTAAACAAAGATAAAGAAGGGAAAACAATATCAGTCAGAAGAGTTCTTCCCTTTTCAAAGAGCAAGAAACAAGTAAACGTCAAACAACTGACCATAAATGGAGCTACAGTCCAGGTAAAAGACGAAACTGCACTAAATACTCCCATCTGTTTCAAATTCTTCAATTCCTTATCGTTTCTTACATGATTTAATTTGGAGAGATAAGGTTTTTCCCATCCATATAATTTTAACGATTTTATATTATTCAAAATCTCATTAATCATCCTAGATCTTTCATCTTTATTTTTCATTTGAGTCATTTGTAATTTTTTCTGGTATCTTGCAATTAATGCATTTATTGGGATAGTGATTAGCATAACAGCAATACCCGCAAACATAGATTTACCAACCAAGTCATACAAGGAAATTAAACAAATAATAATTTGGAAAGGTCCCGACCAAATAATTTGAAGATTTTGTACTAAATCCTGGATTCTCTGAATGTCGACAGACATAAGATTCACAATATCCCCTGTAGAGGACTCTGCTCTAGTCTCATTAGATATAACAAGTGCCTTTGCATAGACGACTGAAGTTAAAGCTGTTTTAATTTGCATTCCCATATCAAAACTTCTATGGAAGTATTGATGTAAAAATCCTGTTTGAGCAACAGAAACCAAAAACATTGAGATCGCAATCATGTAGCCCCTAGTCAATGGTATTGGTTCACCTCTACTTTTTGATTCAGAATACTCATTCACAAACCTAATTAACAAACGAAGTAATTGAGGTTGTATAAAAGAGAAGCAATCCTGCGCAGCTTTGAAAAGTCCTCCTATAACATAAGATGCGCCGAAAGATTTTGCAATCGCTTTCGCCAAGGATTTCTTGCCAGACTGGGAGTTCCAGTTGTCTGCAAACGTTTTCGAAGTTTTACTTGATAACTGATGTTCAGGGAGTGGTGGTAAATCATCCTGTGTGATGTATTGTAAATATCCCTTCTTCATTAAGCCACTCATCCAATTGAAACTTATTTTCGAAAAAATGTTAGCCACATCATAAGGAGAGCTATTTTTGAAATCTTCGAGCTTAGATTTCCTTCTAAGAGGAATGAACAACTCGATCAGAAGAACTAAAGCAGCATCAACCATAGATAAGATAGTCAAAGTGAAAAAAGAAGAATGTCTAACGCCCCTAAAATCAAGATTGAGTAGTCTACCAGCAGCTAAAATAACTTGAAATAACCAGTAAAACAATAAGACACCATTTGGAATATAGGATTTAAACAGCTCATAAATATGCAAGACCAAACTAACTACAACAGCAAAACAGTTTAAAAGTAATGAGGACGCAATTATATCCCTCTTCTCATATTTAAAAAATGACAAAAACTGAAGTGCTAAGTAAAAGCCGACCAACAATATTTTAGAATATAAAACCCAGGTAGCTTTATTGTGCGTTTTTTTGTCCAGACGAAGCTGGAAGATTTGATATATTCCCGTAAATATCATTAAGGTAGCAGATATACCAAAAATTATCCCCTGGAGGAAGCAGGGTGTCATATCACCATAAACTAAAGATATAGGCCCCCATCCCTCTTCATGGCTACATTTAAAAGCGCCACCATTTAACTCCGTTACCTTACTTAGACTAAAAACTGGCTGTGGAACCCCTGAAAAGTTTCCTAGCGCAGACCAACTTCCAATCAAACTATCATAGAAATTAGGACCTTGATATACATTATCACTATTGGGATAAGATAGATCAAAACTCATTTTAATAGATATTCAGAGTTATTTTTTTAATAGTCCTGTCATATATGTTTGATTATAAATGTCAATCTTATATGCAGAATATAGATACCTATTTAGTTAAACATTCTCCTAAATCTTGACTTCTTCTTTTCTTTAGTATCTTTCGCGTCAGATTTGACAGAGGATATCAGAAGTGATGGTGATGTCTTTTCTTGGAACCTGTTTGTAGTTTGCATTGATTTTTTCTGATCCTGCTGTGAAATTGAAGACATATTTCTTTCTGCGAGAGACGGAGAAATGTAAGTTTGAGCTTTCTGTTCGTACAACTCGACAGGTATTTGCTTGGGCTTCATCATATTTTTGTGCAAATACAAATTGAGATCGTCTGGACCTTTTGCTTCATGTATATTCTGAAGACCGATCAAATAATCTCTTGGATTCAAAATAGACTCAGAACCAATGTAAAAATCTTTATTAAGAGCGGATCCAAGCTCGTAAATAGATCGTATTTCTGAATATGTCATACCACCCGCAACGTAGCAAAATATACGCTGTTTAGGTCTTAGCAGGTTTAAATTAGCTCTTACCTTAGTTGATGGTTGAGCCCAGGATGCTTTGATACGTGTATTTCTTAGAGATGATACGTTCAAAGTATCCTTGTCTTCTGACAATTGACTGTCTTCAACCAATGGCTTATCCCTAAAATAAGGGAAAAAATCTTCTTCTAGCAAATATCTGGAAGCCTGTGATAATACGGATTTTACCCCAGGTCCGAATCGCGAAGTATTATAAGTTCCCTCATTATTCACGGAGTGAAACATTTTTCGCCTAAAATCTTTATCCTTTAGATTCTCCTTCACTATAGGAAAACCTAAAAGGATAAGATTAGGGAAGCATCTCGCAATAAGCGACATTATTTGTCGGTCTTCAACCCCTATAAATTTAACCAACTTTCGAAAATCAGACTCACATAGCCCACCTCTATATAAACCATAAATCAATAGTAGCCTCATTTTTTCATTGATATGTAGATCTTCTCTAGCTAAAAGAATAATTAAGTCGCTGGCAAGATGTTTATTGACTTCTCCTTCAAAGGTAACACCTTCTGCAGCACATGTCTGTTCAAAATCAGCAGCAAATTCTGCAAGTTTGCGTTTACTATTAATGTCAAGACATTCTTCTATAAGGGTTTTGTGAAGAGTTACCAGTTTACGCTCTTCGTCAAATCCCTTGAGGTGAGCTACAACATACATTAGGTCAGTCGATGTAGTCGCTTTTCTTCTGTCTACGAGCATGGGGTTTTTCTTGATCAACTCATTTATCTTTTTTGTGATCAACTCGGAACTTTCAATTATGTGCAAATGTCTCAAGTTGACCCAATCGTCATCTGCCTCATTATTTAATAGCACATCTGTTTCAATAAACTCACCCATCTCATTCTCGGAAACTAAATGATACTTTCCTTCTTTTTCTAAACTTTCAATAATATCCATAGCCATGGCTTGATAAGTGAATTCATGTAACAAAGGAGCGAATAAATCCATAGTTCTATCCGTTATTAACAAAATCGAACGTGGCTTATCTTCAGATGCTGGAGGTGGAAAATCAGAGTTTGTACGTGCGTAATTATCTAACTGGAGTTGAACTTCATTTGCTAAAAGCTCACAAAGGCGAGAAGCTTTATGAGAACAATCTTTAGGTTGATAATATCTTATCAACGGATATTCACCGGTAAGTACCATTAGATTGACCATTGATTTGGCCGCATTCCTAATTTGTGGAAATACCAAATGCAGACAATTCGGATTGAAATATATTGGCATGGAATTAGGAGTTTTGTTGTCTACCAAGAATACCCTCGATTCAACTGGATGAAAATATGAGGTCACAAAGTTAATGTTTTGACCATTGTCAAAATAACTTGCAATTTTAGGGTTACCCATAAACTTATTAGAGTTGTATAGATGCATGGTACGCTCTTCACCTTCGACTATTGGTAGAAAAAGGCCATGTCCCTTTTTATATCGTGTTGCGTCCACGTCTGTTATCATGCATTCTATTGTATATGTGTTCAACTCGACAAAGTAAATAGCTTCAACAAAACTCTGCTTTTTTCTACCTTTGTCGAGCTTCTCTATAGATGCAACTACTCTCAAAAGGTTATCCTTTGGTATAACTTGATATACAACCTCTTCTGTTTTATCATCTAAAATTAAAGAATATAACGTCCCTGGAATCTGAATCCTTTTGATAGTATCAATTATATACTTTCTTTGTAGGGTAAGCAAAGAGCTGGGGTCTTCATTTCTCATAATTTGTTGCCTAATCTTTGTCCGTATCAGATAAACTTGTTATTCTAGTTACATGTACGCATTCAAAATGTTACATAATCAACACACAATTCTCGTTAAACAATTCAAAGTTTGGGGCCTGGAATTTAGAATTTGAGTGGTCAGAACAGGCTGAAGAGGTTAATGATCATTCATTATTGTATAAGATTGAATCATTAATTGTTAACTAATTGATACCTAATCATCATTTGATTTGGAATTTGCTTGAATTGCATCACAGTTAATAACTTGAAATGCAAAGTGCGTATAAAGATAATAAGGGAACTACGGGAAACAGGTACGAAGTCCTAATATACATATTAGGATGGTATGTTTCTTCTTTAAGCATATCAGTCTACAATAAATGGATGTTTGGGGATGGTTTAAATTTCAAATTTCCAATTCTTATCACAGCATTTCACCAATTTTGCCTTATTATATTGAGTGGGTTGGTTTTATATTTTGATTCTGCTCTCCGTCCGAAGACTCTGTCTCTTTCAGGACCAACTTTAGGGCCAGGATTTTTTGCATGTATGTTTCTGATTCCTCTTTCTAATTACATACGAGAAATCGTCCCTTGTGGATTAGCTTCGGCAGGGGATATTGGGTTGTCTAATTTTTCATTAAAGTTTGTAACATTGTCCCTTTATACAATGACTAAAACTACATCATTGATATTTGTATTGTTTTTTGGATTATTATTCAGACTTGAAAAGTTCAATTGGAGATTGATTTTTATTGTATCAGTCATGTCAATATCAGTTTTGATGATGATAAAGAAACCTAGCGATAGAGCTCTGACAGCGTCTACTGATTCAAATTCCAATGATTCAGGATTCGGTATATTTTTGGTGTTAGCAGCATCTATGGCATCCGGTTTAAGATGGTCCTTCACCCAGTTATTATTGAAGAACCATGATCATACAACAAACTCAATTTCTACTATATTCTATGTTTCGCCATCTATGTGTGTAATCCTATTTATATTTGGCTTATTTATTGAGGGTTGGTCTAATTTTATCAGCTCTCCTATTTGGCAAGAGAAAGGTGTGCTTAAAACTATATTCTTGATGATAATCCCTGGTGTGTTGGCTTTTTTGATGACATTCAGTGAATTTAAGCTATTATCCGTTGCTAAAGTCACAACTTTATCAATAGCTGGTATTTTTAAAGAGTTATTGACAATTTTATTTGGCTCCTTAATTTTTGGTGATAAACTCACTTTGTTGAATACATTGGGGATATTCATTACCTTTTTAGACATTCTTTGGTACAACTATTATAGATTGAATGAGCTGTCATCAACGGAGGAAATTCAGACTAGTAGATTTTCAAGCCCGGATGAAGAGAGCTCAGGTTCAGGTAGAAGCCGATCAAACTTAGAAATGAAATTATTATAACATTCTTTAGACAAATCGTATTTGCTGATTCAAATCATTCTATTAAATATAAAATTTGGTCGATATTTAGATTAATTACAAAACTAATAAAATGACGAACAAGCCCAAAGCTGTAAACATAAATGCAATAGAATTTGAAAAATGCAAATTAGTTGGAACAAAAGTATTCTGAGATCCTGAACTTTTAGATTTCGTTGTAGTAGCTGCACTAGCTAGTGCAGGAAATAACCCTGTAGACACAGATGTCCTGAAAGATATATAAATTTCGCCTGACTTAATGAGCCCTGAAAATCGTGAAGGAACACTGATAGCTGGATTGGTAGATGCATTAAATTTAGTAAAGGTCATTGTATAATCATCTTGTGAAAACTGCGTAGCGAAGGGAATAAAACCTGACAGAATATTCGTTGCCTCAACTGTGGTATTAGCCTGGGAATTATTTCCCTTTCTGGATTGAGTTGAACTAGACCTCATTGAATATGTTGACTGGTTAAAAACAGTATTTGAAGATGGGTTTTCAATTTCGATATCAGCATTTACGTTTCCGATTCCTATGGTTTGCCCTGCTGCATCAAATGCCAAATATATGTGTTTTAGAAATGGTATACCTAAAGAACAATAACCAACAATTGTATCCGGCATCATCCTCAAAATGCAGGCTCGTTCTCCATTAGAAAAATTCAATCCCCAATAATCAGCTACTAGTTCTTCTAAGGGGATTTCAACAGTTAGATTCCCGAATACAAATCTCAAGCTAGCGTTGACATTTTTGATCGCTTCACAATCAACCACCCAACTTTCAATTTCACTGCTATAATATGCATTTGTTTGTATAGCAAAATTTACTATCACATCTAATGGTAGAGCGGCGAAATCTGACTTTGTATCCAATAGCACTGGAATGTAACTAATATTATTAGTCAAACTTATCACTTCGTTTGTATTATCGTTAACAACAATGACATCATATAAAGGCAAAATGGGTAAAATCAAATCTTGAGCTTTAGATAAATCATCATCCTCGTAGCCAACAAATTCTACCTCTGGCAAAGGAAAAGATAAAAATTCACCATCCAAATAATCTTCTTCAACATAACCGAGCATTAAGCGTGCCATAGAAGGGTCACTTGTCCCTTCGGAAATATTTGACATAGCTAACGAATACCCTGGAGATTTGATGTAATTATTCGTAACCAAGCTATCTAAAAAACTAATGCCTGATTTACTTCCTGCAATACCAAGCCCACCTACATATCCATTAGCACTTTGTACTTCAACATAAGTGTAATCCGTAAGGTTGATAATACTGTCACCAATATCGAAACGGACATTACCTGTTCTGAATTTTCCATGTGCATTAAGCGTATTAACATAAGGAATTGTATAACTCTCACCATTCTGTACTCCTGCTCTGGTAGGAGATGACTCGTCTGAAATTGTATGCAGAATGAAACCCTCTAAAGCACACATAGTAGCTGTATAAGCATTTTCTGTAGTCAAGGAACCCGGTAATGCCAGAGTACCATACAAACTTTCTTCCGAGGCCCACCATTCTAAAATAGCACTACAGTCTTCGATATCATGACCACCCATGACCCATATTTCCGGCTGGACCAAGTCCAAGCCTATTCCAATAATATTATCCAGAACGTAGATCTCTGTATCAATAGACTTAGTGCGATTATTCCGTACTAAAAAATCTATTTTTAGCAGGCCATCAATTTGATTGTTGGAAGAAGATGAAGTAGAGGATGCTGAAGACAGATCCGTTCCTCTAGATATTGAGCTTTTTAAGTCGTTGTCAGTAGATGATTTAACAGTGGACGTTATTTCAGTATTAGAACTTGCAGAACTTGACAGAATTGAGGAAGTCTCCACGGAATCAGCTAAAGCATGTCCCAAGAGCCAGAAAATAAGGTTTAAATATCTCATTCACTTAAATAATCTCATTCGTTTTCTGTGCTCGTCAACTGCTAACCTGTCTTATAGGCACCTAATGTAAACACAGTATAAAAGTTTACTTCTCATCCCAGATTTCACTAAATCTGAGACTTAAAAATACAAACGAGGGCTCATAACGATTTAGTATATTAGGCATGTATGCCGATCCTTCATGAAAGACGCGAGGTATGTTTTTAATACACAATAGAAGCATGTCAAATTGTCTTTCTAGCAGTTCGCTAAACTTGTTGCGCCTTCTGTTAATACCTAAATCCGATGTATATATGTAAAAACAATAGCAAATACTTGTTTTAATGTACTTTTGATGATAGCGCTAATGATACAAAATTAATTTATTCACATTTTGTTGGAGTACATGTTGCTAAAATCTTTGAAATGTAATATACATTTTGTTAGCGCTATATTTTTTTAAAATCCTTACAATAGTGAAAATTTCCGATTATTAGTAGGTTGTTAAATCTAGAACTAAGCTAATTATAGTAATATCTATTTTTATTCCCAAGTATATATTCGGTGGTTATAAGATATCTCGATGCGAAAAAATCATTCTTCTGTCAAAAGGATCGAACCCGGTAGAGATTTGAGAAATTGAATTGGTCGCCGCACCCGACTTGCCATTAGGCACACAATGAAAGATAAATGAACTGTAGATCGCCAGGCATAACAAGAAATTTGGTATTTTATATTAGATTATAGTGTTTTGAGATTTTTGTTTTAGCTAACTAACCCAAGAGGGACAATAATATTTACAAAAGGTATTTTATAAGTTTTTTGAATAAAATACTTTAAAACTTTCTAATAAATTTCCAAATAACAGGAAGCTGATCAGCAGGAAAAACATTCCACACATATTGGTGAAACCCATTTAGACCATCAGAATTTAATGTCGATAATCATAAAAAGTTAAGATAAAATATTAATGGTGCTTTTTCGGTTCTTAGTTTCAAAAGGTCACTTAAAGAGGCTTAAACTAGGGATAACACCTCAGTTAATAATATTAGTTGGTTTTTCTTCGATATTCTCGTTACTCATATTGGCGATAGTTTCTGGTGTGTATTTTAGCGGAAATTTGCTGGACCTAAGGGCTGAAAGGTTACTAGTGATAGCTCAACTCAAAAGTACACAAATTGCACAAGCTGAGAACACTTTACAATATCAAGTGTATTCGCTCGCAAATAAGCAGGATATTAGTGCACCTTTAACTTCTTTTAGAGCAGGAAATGATTCCAAGCAACTATATCTAAATGCACAATACACTTTGGACCTGTTTTTACGTTCTTCTGAAATTTTTAGTGAGGCTAAGTTGTACAACCTCAATCTTGAGGTGGTTGCACATAGCAAAAATGGACAACCTACTGTTTCAAAAAGCACTGCAAATGAACTTTTCATATTGGATGATACAAGTGACGTTCCTCCACCACTTGAAGATTTTTCGACAGAAAAATATCCTACAGCAGTCACTGGGCCCACACAAAATTCATCTGATCCATATGGAGAGTACTTTTTAGGGATTACATTACCTGTTTATGCGAATAGTTCAATTATATTAGATATTCCACAGGTATCGGGATATATATCAGTGATTGCGAATGCTGGCACTATCAAAGCAGCGATAAATGATACAGACGAAACCTATAAAAATTCAGATCCATTAGACTATAATGTTTTAATGCTCCGTACTGTTTATGACTATTCTAATATGTCAGATATAACGCTTAGTGGTTATTTAAGCACCTTTCCAGCGCGGTCTAATGGATTAGAAACAGATGTAATATACAATATAAATGCGAGCTCATTAGCAAAAGTATGTTTTTCAAAGCTGTTTGGCTCTGCAGTACATGTGAAAAATAATAAAGGTGTCCTGTCTGCTATTGGATTTGCTCGAATTGATTTTTCTAAGTACAATTCCTGGATCATTGTAATTCAACAGAATAGGTCTAAATTTATTGAACCATTACGTCAATTAAAGCGTATTTTGATTGGTGTTGTTATTGGAATCGCCGCATTTATGTGTATCGTCACATTTTTATTAGCTATTTGGTTCATACGGCCAATTAAAAAGTTGAAGAAAGCTACTGAAGAAATGACGCGATCTAGAAAGATGAAGAATATAAGTCATGAGGATAACACAGGATTAAGTTCCTCTGTTTCTTGGCAATATCCAGACATAGAAGCTTCAAGTAAACGTAACAGTCTTGGATCAATTGCAAATACTTCCTCTTTGCATTCTGCGGCAATTAGATTACCAGATAAAATAGTCAACTCTAAAAAAATTTTTAAAGATGAACTAACAGAATTGACAGACGCATTTAATATAATGATAGAAGAATTAGACAAGCAATATTCGCATCTTGAATATAGAGTTAAGTTAAGAACCAAAGAGTTAGAATCACTGAAAATTGAAGCTGAAGCGGCAAATGAAGCGAAGACAGTATTTATTGCTAATATATCGCATGAATTACGAACCCCATTGAACGGAATTTTGGGGATGACTGCAATTGCGCTAGATGAAAACGATCCTTCTAGAGTCCATGAGTCATTAAAGTTAATTTATAGATCAGGCGAATTGCTACTTCATATATTGACTGAATTATTAACTTTCTCTAAGAATACATTAAACAGATCAAAACTTGAAAAGTCTAATTTTCAATTGATTGATATTGTAAACCAGATTAAGTCCATATTCGGGAAATTAGCAGTCGACCAAGGTGTGAGTTTAAATATTCATTTGAAGCCAAACATAATACGAAAACTAATATTATTTGGTGATTCAAACAGGATTATACAGGTTGTCATGAACTTAGTTTCCAACAGTTTGAAGTTCACTCCTATCTATGGTGACGTCGATGTGATTTTCAGATTGTTGGGACAATATGATGAGGCAAGGTCAGCTGCTGAAGGCTATTCTAAAGTTTATGTATTGAACTCTCCAAGCAAGGAAGATGAGATGTTTGATCAATCTACTAGGCAGAATAACGATAATTTTTCAAGCTCTAAGTCTGAACTATCTGTTGATACAAAAAAGAGTGAAATTCTAGATAATAAGGATTCTGACAGCTTGAGGACGATTACAACTCGCCAGTATGATAATGCTGTCTTTATGTCACAGTTTAAAGATGATAACGTAAAAATAGCATACTCTTCTTCTAGTCTGACTTCTCTGGACGAGAAAAAAAAGACTGGCTTAAAGCCTGTTATATCAGAGCAAACCTCAATCACAGAGAAAGATAAAATGAAAAATTCTGTAGATGAACAGCAAAAAAAGGTAGATGACTCTGAAGAACATGACAGCTCTGAGTCCACTATTCCCGATGAAATCATTATCAACGAAAAGCGGCTTCCTATAAAAAGGTTTGACGGCTTTAAAACATGGGTCATTCAAATTTCGGTAAGAGATAATGGTCCTGGCATAGAACCTGCACTACAGGAAAAGGTTTTTGATCCCTTTATTCAAGGTGATCAAACTCTTTCGAGGAGTTATGGAGGGACAGGTCTCGGGTTATCTATTTGTCGCCAGTTAGCAAAAATGATGAACGGAACATTGACCTTGAATTCTACTCTAGGAAAAGGGTCTACATTTACTTTTACCGTTCCTTTGCAACAAACTGGAGAAATTTTAATAAATAATAGTGATTTGAAAGAAATTTGTGATGACGAATTTAATCCATTATCCAAAATCAATAGAAAAATTGCTTTTTCTAACCAAAACGAGATTGTATCATCTGATATTAATTCAGAAATGCCCGATGATACTTCTCACTCAAGTCATGATAGTGAAACTTCCGAAATTTCTGAGATGGAAAATGTAGATCCAGTCCCTGTACCCATACCGGTTTCAGATAACATACCAACGCAAGATAGCATAGATATTTCTTCTAAAGTTTCCAAAGAAGAAAATCATGACTTCACAACAAGATATGATGAGCGACCTCATTTGATAACTAATACATCAACTGGCACTGCTAGCTCTGCTAATGGGGGCGTGGATGCTAATGTTCTAAGTGAAAAGTTTAGTCATATTCGTATTTTGGTCGCTGAAGACAACATGGTTAATCAGGAAGTCATTAAACGAATGCTCCAGTTAGAGGGCTATACCAATATTTGTATGGCTTGTAACGGTCTTGAGGCCGTTGAATTCGTAAAGCAATCAGTTAACGAAGGTAATCCTTTCCAAATGATATTTATGGACGTTCAAATGCCAAAAATGGATGGATTATTGGCAACAGAAGTTATCAGAAATAGTACAGATTTTAAGAACCCTATAATAGCCTTAACTGCTTTTGCTGACAAGAGTAATGTGAAGAAATGTTTAGCTTCTGGAATGACTGGATTTCTATCAAAGCCTATTAATAGGTCAAATTTAAAGAAAATTATCGCCGAATTTGGCAAAGATGCATTTACAGAAATTGTGAAGACACCTTAATTATTCATATACGGTGTTTAATAGAGTTTTATAGTATGATATTTTAGTATAATATGGATGAAGTTCAAGAACTTTTTAAATTATTGGTTTTCCATTTTGTGCAACATTCACGTCCTAAGCCAGCCTTTCTCAAAAATATTGAGAGCCACACAATATAAGAAACCTACTATATTTATTAGACTTCAGATACCTCTCGTTACTTATTAATCTCATTTACATTTGTAGTGAAATTTCATTATGAAGCACATGGATGCAATAGGTTACAAGAACGAGTCACCACAGGGTTCTTTCCTGCAAGTGTGGTACAAAAAGTTGGTGATCATGCTCTCATTGCTTTCTGTTCTCGTTTGGGGTACTGTAATGATGGTGAACAGCATATCTGAATTTAGGGTGAATAACTTCTCTATTCAAGATTTGGAAAGCTATTTGAAGAGTAACTCCCCTCCCTTGTTGACTTCTGAATCGTCGAATCGCTATGTGCTGGCGGATAGCGCTCAAAATGGGGGTAAAATCCCATTAAATTTGGATGCGATCAGACAAGGAAAATTTAAACCTAAATTTAAGCTGTTTCAGTGGATCAACACTCCAGAATCATTGACGGATGATAAAGGAACCTATGTTATAAAAGAAGAGATTAACGGAACTACGGTGTATTCTATTAAATCTGTCATAAATGAAGATTATAGGTACACTTTGTATGAAAAATCTGAATTTGAACATAATGGCACTCTTTATAAGATAGATGACCTTGTGGCTTCCCCCGATTTGAAATCAAGTATTCTTAGGACTAACACTACTAAAAATTGGAGACATTCATCATTTGCTTTGTATTGGATTCTTGACATCCAGTCAAAGGAGATATCACCTTTATTCAATTTGAACGAAAAGATTTCAGTTACTTTATGGTCTCCCGATTCGGAAAATGTTGCGTTCATTGTATCCAATAACATTTATATCAAGAATATAAAAAATGGCTTGACAAGACAGGTGACCTCCGACGGAAGTTCAAGCATTTTTAACGGAAGACCAGATTGGGTTTACGAAGAGGAGGTATTCTCTTCTGATACTGCCATGTGGTGGTCCCCAAATGGAGATAAATTAGCATATCTCAAAACTCATGATGAAAAGGTACCTTCAATAATTATTCCATATTATGTTCAAGATGATTATGATGAATACCCTGAATATCGGGAAATAAAGTATCCAAAAGCAGGTTTTCCTAATCCCATTGTAGATATGGTGGTATTCGAATTGAAAACACTTCATTCTTTGCAGGATTCTCATATCCTCGATCCTGGTACTGTAAACCTTTTTTCCAAAAGTATCAAAGAAAAACTAATTACTGAAGTTTTATGGGTTTCTGATGATGAAATTTTAGTAAAGGTATCGAATAGGGCTAGTGACGTATTAGAAGTACATTTAGTGAACCATTCTTCTGATGTTTCACAAATTGTTAGGAAATATGAAACGTCGAATTCTTGGTTTGAGATTACAAAAAATGCGTTATATATTCCACGAAATGAAACACTTGGTAGGATGCAAGACGGATATATTGACACTGTCGAATCAGATGGTTACAATCATTTAGCCTATTTTTCCCCTTCTGATAACCCACATGGAGTGCTTCTTACCAAGGGCTTTTGGGAGGTTTGTGATGGGGTAGCTTCTTTTGATGCGAAAAAGAATTTAGTTTATTTCTCAAGCACACAAAAATCATCAATCGAGAGACATATATATTCGGTTAATTTGCTCGATGTGATCTCGAATAAATCAGAGCTTCCGCAGATCCATAATTTTACTGATACTTCAAGTGACGGCTGGTATACCAGTTCATTTTCATCGGGATCGCGTTATTTGCTTCTTACTTATGCTGGCCCAGATGTTCCATACCAACGACTTCTTGATTTAGACTCATTGAACACTAATACGATAATTGAGGATAACAAGGAGATAACAGATAATTTAGCTTTATATGACTTACCAAAAGTAAGATTTGAATCAGTTTCATTGGGATATGACAAGGATTATAACGAGGAAATATTTGCGAATAGTTTTGAAACGTTACCATTGAACTTTGATGAGAATAAAAAATATCCAGTCATATTTTTTACTTATGGGGGACCTGGTTCTCAACTAGTGATGAAGACATTTGCAGTTTCATTCAGCACTGCATTAGCTGCTGAGTTGAACTGTGTTGTTGTGACTGTAGATGGTAGAGGAACAGGTTTCAATAATATGAATCCCAAAATGGGTTCGCAATTCAAGTTTATTGTTAGAGATAACTTGGGAAAATATGAGCCAAGGGACCAAATATCAGCTGCACGGGTTTGGAGTAAGAGGCCATACGTTGATTCCGAGAAAATTGCAATCTGGGGATGGTCTTATGGAGGGTTCCTTACTTTGAAAACTTTAGAAACAGATATTGAAGATAGAATATTTTCATATGGTGCATCTGTAGCTCCAGTTACTAAATGGAAGCTTTACGATTCAGTATATACTGAAAGGTACATGCGCACACCTCAAGAAAATCGTATGGGTTATAACACTGCTTCTATTGGAAATGTATCGAATTTCAGAGATGTTAAAAGATTTCTAGTTATGCATGGGTCCGGTGACGATAATGTGCATTTTCAAAATACTTTAAAACTTCTAGATGAATTCAATCTTAAGTCTATCGAAAACTACGATTTTATGGTCTATCCAGATTCTGATCACTCGATATCGTATCACAATGCCAATACCATAGTTTATGATAGACTTCTAAATTGGTTTGGGGACAATTTTAAATAACTGATTATAGAGTTTTATAAATTCATTATAATATTATCAACTAATGCCATCTCACTTATCAGTTCCTCATAATTCTTAGATAAGTCAGTAGATAGCACTAATTTGCGGGTAACCTCATCTTGAAAATTACACAAAACGTGGCTCGAAAATTTTTTATAAATTATCAGGCATAGTGAACATTTAACTAACTATTTCTATTTTATTTGAACGATATGATTATTTACACTGATATTTTCTCTGGTGACGAATTGTTATCTGATGCTTACGATGTAAAGGAAGTTGACGGAGCTGTTTTGGAAGCTGACTGTAGTATGGTGAACGTGTCTAACGGTGACATTGATATTGGAGCAAATCCAGCCGAGGGTGAAGTTGATGATGTTGATGAAGGTGTCGAACAAGTCAACAATGTTATCTACTCTTTCAGATTGCAACAAACCAACTTCGATAAGAAATCTTTCTTAACATACATTAAAGATTACATGAAGAGAACAAAGAAGTACTTGGCTGAAAACAGCCCAGATGAGGTCGAAGCTTTCGAAAAGGGTGCAACTGCATACGTCAAGAAGGTTGTTGGTTCATTTAAAGATTGGGAATTCTACACTGGTGAGTCTATGGATCCCGATGCTATGGTTGTTTTATTGAATTACCGTGAGGATGGTACTACTCCATTCGTTGCTATCTGGAAGCATGGTGTTAAGCAAGAAAAGATATAAAAGTCTTTCTTCTGCGAAATTGATTTATACACTTTAAGTTGCTTGGAAAACTATTATAATTGCAATAAGTATAAAGCACATATAGTTTAATTATAAACGTCTAATAAGCAAACATGAATTTTCTAGCGTAGTTTCTGGTTTGGCGTAAAGAAACAAATCCAACTCAAAACATTTTCCCTTTAATGCATCTTTTAATCCCTGTAACCTACTTTCGTCGATGATTCTTCTTGCAAGAATGCCCATTTTCTCTTTTTCTTGAACATTCAAGCCAAATTTGGAAACCTCACTTGGGAGCTTACTGCTGCAAACAGCCCATGTTGCCATTCTCTTCAATGCAGTAAAAGCACTATTATCATTAAATCCATTCTTTTTCAAAAATTCACGAGATTGTGGGAGTAAATCCTCATAATTGCAAGCATGTCTGCAGCACATTGCAACCAACAAGCCATTAAACCTTCCGTCATCAAATACTGAAGAGTTCAAAAGCAGCTTTAGAGTCAAGTCTGTTGCACATCCACATAGATGCTTTGAAACTAAAACTAAATTATCCAGATGTATATCCTCTAAAAATTTATCAAGTAATAAATGCCTTATATCAATTTTCGATCTCTTTATTTTAGGAATTATTGTACTGCCCCTCTCAGCACAATCTTTAAGTATTTTGGAATCCATCTTCATTCTATTATTACCTCTATCAATAAAGGCAAATCCATATTCATTTGAATTGGTCTTCCTTTTAGCGTCTTCTTTAAAATCATACAATGATGAAAGATTTATGTACCTGGAAAATTCTCCTTTTCCACAGCCAAATTCTAAATAAAATTTATCAACACCGAGCATAGAAAACCTCTTCAAATTACCAATTAGCGATGACTGTTGTGAAGCATGCTTTTTATTGGTTACCTCTGTCAATCTACTTGATAATCCTTCATGTTCGCAAATTTGTAACTTCAAAGGATCATATGAATTTTCAAGAAGCTTTAATGTCGATAAATATGACTCAAGTTCATTATCATTTATTATTTCCTTTATACCTGAATGTGGGAGACTTTCGTTCTTTAATTTCGAATTTGCATCTTTTTCGTACCAAGCTTCCGTGAGATTGAGCGGTCTAGCATTGCACTTTTTTAAATGTTTGGCCAAATCCTTTTCCCATACGGAATGCCTACCATCATATGGGCAATTTACTCTGCTAGAATACACTTCATGTGAACTCAGTAAATGCTCTGAACAAAATCGCTCGGTCGCTTTTCGTTGCATGCTACATTTCCTGTTTTTCTTTTTGATGTAAAATTCACATCTTAAGATAGGATTTACGTTGCCTTTTTCTATTATTTGATCTTTAGTCATCTTATTTTATCTATCATTTACTGTCAATCTTGAATTTGGTTTATCTTTCATTTAGACTGCTTGAGAATCTGTCTCAACCAAAAACAAAAATTCAGCTCATCGCATTCTAAAATATAGCCTAGCCTTACTTGCTAATGAAAGAGTCTAAACAGCATTCAAACCTTATATGGAGACTTGATCTTCTTGAATATAAGTACTGTGGCGCAAATCCTAGATTACCAACTACGAAGAAGCTTTTAGAAGCACGGAACAATGCCAAAATTTTAAAAAAAATTGAAATGCCCAAAGAGAATGCTCTTGAAGAAATCACATCAATAAAAAGGGAGCTATTTAAAAACAAATACTATAGTGGATATCAAAAATTACTAAAAGAGGTCCGTAGGAGCCCCGTACTTGAATCAAAAAATGATCTGGATACAACTCTACATGACTTCTTTAACGACTCAAAAAAAGTAGGATTTTTGGTCACATCTAAATTGATAAAGCTAATCAATTCCAACATATTAAATGAGAATCTGAACAAAAGCAGCATTCCAGCTTATCTTCCTCAGGAAGTGGTAGATTCAATTGTGGACAAAAAGAATGAATGCAACCCATCCAATTTTTTTATGACTTATTGTCAAAACAATAGTGCTGTAAATAAATTTGTATCTGAATTATGGAATCGTAAGCCCGTCAAAAAGATATTGGAAGAAATATCCTGGTCTTTTAAAAATATTAGAGGGAACACGACGAAAGAAGAAAGAAATAGAAGAATACAATTGAAGCTGAAAAACGCAGAAAGAGAGAAATCAAAGAAAAATACCTCCACTAATTCGGAATCATTATCTCTGCATCTATTTTCTAATGCGGATGATATATCACGTATGATTCTGGATGACTATCTGGATGAATCTGAAGACGATTTTTTACAGAATCAAGTAGAGGTCAAGCACAATTTAAAGCCTAAAGTTCAGCTTACACCTAGCACACAAAGCGATCAGGATGTCCATGGACACAATCTTCCAGAATTAGCCTCTGGTTACTACTCAGGGGGGTCCGATGAAGAAGAATTTGACCTTGACGATGACGTAGTGGAACAAGTAACAAAGTCCAAAAAAAATAGAAGAGGGCAAAGAGCTCGTCAAAAGATTTGGGAACAAAAATACGGTAAAAGTGCTAAACATGTCCAAAAGCGTATCACGGAGGAAGAGGATGATAGACACAGGAGAAAGCTAGAGTATGAAGATAGATGTAGGAAAAGAGCCCTCAAAGCTGCAGATCAATCAAGCTATGAAAAAAGATTGAACCCTAAGACTGAGCAACAAAGTAACCTTGATCTAGGCTCTAAAGAATTGCATCCATCCTGGGTGGCCAAAAAGGAGGCCGAAGAAAAGGCGAAAAATTTAAAGTTTTCTGGAAAGAAAATTAAATTTAATTAGCATAGAGCGTTGATTTCGGTTTGTAATTTTAGATATATAATTATAATTTTGTATAATCAAGCTTAAAAGATTTTAAAATATCATCATCATCTAGTTCATGACATGCTATAGGAGCCGCTAATTCTATGAAATATTCACACTTTTCAGGTTCACTTACCGAAAGAATTTTAAAAGATGATGAGCAAACTAGTTTAACTTTAGCCGATCTTTTTGGACCATTCCAACATTTGGATCCGTCATTATATACTAACATTCCATCTTCTATATGGGAATAAAAGCCAATAAGAATGTCGTCTTGCTTAAGTGAATCATAAATCCCAAGATTGTATAAGTATCCACCCAATTTATTAGAGATGATCTTTCCTTTCAACGACCTCATAATGCCTTCAGGACCGTAATCTTTATTCAATTCAGCTTTGAGTATGTCAATGTCTGTTTCTAATTGTTCAATCTTTTGGAGTTTCTGCTCTATAGTTGCGTCAACATTATTAGAATTCACTTTACTCTTCTTTGATTTACCAGTATTTACAGCCCCGGAACTTTGAATATTTTTTTTGAACATATTTTCAATAGATTTTTCAATTTCAGAGATATCATGAGGGTTTAATCCATTGTCATCTTCTGCCTGTCTGTCAAAATTAATGTAATAATTTTGGAATTTATAGACAGAATCTTTCACTGCAGCGTCATTATAATTTGGATTATGATCATCGACAAGTCTTAGCATAATCCCTTCTAAATAAGCAGTATTTTCCTTGAGCTTTTGGAGCTTTCTTTCGTTTTCCTTAACTTGCGACCTTAAATTAGAAAACAACAAAGCAACTTCATTTCGAATTTTTTCTTCCTCGGACTGTTCATTTGATTGATCTTGAATATTCTTATCATTATGTATAAAATCTAAAGCATTGGTATGTGTTATTTCAAGATCATTTAATTGTTTTTGAACCTTAAGCTTAATATTTGTTGAGTCTTGCAAAATTTCAGCTTTGGATGCCAATGCTGAACTGACATCTTTTAATAATTCATTTTTATAAGATATGAACTGCGAGTGGACCTCAATGCATCTGTTTGGACACGATCCCATAAGATATTCATCGGAACCATCACAACAGTTTTCATAATCACAGACACCGTCGTTAACTTTGAAGCTCTCTAAATATCCCTCGAAATGGCCCTCATTTTTACAATAGAATGAAGCACCCAGCTTATAGGGGCATGCATTTGTACCTGGTTCATCGGATCCATCAGGACAATCACAGTAATCATCATTTATTTGATTGTAGTCTAATTCTATTGTGGGGTCACCTAAGCATCTCCACTTTTCTTTACCATCTTTATCGACAATTGGCTCATATAAGTATTCCATGGAAGGATGTACACCTCTAATCATCTGACCAACAGTTTCATGATTTAATATGAATAGAAGAATCAAAATATTACAAAATATTAACATCGATATGCTTCTTGGTACGTATTTATAATTATCATTTCACCTACGCTACTTTTCGCACTTGATTTCATCGATGATGATAAACATACCTTACTAATTGTTGTAACAGTTGAGCGAGAGCTATGCCATCTGATGGGTATTAAAAGGAGGAAGAAGGAAATAGATCAACTCACTATATCTAAATGCAAGAGACTTGTAAGACCCTTAGTGTCTAAGATACATGCTCTCAATGATACTTGTATAAAATACAAAAGCACGTTAGAATTCAAATTTCCTTATGAAATGGTTGACCAATTTTTGAAGATACAAAAAGAAAATGAAAGTACCCAGCAAGATCAGGAACTATCTCTCGCTGCAGAAATAAAACAAGGTATGCCAGTGGAGTCACTTTCACGAAAGAAAACATATAAACGAACGCAGAAATCAATGATACGGATTTTAAAAGGTTTAGATAAGAACAATCTGATGAACAGATATAAAGACCTAAGAAACTTATTACATCCCAGAAGCTCTTCGGAGCGTTTAAATTCTCTTAAACCTTACATTTCTAGTCAGCTTTTTAATTCCTTTAATGACATTTTTGAGGCATTCAAAGGCATTATCAATTTCATGTTCGCTAACTGTGATTTGGACAAAAGAACCAGTTCTATTAAATTGTCCACTATAGCTGCTCTAAATATCGGCGAATATTTAGCTGAAAATACTAAAACTACCTATTATAAACTTAATAATTCAGCATTATTTGACAGTAAAACATTAAGACGTGATTATAGAGATTTTGCAGGTGGCCTTTATGATGACATAGATGAAAGTTTAGGTATAGAGCCTGAACATGTTGGTCCGAAATATCGAGACAAAATTTTAATTGGATACGTCATTCATCTTTTATTGCTAAACCTGAGATCTAGCCTTTTCCTATTAATGCCAATTTTAATACATTGGTTAGAAGAGGTCAATGCAGAAGAACCAAGAGAAATTTTAGTAATAATTAAACGCCTGATGTTCAATACGTACTGGAATGGTGGCATCATAAATAATCCGGAAGAAGACACTTATAATGATAGCGTAAGTGGAATAAATGACATTAGCCAAAATGCGTTTATATTTTGGTTTTTCTTGAAAATAGGGTACTGGGAGAATTTTTTTCGAAAGCATATGTTTGGAACTATGCCAACAATTTTGCAGATTGAAGATCTCCTACTAGATGGTATCCTAGGAAATGATTATTTTAATATCGATAACATAATTCAAATGCAAAACAAGTTCGAGAATCACGACTTCATTAAAAAAGAGATAGCGAGTATTCTTGTCCCTTTTACATATAAATCAAATGCTGGGAATGTTTTTATATTCTTCATAACAAAAATCATAAGATTTATTAGAGAAATTGCATGGAAGGAATTTAATGGTAGTAAACTATATGAAGCTATTGCATATACATTGAAGATCACAGAATCTATAACTGAAGTTTGGATGCTGGAATTTGCAGCACCCCATTCATTAGGAAATAATCATTTCGAAGGTGACTATGCTTTATTTGATGCTATAATACAGTTGTTGAACTTTTTGGAAAACTTATCGAAGGATACTTTTCACAAACTTAAGAACCTTGTGCAAGACACAGGGAAATCAATTTATGAAATTGAGATTAGAAAAGATCTCATAAAAAACGTATGGTTATTATACTCTAAGGCTAAATCATTGGCGACTTCTTTGCTGTTAATAAGAGCATTTATTTTCGATATCGAATATGACGTGCCAGTGGGTTCCAATATTAGATCTGTATCGGGTTACCTTTTAAAATTTACGATGCGTGAAGATTCTGTAACAAAACAATCATCTCTCGACAAAGAACTTCAAGCTTTCATGGTCTGGCTCAATAAACAGGATGATGTCACAGTGCAGCAAATCTCCAAGATCTACTATAAATACCATCGTGAAAACAGTCTTCCAAATGAGCTGAAAGAGCCTTCAAAATTCAAAATCAATTCCTTTGGAGAAAAGGCAGACTTCTCGATGTTGAAGGACTGTAAAGCCAATTTACAAAGATTGATTTAAATACATAAAACTTAAGTTCAGGTAGAATCAAATTGCAAAAGCTTAGTGGCATTTCCATTAACTATAATACACTCTCCATTTAATTCGTCGTTACATATTATATTGGCACATGCGTCCGCTAATACATTCAAAGGCGTAGGTTGTAGGTTTTTGTAGTACTTTGCTCTATTCCCCATATTAGTTTCTAGAACAAGGCCAGGCAATACCAGGTTGATTCTTATTTTTCCTTTCAATTCAAATGCTAAAGATCTAGTAAATCCCAACAATCCTGCTTTCAGTGCAGCATATACTGAGGTCCCTGGTATATGACAATCTGTCATGGATAGAACTGAAGATATGTTTAAAATGCTTGGTTTTGTCGTTCTGCTTGGGTTTTTTGATGCTTTCAACATAGGCTTAATGCATAATTGAGTTAATATTATGGGCGAAACCAAATTAAGATCTATCGTGTTTAGCAACGTCTCTTTATCAAGACGAGGTAGTAAGCTGTGATTAGTCATTCCAGCGCAATTTATAAGAATGTCAGTTTCATCAATTAGTTTCAACAATGCTGCATACGATTCCGTGTGGTGAGTTTCTCTAGCCAAATCTGATAAGTCAAACTTAATGAAATTATGCCTCTGTGTTTCATCAACTACTGGTAGAGTATTCACATTAGTAGATAATTCAGCACCATTTCTTCCTAGGAGAGAGATGGAGGCACCTTTTAGGGCAAGCTTCTCTGCAATTGCTTTTCCAATTCCCTTTGAACCACCAGTAACTAAAACCTTGTTATTTATGAGTTTGTGCATCATATATTGTGTAAAGTTTTGAAAAACTTATAATGATTTTATAACCAAATATTACATATATTCTACCAGTGAGAAAGTTGTATAAATATTATTCTTAGGCAAATAATTATATGAACGTATATTTTCTTCATTATAAAATAATAATTCGAGTAAGAAACCGAATGTAAGTAACATAAAAAAATTCTCCCTAGAAGACCTCTATTTTGATGCTCGGGAGGAACGCTGATTGATGCAATCATTAAATTCCTGCCTCAGTTATTTGAATATCATAAAAATAACTTAAATTTTTGATTCTATTCGTTAGAAAAAATCCCCGATAGTGCCATGAGCCCTAATATACCATATTTGAAATATTGGTTCTCCGTTAACAAGATAGTGAAGTAGCCAATCTTCGGTAAATATCCTTTCACGCTTCCAACCAAGTCCTCCCTCTGGTTCAAGTAGGCCTGTTTGGCTGCGTAAAGACCCAAATCATCAACCGGGTTATTGTCACCTTTGGTTAAGAGAAGTTGTTTCTCTGAATTATGGTGCTCCCTCAAAACCCTATGTACAATTGGAATGCTCTTTCCTTTAATCTCATAAACAACAATATCACCTACGGATGCTGCCTTATCCCTATTCCAGAGAAACAATATATCGCCTCTTTGGAATGCTGGCTCCATTGATCCTGATAAAACTACTACTATCGGTGAATGCGAATTGGTTATTACAGATAACGCCTTCCAGCACATAAATGCTGAAGATAATACTAGCGCCAAATTTAATAATTGTGAAAGATTCTGACGTAAATTCATTGCTAGTGCCTCTATAAGCTTGTGAATCTGTTAAAACGACAGTCTCATACAGATATTCAAATGTCGTCCACGTATGTCGTAAATGTCGTATAGCGTGATTTAAAATAGCCTATAGGTCGCAGCACAAACTATAACATTAAGTTCCAATGCTGAAGAAAGAAAATGAGTCCCTGGACCCACTTCCACGCAATATGGATTCTCCGAAGCCGCATACTGTATCCTTTGATGAGCGTGATACACATGAAAGGTCTAGAAGGTTCACTATAACGTCACAACCATCTTCAGTCAATATAGCAAATCAGTGCAACGATAATTTAATTCAAGGCCAAATGGCTAGGAAACTTTCTTTGCAAGGATCTATTTTGAATCATGTTTCTAGTAGTGGTTCAGTAGGGCATGAGGCAGAAATGATTCACAAGGAGGCGCAGTTAAATTCCAACGGCTCTCAAATTAAGCTAAATACTCATGGTATCAATGATTTGAGTAATCATTCCTCTAGGGTTAATTCACCTGTTCCAGAATCTCCGCATCAAAATAAGTTGCCAGGTTCATTTCCAAGGGGAATCAGGCTAGGTTCTGTTTCTCCTCCGGTGGAACCAACGCAGCCGATAAAGATCATCCCAGCTAGCTCAACATCATCCAGAAAAAATTCCATTACTAGAAGAACAAAGAAAACAGTTGTTGAATCACCTGTCGGCCCTCCTGTTCCATTCCAAGAATACTTGAGTATGGAAGATGACGGAAAGTTTCATATCCTCTTAGGGTGTTCTGGCTCCATAGCTACTATTAAGGTCCCTATGATAATTGACAAGCTCTTTCAAATATACGGTACTTCAAAAATATCTATTCAGTTAGTTGTTACGAAGGCCGCATCGCATTTCTTAAAAGGTCTCAAGGTAAGCAATGAAGTGAAAATTTGGCGAGATGAAGATGAATGGACTAACTTTAAGGAGTTTAAGAAGCTTCATCCTGGAAACCAATCATCGAGCAATTTACAAGTTGGAGTAAAGAAGAGTCATTATGATAAGTCCATATTACACAATGAATTGCGAAAATGGGCAGATATATTTTTGATTGCTCCGTTATCAGCAAATACTTTGGCTAAGATTTCAAATGGGTTTTCTGATAACCTTCTTACGTCGATCGTAAGATCTTGGGGCCCTACTAATACAGTATCAGCCCGTAACAAGGTTCACACTGTGAAGCCTATTATTGTAGCTCCTGCTATGAATACTTTTATGTATACGCATCCCATAACTGCGAAACAACTCCGGATGTTGTCATCTCCAGAATATGGTTTAGGAATAGAAATACTTAAACCTGTTGAGAAAGTTTTGGCATGTGGCGATATAGGAATGGGAGGCATGAGGGAATGGGTAGATATAGTAGAAATGTTGAGGAGGAGGATAAACCTTTTGAAAAGTCCTCTGAATCATGGGATTGAATTGGACGAGGAAGATGAAGAAGATGAAGATGAAGAAATAGATCGAAATCAGGGTGAAAACATAACTGATATTGTTGAAGATGACGATGACGACGATGATGATGATGATGATGATGATGATGATGACGACGACGACGACGATGATGATGATGATGATGATGATGATGAAAGTGCACTATTTAAAGAAAATACTGCACAAGGGCCTTCTTCACTTGAAAGAAAGCTGTATCTAAAAGATCAATCAGATGATCTTGACAATCTTGTCGGGAAACTCGAACTTGAATGATTTTGGTTCTGAATCTAATTTATAATGGAATTTTGCATCTGTAAAAATAATATTAACTTATGTTGTCTAATCGAGTTTCAATCCACTGATTATGGATCTTTGTTCATCATTTAATCTTTCTACATAAACTTCAATATCTGTTCCAGACTTTAACGCTTCATGTAATTTTTTAATATTAAGTAGCTGTCTCTGAATCATTAAAGCATAAAAGAAACAATCCACAATATCATCCATCTTTGTACTCGTGTCCGTTATACCTAACGCATTTTGGACTTCTCTTGCTTTTTTTGCGCTAGGCAAGTTGATAAAATGATCAGTTAACTCAAGCTGATTATGAAAGGGTGCAATTTCTGATGTCAACCAGTGATAAAAAAGCTTCACACGTGCTTTTTTGGTAATGATTTTTTTACCTTCTATGAACCTATTTATCCAAAAATTGGTCATTTTGCTAGAATTCATGGGCATCACGTAAGAGTTTACGAGTTCTGTCCTGGTTCTTTGTATTCCATGGAACCCCGCATACAACATGTGCTCCAACGTGTAATTTAAGAGCACATTAGGAATCGTCGCACTGTTTCTATTAGATCGTGTTCTTTGGTTTTCTACGGCCAAAATGTTCGGATAGTATTTCTCTTTCAAGAAAATGTCATCTAGTAGTTCATAAACTAAGTAACTCAAGTACCTGCTTGAGTTCACACCAGCATCCATATATCCAGACATATTCTTATAATTAGCCCCATATATTTCATGTAGGTTTAGTTTCTTAATCTTTCCATGACAGAGTATAGGTTTGGAGAAATCATAGAATTCTAGTTTGCAGAATGCTAAATTTTTAATACCAACATCAATTGCTATTATTTTCGCGTCCTTTGGAAATTCATCCTGGAACAGGATACCCTGTACTATTTTTCTAACGGTTTCTTCCTTGTTGTTACCCAACGTAATACCACAATTGACACTCACCTGCTTCAATACATTGGTCTTGTAGCCTGTTAGTCTCTTGATATACGCATTATTCATTATCAACCACACATCTATAATTACTAGTGTTGTAGCAGATGATTTTGTGTCTCACACCTCACTTGTGGATCAGAACTTCTTCACTTTCCATGGAAATTCCATAACTTAACACGCTTATGTAATCTGTTGAAATAGTTCTTTTTTTAGGTCAGGTAATATAATTATATCCCAGAAAGTGCGATTTTCCCATTTTAGGTTATACTATTTTATTGAATCTCCCCGGTTTAAAATTTCATTTATTCGCGTTTAACAGACAAGACTCGAAAAAGGGCCATACTTTATACAAATGCGGATAAAAAGGTGATCCGGACGCGATATTATAAGGCGGTAATTCTAAAATACGCTAATGATATGCCTCATGATTGCCTAAACTAATTTATACTATGATTTTTTTTAGGCACCAAAAGTAGCGAGAATATATAAATAGCTAAACTTTTATCTCGTAAGTTTTTTTAAACAATTTATTAGTAAATTATACTAGATAATTAATCAGAAATATAATGCAATTTCAAACTATCGTTGTCGCTTTAACCGCTGCCAGTGTTGTTGCTGCCGCAAACAAGTCTAATCACTCCAACGACACCAGTTCTTCTAGTTCTAAGGCAGGTGCTAACGCTGTTAGTTTCGGTATGGTTGGTGCTGGTGCCGCCGCTGCTGCTGGTGTTGCTTTATTAATCTAAGTGATATTATAAGTGCTGCCTGAAAGGCTTGGCTTTGGTTATATTTGGTTATAGATTAATATTAGTATTATAAGATTAAAAGCATGGATGTTGATTCGTCCACGTGTATTAGGTAGTTGTTTGTATTAATATACTTCGTAATGTCACTAATCTCTGAAGGATAATATGGATATTTAAACATAAAATGTCTGCAGTTGTACAGTAGAGAGACGCAGGGGAATACTAGTGAAATTATTTGGGTTTGGCCTTGGGACCCCAGTTCTTGGTGGGATTTTCTTGATAGCGAACCATCTTGAGATGACGGAGTTTGTTCATGCGTTTGCTAGTTGAATTTATAGTCTCAAAGTCTATAGTTTTCAAAGTTGGCGGTAAGTTCTTTAGTATCTTATATCCTACCATACCAGAAGTTAGATTTGGGTTTCCGTAGATCTCATTTTTGAAATATTCTATTCTAGGACGCAATTTTTCTACATCCTTTGATTCTGAAACTTTCTTTTCATATTCCGCCAATAACTTTTTATTACTTTGAGCTAACCATTCCTTCATCAACTGCAAAACAAAAATCCAAGGTGCGTTTGTCTTGACACTATTTTTTTTAGCGTGAGTCAATGATACTTCATACCCTGCATTTCCGACTGCTCTAGAAAATTCATCGATTGGAATGGGAGGTGTTTTAAATAGTGATGTTAACATGTTCAAGTTAAAGTAAAAGGGGTTGGATAATTCGCTTTTCGCTAAAGTAAGCATACCTTGTATCCTCTGCTTGGTTCCATAGATTAGGCTATCGCTGCTTTCATTAATGTTTAATATAGTGTCTATGAATTCATCATTATGCAACTCACCTGCCCAGAAGGGTCCTGCGAGATTATATTGGCTTTCGCAAATTTTGCACTCAGAAGAAATATCAACTACCCTTGGAACTTGAAACTTCTTCGGTTTATTTTCATTTTGAATGACTCTTCCCATGTGCTGGATTTTAATATCACCGCAGCCATTACAATAATATGATAACATTGTTTTGCTGGCAAGTTCTTTGACCTCCAAAGGACTTGTCCGAACTCGAACAAAAACTCTGAAATAGTAATCTATAGAAAGACTAAGCAAAGGCTCAATCGACTTTTTATATCTGGCAGCAATATTTGCTATAGTGTTGAGCATTAAGCGTATACCTGCTTCATGGTTAGCTTCTGTCGTCACATATGAATTTCCGAAATTGTTCCCACCGTAGAGCGCAAAACATTTCTCTGGGTAGCCGGAGCCTGCTAAAACGCCAGCATCTGTACATGTAATTAGTAATAAACCTTCATCTTTGATTGCTTGGATAGCACTATCTATAAATGGTGCAGCTGTTCCGTAAGGATCCAAGTCAATAACGTGAAATTTTTCATTTGTGCTTGACATAAACTTCACTGCATCCCCTAAATTTGAGCTGACCTTGCTCCCCAATTTATTGTGCAAAATATTTCTATCAATAGACTTCACTGCTTCTCCAAGAAGATCGTTTGCTACTATCTTAGACACATGTGGAATTTCATGGCCGTATCTAATAGCCCTGAGGCCGGTAGCCGATAATGCTTCCAAAATTCTAATATAAGCTTTCTCCTCCAGCTCGCTATCTAACTTCCTTCTTTTATGTTCGACTTCTTTCTTACCTTTCTTTGTTTGTTCATATATTTCAGACCACGCTCTGATTGACATCACAGATAAATCTCTGTTGAACTGCTGGATAGGATTATAGAACACAGACTCCTCCTTTGGAGTCAAAATTACAGCTTTACCCTCCTTAACAGTCCTATATTCTTCGGTATTAGTTGTCATAGATTTACTGGCTTTTCCCAAAGATTTTGCTGTTCGAAATAAATTCTTAAGCATATCAGCCTGAACT
Source organism: Debaryomyces singareniensis (assembly GCA_031081795.1). NCBI lineage: Eukaryota > Fungi > Ascomycota > Pichiomycetes > Serinales > Debaryomycetaceae > Debaryomyces > Debaryomyces singareniensis. The sequence continues at coordinate 174,379 of JARYSX010000004.1, forward strand.
ATTTTTTTTTTCTCATCGCCTGCATCAACATGAACGGATTAAGTGAATCAGCCCCATTAAATAATTAAATCTAAGTACCTTGGTAAAATAAACTCCGTTAATAATGGATGCAATTGATAGGTCTCCGGGAGAAGACTACGATTGCAATATCATGGAAACTGATACGGAGTCATTGTTCACTTATGATTCTAGTTATGATTTATCCGCAGAGGAACAGTGGCAAGAAAGTATTAAGCAAATAAGTACTTTATTTACGCTAGTCATATTTCCAGTGTTAGGAAAATTACTGGGACGTATATTTTCAAGATTTATATGGTCTAAGATAAGTAGGTTACTATATCTGTGACTAGTTACTTAACTGTTTCAATAGCAACTCTGTGGAGTGGTTGATAGCTGGATTAACAATATTAAGTACTATTTTATTTAAAAATGGATTTATTAGACCATTTGAGATCCTGCTCAATGATTGCTTTAAGAGACTATCTAGTTCAAGCAGGTTAGCTGAACTGTTAGAATAGATAGACATTGATTCCAATGATATTGTATTATCATCATTGTTATTAAATTTGGTCAGTTCCTTAGCTATATTGTCCATGATGTCATATATATATATTAAAACCTTGAACACCATTTTAAACACGAAAATTGTATCTAAATCCATGTTTATCTCTAACTTCTCAATTAATAATTGCCTAGACGTTAGTTTAATTGGAGAGTTATTAGCACTTCCCTGATTTGATGGAACTCGAAATGTTTCTGATGTTATTCTTTTAGTGGGAAAGTCATTATTGCCTATATTAAAGCTTTTAAATATATTCAACAATCCCTTCAAAAATTTAATTCTGTATTGTGGAACTTTCAACATGTCATCCCTATGTTGAGTCTTGGAATCTGCTGATATAAAACTGTTTGATACAGACATATTCGTCTTCTCTTTTACTAGAACCCCACTACATATTCTATCGACTGGCTGTTTTAAATTTCTCCGAGTTTCTTCAACATACTTTTCTTCATCTGTATTCCAGGACTTGACTAAATTTCCAAGTGAGATCCCAAGCTTCAATAGTCTCTTATTATCAACTACGAATGGCTCGTCGAGGTCATTGAGAGCCTGGATCTCGCTTGACTTTAAGCTGTAAATATCCAAAAATAATGTCTTAGCAACCGAATTCTTTTCGAAAGGGACCGAAGTCAAGATATCTTCTACAACTTTCTTTGATTTTCCTATTGAATCCATTGTAGCCAGTATTTATTATGTGAAACCCAATAGCCAGAAGAATCCCAATCTTCTGATAATAGACTTTAAATTCCTAGATGCGAACAATTTTTCAATGTTAAAGAATGAATCTCCTATTCACGTTTCTAATTATTGGGTTGGTTTTGATATCTATAACTTTAGGGATAGTAATTCTATCTGACAATCCAGCATTAAGAAATACCCCATTGCCAAAAGCAAGGATAAGATTGTTGGCTCTCAGTAGCAATGTTTCTGATACTATCAAAGCTTTGGATAAAAATCATTTGCATGGGTATCTCTTGAAATATGTAGGATGGTCTGTTCCTATTTTCTATTTCATTATATGTGGCATTTGTCTCAATGAGTTTTTCAAGTACGTTTTTGGAGAGTTGCCAGAGTCTATCAGATTGAGCATGTTTCATAGAGTTTGCATTACTACAGTCTTGGTTTCCATTTTAGTTTTTACTATTCTTAGCATGTTCACGAATCCAGGCATAATAAGCACATCTAATGTTATAAAGGTGAATAATCATTTCAAGAATAATAATCTTATTTTCTTCGATGAAAATTATTGTTCTACTTGTGATTTTGTGAAGCCTGCAAGATCCAAGCACTGCTCAGTGTGTAACAATTGTGTGATGCTATTTGATCATCATTGTATCTGGATAAATAATTGCTTAGGATACTATAATTACAAGTGGTTCATGGGATATTTAATTGCTAACGTGATATTTTTAAGTTATGGAAGCTATCTCTGTATTGAAGCTTTGTTAGAAGCTAAAAAAAAGTGGCCTGGTATTTCATATTGGGGTTTAATTACTAAAACAACTCATGAATGTAAAACTGCTGGCACTTTATTGATCCTTGCATCTATATTTTCTGTGATTACAATCCTTTTCACCATGTTGCATCTTAGATATATTTATCTTGGAGTCACAACGAATGAATGTGACAAATGGAGTGAAATTCAGTTCTTGATTGAATCTAACTTACTTTACCAGGAATTAGATAAGGAAGGAAATTTTTTTGAAAAAGCCTCAATTCAGGATAGAAAAACCAGGCAATCCCGTACTGTTTTTCTAACTCTTCGAGATTCAAAAATAGATAGTCTGATTAACGCTGAAAATTTAACTAAGATCAATTCTATCGAAGATATAGAAAATATCTATGACCACGGGTTTATGCATAACCTATTTGAAAGAATTTTCAATTATAATTTGGGTTAGATGGCTTGATCCCAAGCCTTTTTAGAATAACCTCAGGAATATCTATTTTTTTAAATGTCTTGTTCTCCCCGGACTTATTGATACTTTCAGATTTTATTCCTTCTCCTTCACGTATGAATTTCAGTTCAAAGTTAGTATTTAGCTCCCTAATTTGCATAAGTTGTTTAAGTCTTTCATAAAATTCCTCACTATCAAAGGTTCTTGTACTTATTTTTGTGAAGATTTTATCCTGACAGTGAATCACTGCGTAGAGAAAGAGACGAAAAAGAGCTACCTCTAATTCAGATGGAAATGATCCAACTCCCTCTGCAATGCCTAACTCTGAAAAGTTATCTAAAATTAAACGCAATTTTTGTTTGAATTCATCGTCTTCATCAGCATCTTCATAAAGTTTTGTACTCAATTGTAATTTACTATTCTTAATTTTTTCGTTACTGGGGAAATTATCCCTCGATCTGAGCTTCTTGTCTATGAAATTGACCTTGGATTGTAACCTTCCTTTAATTGCAACCGAATCTTCGTGCAGGTTGTCTTCTTGTAAAAAGTGGTCTAATTTGATCTGTCTTGAGACTTTTTTCTTAGAAATTTTATATGTTTCTAGTCGATTTGCCTTATCCTCATCATCACCAATATCTTCGATACTCGATGCTTCTCGTTTTCTAGCAACACTCTTCATTCAATCAGTATTATTGATAATCAGAATCGTATTTAATAGAGGAATGAGTCTTATTTTTCTCACCACATCCGTAAATTATATTATTACAATAAAGTTGCAATATCAAGAGATATTGGTCCTGAGCGCGAGAACATACAAACTCGATATAATTAGCATACAAATTGTAAAGGGACTATTCTTCAGAGCAAACAGGAGAATTCGATCTCTTATAAGGTCAGGAAAGCCTGACAGGGTGTTTTATATTAAACAATCAACTAGAAGCACCAACACCAGCACAATAAGCCAAGGACCATGTAAGTGATAAACCATCATCAAGATAATTCGTCAGGAAGGAGCTACTATTGAAAAAGTTGTATGCTGTGGTTGGGTCATATAATGCTACATTTAACATCAAAATTCCTTTCCAACCATCTGTGACACTGGATATAGTTGAAGACAAAAGAGAATTCCATTCTTGTTCTACAAAATCGGGACCTCTTATTAAAGACGAAGCAGGTGTAATTGGAATCATGTGAATACCTTGAATATATTGTAAAAGGGTACCAAAGTAGGTGGTGTGATCGAGCTTATTTTCAAATGTAATTCCTGCAACTCTGTTTGCAATAAACTGAGATGGCTGTGTAGAATTATTAGACTTGAAAAGGAAATACTTGTTCATAGCTCTACTTTGTATAGCAAGCATCAAATTGCCCCTGCTCTCCATATCACTATCGCCTATCACGTTTCCCCAACACTTGATAGCATATGAATGATTATAATCCTCCGAACTTGATTCTTCATCCTTGCCATCTGCTGACGCATATAAACCTTTTGCCCAGCTGTGACCACAAAAGAAATCAAAAGAGCGTGAAACGGGGAAGTGTGAATCTTCAGTTGTTGGGTTTGCTACGTCACGTACTAATGAATTAACCCAAGTTTTTACTCCTGAAAGCCAAGTTCCACCTAAATCAGCGTCCACTTTTGCAACTATTGCAGCAGCATGAATATGGTATCCATAATGGAAGTGGTGATCATTGTAGTGGCCATTTCCAAAGTCACTACTACCCGTTGCAGAAGATACTATACCCTTGAAATTTGTGTCATAAAATAATGGGTTTTGTTGCTTATTCGAGACAAACCTATTAATTGCAGCCTTCATCTTGGGCAATAAGATATTGGTTGTAGTGGAATCTTTCAATATAAAATGCGTGACATATAAGATTAAAGCAAATTTTGCTAGGATCTTTCCGCTATAGTACATTGAATCCAAGTTTGAGAGAGATTCTACATCAGCTTGAACTTCAGCTTGAGCTGCTTTAAGGATGGCAGCTTTAGCGTTTGTAGTGTAATTTGCTGATTTACCACTTATAGTTGTGAAAGGATCAAATCCCATCGTTGTAGGGAGAGACTCAGTCATAGAAAAACTGTTGGTCAAACAAGCTGTCATTGTGCCTTTTGTAGTGGAAGGAAGCTGTAGCGAAACCTTGGTTGCCTTTGTTGCACTATTGAATGAATCTACATGGTGTTCTAAAGCAAACATTAAAGTAGTGCCCGAGTTTGATGAACCTTTAACAGTATATGATATTGTGTAAGTACAGTCGGAGCCACTTTTAGTTGCACTTATTTTCCCATCCGTTGGATAGCAACCGGCTGCTAAATCATACACAGAAGATGTTCCGAATGCAAGCTGGAAAACACAATTATTTACAGAGTTTGAAAAAATAAGATTATTACTATCCTTGAGTCTCATTTTTAAGGATTGACCACTTGGTATGGTGATATATAACAGCCAAGTGGTACCGTTTTGTAACTCAATGATGTATTTGTCAATTCCACTTTTGGGTGCTGTACTACCAGAAACACTTTTGAAGCCAACTTGTGAGTATATTTGCGGAATTAAGTTGTTATATATTCCAGTAACAAACCCCATTCCTTGAACCAAAGGGCATTCCAAGTTTCCTGCACTGACGGTGAATTTGGTCGTAGCTGCAAACTTGGACAAATTTACAAGCGAAAATGTGGGCTCTGATCCAAAATCTGCAGATGAAAGCACCAACTCTTTGATTCCTGTAGGATAATAGAAGTATTCTGGAGGACTTCCAGAAGCCAACACCCTATCACTGGTTTGTGCATGATATACTTGCAATCCATAAGATGTTGATCTAGAGAATGCGACACTGTAAGGATGTGTCCATACTGCATTATCCTGGTTATCTACAAGCATATTTCCATAAAAGTTGTTAGTCTGGATCGGAGAAGAGTTTGAAGTGTTACCTGGAACTGAAACTTCTCCTGCTTTTTGCAGAAATACCGAAATTGGAGCATCAGTTGAGATAGCACTACTGAAAATATCTGTACTCTCTGTCTCAACAGCAGATTTTTTGTTAAATACTGATTGGATCAGCTTTACTCCTTTTGTGAACTTCATTTTCTGTGAGAATATAGATGAAACCAAGGAATCAAAGTTATGGGTATTAAAAGGATCTGAATAAGTTAAGTTTTTGACAGAATGTTAAATAATCTGAATTATATTTTAATGTTTGTTTATGTTTTTATTCTTATACAAATATCCTTTAATTTTTGACTAACGCTTGAAATCTGGTTTTTTGATTTTTTTTTTGCAATTGTATTATCTTTATCTACTGTACTACTCTTTTTGTGGTTGCGAGTTATTTGACATCATCGAATCGTGCACTACCCGATAATTTAATTTATTGAATAGACATTAGATAGCAAGAGTCCTATCGATAACTTGGATTATAAAATAATTTCAAACTGTACTTTTATATAGCATGAGTGTCGGTGATGGTTCTATAGATTCCTATAAGACTACTGAAGTGAATGATGAAAAGAGGGAATCACAAGCCCAAGGTAACGAGGGGTCGAGTGATATCGACGAAATTGACATACACAAGCAGGAGATTCATTTACCATCTAATAAAGAGGATGGTAATATCGCATATGAAGGTGAAAATTCCCAGTATTTTGATTCAAATTGGGCAAATAATCTTTTGATGGAATCTAATAATGAAGTATTGTATAATTTTGCATTTGGTGGGAATAACGCAGAGATAAGAATTGGAAACGAACAGCATAGGACAGAAATAGAAAATAACAATAAACAAAATGAAAACCTCAAAGGACATGAAATTTCGAAACCAAAACAACAGATGCAAACGGCGAAAGCCACGAAACCGAGGCGACCTTGTGATCACTGTAGGAGACGGAAAACAAAATGTGTTCTTGTTCCGAATGCAAAAAATTGTGTTCAATGTGAGTCCAAATCACTCACTTGCACATTTGTTGAACAAGCTGCAAAGAGACGGCCCATATCCGAATTGGAGCTGGAGGCTAAAAGGCAGAGAGATGTGTCATTTCCATCTCCTATTCCAAACTATAATGGACGAAATACCATAATTCCTCCGAATGTACGCATAAGGGAGGCACAGCCAGTTTATGACTATTCTTCTATCCAAAATTCTTTACTCAAGAAAACTTTGTCCCTTCAGTTTCCAAGATCCAGTTTTTACGTTGGTCCCACTTCATACATGTACGATGTGAATTTATTCAATTACATCATGCACGCGAAAAATATCAAAGAGCAAAGAGGAAACACTGGTCCAAATAAGATAGAGCAAATAAACTTGAATTCTACAACTTCTTTGAGAAAAGTTACAGATCAGACCCAATTTATATTGAAGGATGACCAGTCACCTGCATCATATCAAAACATGTCAAATGATGTTGATGCAATAGAGAAATTCATCACTCCCCATGGTCAGATATTGATTGATTTGTATTTTAGAATCATACATCCTTCTTATCCAATATTACATAAGAAAGTTTTTTTGGAAAAATATTCTAGAACACACAGAGAGTTCAGTGCTCCCTTATTAGCTGCAGTATATGTTCTTGCGGTACAGTGGTGGGACTATGATCCTCACTTAAATAAGTTCCCGAAACCTAATATCACTTCGATTCTAAAAATTGGTCATACTAATTTCTTGACTGAGATATCAAAGCGTCCAAAGTTGAGTGCGGTTCAAGCTGGATTATTATTGCTTCAATGTCGCAGTTTGGTTAAATCAGAAGATTCCAGTAATGGAGAAAGATCAAATGCTGCTGATTCTGTATCGGATACGAAATATGGCGATTGGGTACTCTATTCTCAGGTCGTAGCACTTGCAGAAGAGTTGGGGTTGGGTCTTGATTGTAGTAGATGGAAACTCCCCAAATGGGAAAGAGGATTGAGAAAGCGTTTAGCTTGGGCTGTATTTGTAGAAGATAAGTGGCTTGCTTTGAAGAGATCAAGGCCCTCCCACATACATGACAATAATTGGGTAGTGACGTCATTGGCAGACGAAGATTTCCCTGAAAAGCATGGTGATGGTGATTTGAAAGAAGGATCATCAGATATTGATAATGGTAAACAGATATTTGTAAATTTAATCAGTCTTTCAACGATCCTTTCTTCTATTTTGGACCAGTTATACTCGATGAAGGCTATGGGTCAAATTACTAATGTTCACCAGGTTCTACAGATTGCTAAGCCCTTACAGTTGACTTTACGTAACTGGTATCATTCTTTACCTTGTGAACTTCAAATGTCGTCATCTCAACCTAGAAAGTTATGCTCGAATGGTTACATACAACTCGCTTATTTTGCGACTGAAATTACCTTGCATCGGAAGATAGTCACGGTTATATATGAGCAAACATTGGCAGGCTCAGAACCTCCTAAGGATTTGGTAAACATCTGTAGGTCGGCCGCTCGTACTAGGCTTCTAGCTGCGATTGACTTTGTTAGAGAATTGAAACCTGAACATATCCATGCTTTTTGGTATTCTTTTGCATCTTCGAATTTTACTCTAATTGGGACTTTCGCAGCAATTTTGTATATATCTTCGAGTACCAAGGAAGAGTTCGACTTCTACAGGGACAGTATATTTAACTACAGGTGGATATTGAAAATATCATCTAAAGGCTTTGAACAGGCTAAAATAGCTTTGGAAAAATTGGATTTGATTTTGAACCAGATAGAAGGATTGTTAAATGACGGTTCTAATATAGCCCTGGTTGTGCCAGAGCTTCCTGTAAATCCTCAGCATACCACTCATGGTATGAGCCCCTCAAATGAGGTTACGAAGAATAATGCTATTAAATTTTCAAATAGTGCTGAGTTTTATTCCCTGTATGACTCTAATAAGCAGCCTCCAGAGCAAAAGCCAGGCCATGTAGAGCGCCATCTCGATTCTTCAACATATGCTTACTTGAACCAACCACAGATGATGCTTAATTATAACAATGTGGATGAATGGAGCAACACTGAAGATGTGGAAAGTAAGCGTAATGGCTCTTATCCCAGTCAAGGAATTTCGAACGTTAGATTTGGTGAGCTGAGTGATGTGAATAGAGGAGTCCAAGCTTCATCTGGGGCTACGGAAGCTAATTCTACATAATGGTTTTTTAAAAAAAAGATTTATAGATTCGATTTATCTAGGAATGAAATTTTTATGTAAAGCTTTTCCGGAACACTTTCAAATTAAAGCTGCTTAAAAATTGTATATTTTACGACTGAGTACAATTTTAGTCAAATGGAGTTAAATAAGACTCTGCAATTACTCTTGCTCTTGCGTTCAAGAATAGTTTCATTTCGCTTATTTCTTTATCCACATCCTCCATGAACTCAACAATAAAATCTACTAATTTATCCTTCAACATTTTTTCTGTATGAAAATTTGTAACTAGAAAAGAAATATCGTAACCCTCTATTGGAACTCTCCTTAATATGAAAAAGTTTTCAGCTCTAGATGTAAGAAATCTGGAGAATTGGTGAACAAGTATTTGTTCTATCTCATCCGCTTGCTTGATCTTAATTGACACCCTAACAGAATTTATAGAAGGTTCAATTAATATTTTTTCGTTCTCGTTCCTGGCAATTATCATGGTATTCAACAATAGTTCCGGATTATGACTGTTGTCTACTTCAACCTCAGGCCTATTGTGCCTCTCGACTATTTGCGAGGAGAAGTCTTCCAAACATATAGCTGCAGTAAGAGAAGCCCTTACAGCTGATAAATATGGTTTTAGGGATTGGGACTAGTCATATTAGTTTATTTTTCTGATAAATCTATTTGATTAACTGAAGAAATTACTTACCATCGTTCAATAAGTATTTACCATATACTTGTCTCCTGGGTTTATCAAATGAACAAAATATTATATGCAGTACGGTGTAAATTTGTATATAAGTGCTAATAATTCATTGCTCGTGGAGTCTTGGAATGCAATGACGAACTATCTGATTTTATACGCTTGACATTCTCTTCTTCGCTATCAGCATTTCTCTTCCTGCTATTTGTGTTGTACTTATCTTGCAGATCAGAATTCTTCAAAACCAAGAAAGCATCGACAGCTTTTTCAAGACAACTTCGTAATGATAAATCAGATATTTCATCCTTTTCTATAAGATCAAACAAATTTGCAAATTCCTTGATATCTTTGTTTTTCAGTGCCAATTCAGCCAATTTTGCAGTATTGATACTTTTAATCTCATATTTCGAATGAGGATCAGCCCGAAATATTTCAATTGGAGATGATCCATTTTGACTTTCTTTGGGATCGATGACTTTATTCTCATTATTATACATCCATCTGCCGATTTGGTCTATATATACACTCAACTTTGATTTTAAGAACTCAAAATGTCTCAGCCTTTTATTCTCGTTATCACGGCGTAATGCCTCAAATATTTCAACTAGCTCAGAACTGTTCTCACTCAAACCAATGGCTGAGACTCTATTATCATCCAAAGTCATTACTTTATGAATAAACTTATCCTTGCTGTCAAATAATCCATCATAGCTGAATTTTTCTGAATTACTAGCATCCAATAATGCAGATGCAATTAAATCCTTCTTTACTTTAAGAGCCTGGTATTTTTCATCAACGAGATCTCGCAATATGTCAACAGGTGATGATCCATTTCTTCCACAGAGCTCTATAAAGCTATCTTCATTTTCTATCTGTAAGAATATATCTTTGAATAGTGTATTGGATGTAATAGTGACGTTCTTGCATAAAAATGATTTGAAAGCTTCTCTTGCTTTTCTGTCAGATCTGTAGTTTTTCTTGCTCCATGCTAATAACTCTTGCTTCAAGTTTTGGATTATCTGAGGGTAGATCTTGCTTGAATAAAACTTAATTAAATCTAATTTGCTAAGAATCCCAAAATTTTTATTTGCCTTGATACGGGGGTCCCGCTTTATCTTTTCATATAAATCATGCCATGAATTACTCTCTAAAACAATAGATTTGTTTGTTTCTAATAGGTATATCTCTAGCTCGTTTAATATCTTGCTCTTCTGTTCGGTAATCTTAAGTTCCTCTTCCTCCCGTAATCGCAAGGTGTAGCGCTTGAAAATCTTTATAATTTCACTGTCAGACAAAACGGTGTTTTTATAGATCGGATCATCCTCTCTTATTAAGTCATTTTTAAGTTCAATCCACCTTGTCATATGAGTTATTCTTCCGTTGTTTCTGTATTCGTTCAAAACTTCTGTGAAATTTTTTTCAAATTCATTTACCACGTTGCTTTTGTCGCTCATTTCCATCTTAATCCTGTCAATTAAGTATTTATCATACAACTTCTTTTTATGGAGAGAATCTGGAATAGACCAATATATGGGATCTCTAATGAACCTTTTCATTACAGATTTAAAAGACCAAGTAGAATTTACATCATTATCACGCAATAGCTGAATAAAAGCTTCCTCTGCATCTTTGAAGGTCTTAAATTGTGGTGTTTCTATTAATTCCTTTCCAGCAATAGGCTGTTTTTCCAACTCTTTGTCTAAATCTGAAAGAACTTTGGGAGAGCTTGAAACGGTACTTCTTTCGTCTTCTTTAATCTCCACTTCCTGTTTATTATCTTCTAACTTACTTAATTCCTCGGTATCTGGAATTTCCCATGCTGACTCGCCTGTGGTTTCGTTATAATAATACGTTTTACCATCATCAGTTTGGTACTCTTTCCACATTGATTGTGCTGGACCAGTCCAACTTGTCTCATTGGTCTTCAGGTTATAGTAATATTTCCTTCCTTCGTCATCTTCAAGTTCTTGCCACTCATCGTTCATCTTTTTATGGACCTACTAGTTAAAAGCGAATAGCACCAATATAACAGTACGATGATGAGATGTTACGTTAAGTACTAACACAAAAAGCGATCATGAGTTACGCTCGAATTATGATATCTTTTTGTGTTACGGTTATCACAAAGCTTTTTGCATTCATTTACTTTAATATGCAACAGTGATTGGTATTGGAAAAAGAATGTTCAAAAAAAAGCAACTCTATAGTATTGAACAGCTAATGCGCTTAAGGCACACGGCAAGAGTACAAATTGCTGAGGAGTTTAGATTCTTATACTGTCCTCAACATGAATCCAAAGAATTTAGAAAAAAGATGAGCACTACTCGGCCGATGAAGCATATTGGCATTCCAAAATCAACTAAGGAAAGCAATACGAAGTATAATTCAACAAATATTAAAATAGCTACAGGACATTTGTCTAATACATGTGAAAACGGGTTCGATATAACACCAATTGGATTCATAAGTGGACCCTTCCTTCAACTGCTATATATATATTCTGAGCATACAGGTGAACAAATCCGTTTGGTTCCAATGAGCACACCCCTATTAATCCTTAGAAATGATGTCGTGCAGTATCCACAACTGTTTGAACCTTCAGAAAGTCGTTTTGAAATGGCTTATTGCAAGGCAGCTCACTTTAGAAATAAGATAAATGGAAAATCTTTTGTCACGCAGACTCCGAAGTCACCAAGAATGCGAAAAATGCAAAAAAAGCGAAGAAAGACAAAACGCTCTGAATATCCAATACCTATGCATAAAGAAAGTGTGGTGAAAATTTTGGCTGATTACTCTCCTTGTATTTCATCTAATGTAATAGTTAAGTCTTTAGAGAAATCCCAATGTCTTCAATTGAATAAGAGAGATGAAAAATGTTCAACTGCTACATATATTGAGGGTAATATTCTTCCTTTAGGTTGTGTCGACCACGGTAGCGATGCTTCAGACTCATCTGATTTATCATCCACAGATAGCTTCAACATCAAAATACAGCTTCCAAAAATAGATTAGAATTGGGTTCTAAGGAGGATTTGGAAGACTAATTTTGAGAGGCTGAGAGCCAAAGGCAACAAGCATGATAATCTTGAAGCCAGCTAGAAAAATTCATTGAGATGCATACATGTCTAGTTATTATTCTTCGGAACTAGCAGCTTGACCCTTCGAGCGAAGATTAGACATAATAAGTCACGTGCATGCATTTCTTGTAGAGCTCACCTGTAGTGATTTAGTAGGATCAACTTATAGAATGGACGGTAGAGATCACAATATTATCAGTGGCGAATCTGGGTGGATATATATGAATATAGAATTGTATGTTACTTGTTTTTCTTATTTGAGTTTATAAGGCTACTAACGTTTCTCAGAGTAGTCGATGATTGTGATGAAAGCATTTCAACATCCGAAACACTAGAAATAGACCGAATAAGCTGGAAGTTCATTATTGAAAAGAGTCTTCTGAATATGTATGGAATAATCGGAACTGCTTATCACTTTGATATTTTAGGAATAGTTAATAATCAAAATACAAATATATTGTTGATTAGAATTCAGCCTGAAGACAAAGAAGCCTTCAGAAACAGCATAATGGCATACACTTTCAAATTAAGCGATATAATCGGTGGTTCACTTTCAGTTACGTGTTCAATACGTTGCAGAGTATCAGGTGAATTTTTAGGTAATGTAATAGATAGTAGCTTTTTTTTGAAAGCTTAAAGGAAATTTCAATTTGCACATTTAGCTACTTACAACTTCAATACTAATTATCAAAATATCACACAATAATTATAGTAGAATCATAGTACCTAATCTTCAATATTTGTGAGGACCATACCTAAGCCATGTTTGCTCCCTTCTTTATAAAACACGTGACTGTTAATCTAACCTGTTCTCGATGTTGCCAGATACACCTAGACTATATCGCTTGCATTGTTGTGTGCAATTGAGGAGCATACTATTAGAAAATGCGGCAAAACATCATTGAGCTATTCCAATGCACTGCATTACTAGCATTTTTTTTTGTCTCGTCAGCCTCTGCTGTATTCAGTCCTAAGATTTCCAAGACAGAAATCGAACACTTGGCTGAGGAGTACTTGTATTTTGACGATTCCAGTAACATAGCAGCGTGGAGACCGACGGACGAGCACAGATCAAAGAATAAATTGCAAATGTCTTTCGATGATGGGCAAACCTGGGACGATGTTGAGACAGCGGCGGGAAAGAAAATAGTAGGAATGGTATTGGATGAATTTGACAGGAAGAGGGCAATCGCTATAGCAAAAGAAGGGCTATTCTTCATTACGAAAGATTCAGGTCACTCGTGGTCTTCATTTCAGATTCCAAAAGCTATATCCAAAGTATATAATGTGGAATTTAATGCGAAGGACTCCAATCTTGTTCTTGTTAATGCTCTACATTGTGACTCTCGAAATTCAGTCAAGTGTCAAAATTATTATTATTATACAGATGATAATTTTAAAACTTCGCTTAAGCCCATGGCTCATGAAGTGGGTGTATGTACATTTGCGAAATCAAACAAGCAATTTCGTGGGGGCAGCGAGAAGACGGTATACTGTTCTATGAACAAGCTTAATTCATTCGAGCAGATAATTGAGTCTGAAATTGTCGCTTCAGATGATTTTATGAGCACCTGGACATATTTTGAGACGACTCATCTACCTTCTTCCAAATCAGGGGCAATAATCGATATACGTATAAAGGAAACATTTTTAATCGTTGTTGTACAGAGTGACAAGTTCAACAAAAAATCACATGTTAAACTATTAATTTCAAAAGACGGAAAGAGATTAGACGAAACAGATTTGCAAATTGACATTCTGGTTGGAGTTTTGACCTTTCTAGATTCTTCTCCCACATCTCTTTTCATTTCCATCTTGGATTATTCGTATCAGTTCAGCGGTAAAACGTCATCTTCAAAAGTATATTCTTCATCATCTAATGGTTTGCACTTTGAGGAAATTCTTGATAACCTACAACTGTCATATATAATCAAGAATGAGCTTATCGATGGAATTTGGCTTGGAAATACTTTAGTCAAAACGGAACTGGAAAAAGGTGATAAGCATATTCCTGGCAGAGCGGGTTATGCTGTTAAATCAAAAATGTCATATGATGATGGTAAAACTTGGAACAGCTTGAAAATTATTGATGATCCTGAGTGTTCTGACACGGAGCAGTGTAGTTTAAATTTATTTCAGCCAGCGGAGGATGATGGACAAGGTAATTACGTGACAGGTCCTACACCAGGTATATTGATGGCTGTGGGAAATAAGGGTAAATTTTTGACTAATGATTTTTCTGAAATGCATACGTGGATTTCTAGAGATGCAGGTATCACTTGGAAATTTGCAATCAGAGAACCATGCAAGTTCTCCTTTGGGGATTATGGTAATATTATTTTAGCCGTTCCTTACGGAGCCTTTGGTCACTCTGGGATTGATAGATTCTATTTTTCAGTTGATCAGGGCATGAACTGGTCAACTGCTAAATTAGAAGCGACTATATTCCCTTTAAATTTGATTACTGCTGTTGATGGTTCATCATCCAAATTTTTTCTTCTGGGGGCAGAAGTTGCAGATCGGGTTCTCTTACGGATAGAAGTGGCGTTTTTGATTAGCTTTGAAGATTTATTTGAAGGTGCTAAATGTTCAGACAATGATATGGAAGAATTCAGTGCAAGGACTCCCGCCGATGGAATCGCGCCAGTATGTGTTTATGGCCATCAAGAAATATTCAAAAGAAGAAAGCGGGATAGTAAGTGTCTTGTTGGAAGACTTTACGAGGATCTCGTAGCTGCAGAAGTGAATTGTAAATGTACCGAAGATGATTTCGAATGCAATTCGTTGTCTAATAATTTAAATGGTGAATGCAAACTCGACGAGAAAAAAATTGTAGAAAAATGCAATGAAATTGGCAAAGGAGAAATTGAATTCGCAGAAAAACTCTTGAAGTCAGGTAATACTTGTAAATCACCTGAGCAGATTTCTAAAAATTATGAGACTATCAAGATTAATTGTGCTAAGTTTTTACTGAAGCACGACAATAAAAAACATGGATCAAACAAGCAGATAGAAACATCTATGCAGAAATTTTTGGGGTCATTAGAACAATATACATATTTGAGCTCCGAAGAAGAAGGAGCTGGAGAAAATATTTTAGTAAAAACAACAGCCGGAAAGTTATATGCTTCAAATAATGGAGGAAAATCGTTCATAGATGTGGAGCTTTCTGAAAAAGTTCTTGGTTTTTACACAGACCCCAAGAATGGTGCTGTAATACTAATTACTGATTCGGAATTTTTCTATGTTTCTTATGATGGAGGAAACATATTCAACAAGCAAAAGGTGCCCGCACCTCCAAATAAGCAAAATCTCAGAATTGTTTCGTTTAATTCTGAGAATCCTAAACAGTTTCTTTGGCTTGGTGATGGTTGTAATGATTCCAGTGGCAGTGATTGCAAAGCAACTGCTTATTATACTTTAGATGGTGGAAATTCCTTTGAGAAGTTAATTGAACGAGTCAACAAATGTGAGTATGTACATGCTTCCTTAGACAAGACAAAATGTACCGAAACTGATTTGATATTTTGCACAATCGAGAATTCAGATAATCATTTGTTTTCGTTATTAGCATCAAGCGATTATTTCAGGTCTTCTCATCAATTGTTCGATTCTGTAGTAGGCTTTGTAATTACTGGTCAATTTGCAGTTGTTGCAGTAAGTGATACTTCCAATCTGTTATTGAAATCTAAGGTAACTGTAGATGGAATAACATTTGCAGATGCACATTTTCCGCCTGACTTTCATGCTGGGGATAAACAAGCGTTTACCATTTTGGATTCTGCATCCAAAGCTATTTTCATGCACGTAACGACTAAAAATTATAAAAATCATGAACTGGGATCGATTTTAAAATCCAACTCGGATGGCGTTTCATATGTACTTTCTTTAGATAATGTTAACCGAAATGAGTTAGGATTTGTTGATTATAATAGGATACAAAGCTCAGAGGGCTCTATCATATCAAATATCGTTATGAACCCAGATGAATCAACCAAAAAGAAATTGAAGACTGTTATCACTCATAACGATGGTTCGGAATGGAATTATTTGAACCCTCCAACGCGTGACTCGAAGGGCAACAGGTACAAATGTATTAAAAAATCTTTAGAAAAATGCTCGTTAAATTTGCATGGTTATACTGAAAGAAAAGAATACAGCGATTCTTTTTCATCTGAATCAGCAGCTGGATTGATATTAGGTGTCGGAAACGTTGCTTCATCGTTAGGTGACAAAGAGGATGCTGCTACATTTATGTCTAGTGATGGAGGTGTAACATGGAAGGAAATTCGCAAAGGTGTTCACATGTGGGAGTTTGGCGACAGAGGTACAATCATTGTTCTAGTAGATTCTGTAAATCCCACTAACAAGATTGCTTACTCACTAGACAATGGTAAGAATTGGCATGATTATAAATTTTCGAACGATACTATTGAAGTTATTGATCTAGCAACAGTTCCATCTGACACTTCTATGCAATTTTTAATATTTGGGCGCTCAGAAGCTGATACGTTGACATATTCCATTGATTTCAGAAAGGTGTTCAAGAGGCAATGTCAATTAGATCTTGATAATCCCGCGAACGATGATTTTGAATTTTGGTCTCTTGAGCTTCCTGGACATTCAAAAAATTGTTTATTCGGTAAAGAAATTCAATATTTACGCAGAGCTGAAGGTCATGATGACTGCTTTATTGGTAATGCTCCACTAAAGGACGGCTTTAAAGAAATAAGAAATTGTACCTGTACAAGAAGCGATTTTGAATGTGATTATAATTTTTTCAGAGATAGAGATAACACATGCAAGCTCATTAAGGGTTTAAGTCCCTCTGATCATATGTTAGAACAGTGCAAAAATAATGCATTTGAATACTCAGAACCTACGGGTTACAGAAAGATTCCATTGTCTACATGTGTTGGAGGCAAACTGTTCGATAGTTGGATTGTGCATCCATGTCCTGGGAAAGAAAAAGAATTTAATAAGCACTATGGTAAAGATATAAAAGGGTCCAAGCTTTTTTTTATTATAGTCATTCCATTATTGGTGTTTTTCTTTGCAACTTGGTTTGTTTATGATAGAGGAATCAGGAGAAATGGAGGATTTGAAAGATTAGGTCAAATACGATTAGCGTCTGATGATGAGTTCCGCCCTATCGAAGACAACACTGTTGATGTTGTTGTTAATAGAACCGTGCGTGGAGGCATTTTTATAGTTTCTGCCATATTTGCTACCTTCAAAACGATCAAGAAATTTGACCAGATGCTTTTAGATAAAATTTTGGGAAGAGTGTTTGGCGGAAATGTTGGAAGTAGAAATTATGTGAGAGTACCAGCAGACGAAGATGAGTTATTTTTTGAGAACTATCAAGATAATTTGCAAGACAATCCAGAAGGTGAAACTGTTCGATATGAAACTGATACTCCTGATGTGGATTCGAATTCGCTCGACCGTCAAAGTCCCGATTCTGTGTTATTTGGCATCGATGATCAATCTGAAGAAGATGTAGAATAAAAGTATAGCCTATGTGTTTTGGTAAATTTTGTATCTCTCACATATGGAATACTATTATAATTAAGGTATATTTTTTATGTATGCAATATAAGTCTATACGATTGAAATGTCCAGGTTTATTTATATACTAGTCTTAATTATCCTTTTGTAAGTCAATTTCATGTAAAAGAAATTCAGGATTAACCACTTCCATCATTTCATTTTCTTGAACACGCTGTGTTCTATGGTTGTTTCCTGATCTCGTCAAGAAGTAGAATGGAATAGCATATAATAGTCCTATAAAAGCTGTGCTTCCCAAAGCGCATGCTAAAGATATTCCTACCACCTTGCCACGAGAAAGATAATTCCTGTTTGTTTTTATATCACCCAGTGAATGCAAGCTAAATTGGTCTTTCAAAAGTATTGAACCAATATTTCCGATATGAGTCTCCTCTTTTGTGAATGCGTAAGGCTCCCACGAATGACCATTATAATAAGCTAAATTAGCCTGACCATGATTTGTAATATTAAAGCTTCCAGCTAGCAAAAGACTGCTTGAGGTCGATAAAAAATCATTTTTGAAAATTTTACTTTTCAAAGGTATTAATTTCAAGTCATTGAAAAATACAGGATTTAAAAGATTTAAGGACTTATCTATCCTTCTCCAGTGTTTCCCATCATATGCACTAATGAAATCAGAACCATATGCAACAATTTTTAAGTCATCATTAAGGTCTTCATTAACAATCAAAAATTCTTTGATTTCTAAAGTAGATGCTAAATCATTCAAGGTTGAATTCCTCAATAGATCAAAACTCTGAGATTTGGAATCATATTTTATAAAATGCAAGTTTTCATTGTCAATATTGAACTTTCCACTGATCAATACAGTAGTATCGTCGACAAAATTTAAGTTAGTGGCATATCCTGATAAATCGGTTGCTACCAGTGAATCCGAATCTAAAGTTCTAATCCATCTCATATTAATCATATCATAGATGCAGATAATATTACAAGACAAGGATCCACCTGAAGTAAAATTTCCCCCAACAATGACCCGAGAGTTCTTATCATCTAACGCTATAGAGTTGACAATAACTATTGATCCATCATTTTCCAATGGGGCTGGTTGGTTTTTATCAAAAGAAGATGTCTTTAAGTTATAAATTAACAAACCTTGATCTCTTTCTTCAGATCCCAAAAGGACAGATCCATTTCCACCGATGAACACATTATTAGAATTAACGTACAATGATTGAATAACAGAGTTTTCGTTCCATAAAACACTGTCGTCTAGAGGTATCAAGTCAGTAGCATTAGAATTGATAAAATCAACGCTATAATTACTACCAGAAAACTTGCCTGCAATAATAGAAGTCGTTTCATTGATAAAATAAGAAAGACTGGTCCCATTTCCAACTTTAAATTCGTACAGCTCTACGTTTTCTTGAGAGGAAAAAAACGCCTGATTAGTTGTACTTAAATCCATTATACCAAATGAAGATCCTGTGAGACATTCCAAATCTGAACCTAATTTTAATGACAGAGTTATATTCAACAAGTTTGAACTTTGATCATTCCAGGAACTGTTTGAAGAGTTCCACACTTTGTAGATGTTAGATTCAGAAGAAGAAAATACCAAAATCTCTTCATCATTTAAGGTTAAGTTAGCTATCTTATCGAAATTATCATTGAAATATTGGTTACCAAAGCTGTACCACTCACCTGCTTCATACAAAGCAAAATTGTTAATTGAATTCGAGGTGTCATTGTTTTGGTTTAAATTTTCCACTTCAGTGGAAATATTATTGAATGATGAGAAATTGCCCGAAAATATAATAGAATTGTCGAAATTGGCTATATTTGATATGGAGCCATTCAATTGGAGCCCAAAAGTATCTGCTTCATCCCTTTTAGAATCAATATACGAAGATAATTCCGTCTCATTAGAGGTAGAGTTATAACTTTGTATTTTATAAATAATGGAACTTGATTCCACCGTTTTATTGATATCAAAATCTCCAAGTAGAAAAAGATAGTCTGAATTTGCTTCTGAAGCGGTAATCATACGCGAAATTTGTGTGCTATTCAGAAACAGCGAACTTAAGTCGTTAATGAAGGAACTTCCCACATAAGTATTGTTGATGTTGATGATAGTTTTATTATTCTCCGGATTGGTATAAGCTACTTTTAATTCATCAAAGTTAGAAAAATTTGCAAGCGAATATTCAAATAATCCATGCAAATTCATCTGCTTAATATCATAATTAGTTTTACTTATATTGGAATGGTTCCCTGCGGTGAAATAGTCATCTAATGCCACAATGTTAACAACAATTTTATCCATTACCATCCACGAGGTTTCGATACTACTATCGATCGGTTCGTCGAATGTCACCACAATTTTGTTCCGTTCATCAGAATCAAGCGATCCTGTCAAGTGACCATAATAAAGATAATCAAATTTATTCTCGTCATTGTTTTGAAATATAAGCTTGGTAGACAAAACGTCACTATTTTCATCATATAAGGTTACATTGACAATTCCACGTTGATTGCAGGAATCATCCTGAAGACAGCCCGGTGTATCTATTAATATTGAATAGTTCCCAGAATATGTAACATTAGGATACAAGGATATAGAAGAAGCACCACCACCAGAAGTAGTATTAACAAGGCTCACGAGATAATCGGTGTCCGCAATAGGTACCAGTGATAAATCTTTAATTGACCTCCAAATTCCCGCGTCGATGGTTACAGCAGAGTCTTTATCAGACTCATACTGCCATTCGCAGTTAGGCTCATTTAGTGTCTCATTACTGTATATCGTTATTTGGTTCAGATAGAGCTCAAAACCGGACAATGAACCCGCCTGACCATACCAACCGAGAACAGTTAATCCGATTTTATCTATGGAGATATCATTAATTAGAGCAAACTCTTGATAGTTAGATCCATAACCTAATGTCTTTGTGGTCGTCGAATCATCATAGTACATTGCAAATTCTCCGGTGTTACGATCAATGAAAATACTATCATCGTCCAAACCCTCATCCGCAAAGTCAATGTTGTCCTCAGTAGCATTTTTCAAGGTCGAATGTTTCGCTAGGGAACACCATGCATCGCAAAACATAACTTCGTGCGTATTTGGATCTATATATGTAAGATTCATTATACCATTATTAGGGTAGGTATAGATTCTAAATTGACTGACAGCATTTTCTGTTTCTGGAACGTATAGGCGAATCTTTGTGGGCCGTATTCCTTTCATCTCATCAGGAAGTTCTACTAGCCACTGACCTCCCACTCCAGGGGCTAAATCCCAGGTACTATCAGTCGAAGGGCATATGATATTTTTCATGTCATTATCAGCACCATTTACGCTCGAAAAAATACCATTCTTTAAAGAAATCTGTTGTTCTGCATATATGATAGAGCTGTTTGAATCATTACCTCTTCTGGAGTCTTTTGTAATGTTATGTAATAATAATTCCAGGAAGCCCAATGTTTCAAACTTTCCTCCAAATAGTATTGATCCTGATGCATCTTGGTCACTTGATATCTTCAAGATTGAATTGATTTCTGAATTTCTACCAAATCCTTTAAATGGTGTAATTTTTAGCCTCCCTGATGTTATGTTATAGATTGCAGTGCTATATGTATTATTAAATTCAAAAGATCCCCCCAAATACAAAAGGTCTTCATCGCGCATCATTGTATTAATACTTCCTCTTAATGGAATCTTATCTCCATTTTCAGCGATTTCTGAAAAAGAAGATATCTCATTTGTAAGTACTTTGTAGAATATGGGAGGATTGACAGAGACGTTGTTTATTTTTGAAAAATTACCGTTGATGGCTAACGTTGATTCATTCAATGCTATTAATTCACTTATTTGCCCATTAAAATAAGCTAGCTTCAAAACTTCATCTGTGCTTATATTCCTGACGTATAGTGAATGTAAATCTTGAGTATTCTGGGTACTCAATATGGATGAGGCATTAACATAATCGTATAGAGATATTGAATCAAAAGAGCCTAAGACGCCTATCTTTCCACCTAATTTTTCAAAATCAATTTCTGGAAGATTTATGCTTTGAAATATACCAGCAACCACCAAGTTAAAGAAGAGTGCAAAATAAAGGAGCATTCTTGCTATAACTTCCTTGCAATGTTAACAGGAATTGTCTTTTCACGGACCTTCTTTCTATATGCTCCGTTTTCTAGCTAAAAAAAGAATCAAAGAACGTATATGACGAAGCAAAATGGCTCGATAAAACTTTATCCCGGTTCCCAATGCTAAAATCTATACTTTTCAAACTAGTAGTTAAGGTGCCAAAAATATCGTTTTAGCTTTGTTTACCCTCTCAATGAATATCGGGCACCGCACGACTTTTATTGATGTTAAGTGATTCCTTCAGAATTTACACCCTTATCATACAAAAGGGGAGAATTTTACGCTCGCAGTCGGTTTCTTTTATAACACTAGATATCTTGCGTGTATCTGGCGTAGGTTCTCTTGACTCTATTGAAGAAGTTCCAGATAAATAAATCTGTAGATCTTGCGATTTATTTACTGATTACCTAATTAGGAAGGAATTTTGTCTAAGAAAAAATTATCACAAGCTGGAATTCACATTTTTCCTTCATACATAGACGAGTATTTTCGTGAATTTTTCTTCCATAGTACTCGTGTGAACGATCTATTGTGCTATAATGGTCACCTTGTTTTACATTTTACATTGCAACTTTTAAAAAATATACGTGAATTCATGTCTAAATATAATCTATCGTTAAAATCACATGGCCTTTTCTAAGACTCTTCTCGTAGTTATATTTAAAACTTGATAGACAGATTACCAATGCTTCTTCAGAAATCCAACTCTGGCACATTCCATATCAATTATCAATTTCATGAGGTATGATTTTGCATGTTATAAAATTACAGTTTAGAGTTTATGTGAGCCCAACTAAAAGACAGCATAATCAGCCTGTTTATGCAAGATTGAGTGTATGTCCTCCAGTATTGACTACCCTTCGGGCTTGAGTCCCTATAATGCTAGGCAAAATTTACTATATCATACTTACTCGCCGTTAATTTCAGTACATTCTACTCATAATGCAGATGAGATAGTTCAACAAGTTTTGGAAAATGAAAGTTTATCAGTTTTGACCTTATTAAAACCATATGGGAATAACGCAAAATATAACTTACCAGATCAATCCTTCAAGACAACTAATACGCAATTGATTACCAAGGCATATCCCAGCTTTCCAGTCAGATTTGAGACATCGTTTTCGGATTTACTTTCAATTACTGCAGCATCAAGAGGAGGAAACAATAGTAATACTAATAAATCGATACAGGGAAGAAGAATCCCACAGGCATTTAGCATAACCTCTTTAGATATTTTGCTCAGTCATAATTCTTTATCTGCTGAATATGATGATTTGTATCTAAATCTTTTCCAGAAAGTTATCACTTCGAACAATGTTGTTCCTTTTGAAACTTTCAATCATCCTGTTTCCCAACTATTTATTATCAATATGCATAAGGATGATCTAGATAGCTTGAGAAAATCTATTGTTGATTTTAGAAACCATACTTACCCTAGCTATTTTCAAATCGATGATTTGCTAGTTCATGTGTTCATATTTTATGATTCAACAATAGCAAACTCCGAGCAAGTTTTAGAGCTCCAAGAACAAATATATCAAAGGTTGAGTATCGGGTCGACCCCCATACCTTTACAATGTGCTACTCCTGACGAAGTTAGGCTTGAAGTTGACACTATGGAAAACTCTACTATAGATGAGGATTTACAAAGTTTATCCCTCAATGAAAATTCTAATATACCAAATTTGAACAGATATATTCAAGTTCACAAGTATATGGACGAGAATTTACGGAGAGGACTTCATGGATTCATTAACTCCCTGTTAATTCCTCATATGGAAAGCAGCATTCGTTTATGGGACGATCAGATATTATCGCCAAGACGATCAATCACTGGCCGATTTTTCTCCGTATCGAGAAAAATTTTCAACAGTAGTGATTCAGTCGCTAACACTATTACAGCATCCAATTCAGCTTTTAATCAATTAGAGAATGCTTACCATAAATCTTCGCCTGAACAAAAGTTGAGAAAGTTGGCAGACTGGTCACTAATGTTGAAAGATTTCAAATATGCATACTCAACTTACGAATTTATTAAAAAAGATTATACTAACGACAAAGCATGGGTTTATGTTGCTTCTTCCCAGGAAATGTGTATTGTCTCTCTACTACTAGCTCAAACGCAAGCGAACAATACATCGGGCCCCGACAAGAACACAATAAGAAAAATTAAGGTTGACATTATCGAGCCATACCTAGATAACTTTACCTACACATTCAAGTCTAGGCTAAACCTACGAAGCTATGTTGTCAAGGCTTTATTGGTCGTGATAGAATTAATCTTATGTTTTTGTTTAACCTATGATGCTTTCTGGTGGTGGGGTAATACTTTGGAAAGCTATCTTTGTAGATGTATTAATGAAATCGACTCTCATTTGCTGTCTAGTGGGTATAAAAAAAGAATCCAAGTCATTCGTGCCATCCTCTATGAACGGGTAGGCTATGGCTATGGTAGAGGTATCCTCCTAACTCTGCCTACTATCCATTATTTAGATCTTAGTAATCTAAATGATTCAACTATGGCTTATGCCACAAAGGTAGACAGGTCATCTAACCCAAATAAATTGATACCTTGTCGAAATGGATCTGTTGCAGGATTTACTAGGTATCGAAAATCGGCATTGTGGTATGTGCTAGCCATGAAGGAATGGTTGACTTTGCAGCGAGGAGATAGGATTGCTAAAATAATCACAAACACTAGATTACAATTTAATATAAATGAACATACCGAATGCTGGTATGACAGGGATGGTCAACCATTGAGGCTAGCAAAAACTTGTTCAAAGAAACATCTAGGGCATAAGGACAAGCTGTATAATATATGATACAGGGTATCTTCATAAAGGTTATTACTTTTAAAGAATACATAATGGGATAAACGTTATACTAAATAACAACGAGGTGAATTCAAAACATATTCAATTGTATATAACTTGTTCAGGATAAAAAGTTTGGAGTACATTTGGAGCTTTGAGTTAGGCATTAGTATTACACACATGTTTTATATACAGTACTTATATAAAAGCTTTGAGTCTTGCTCAAGTCAAGAATATATATAAATGATTAACATGATGAAGAGTAGTAAAATAAATGTATTTCGTTCTATAAGGAGACGGTTTAGTAACTCGCTGACCTCATTCCAAAGTATTCCCATTCGAAACAAAGCCACTATTAGAGATTTAGTTTCTGCTCCACTAATGAAGTCATTACTTTTGACAATCATTTTTGGTTCTAGTGTTATAGAATATATGAAGCTGAATAGGGAACTTAAATCTCTTGAAAATAATTATAAATTACAACTCAAAGTTCTAGAGGAGTTGAAAGAGAAGCTCGAAACCAATACGATGGTAGATGTATCTTCTGAGCTTAAGCTTATTAAATCTCTTCACAAGCATACATATACTTCCCTAAATGATCTAGACCTGGATGCCGAGCTTGAAAAGTTTCTAGCGGAAGCAAATTTTGATGAAAGAGAGAATGTTGAACAAAATCTACAAAAGGATCAGAAAGTAACAGTTGATAATGGAATCTCAGTTACGCCTCAGAATAAAAATGGTACGAAAGGTACCAGCAATATGTACTTATAATGATCATGACCTGTAATTATATTCAATTTAAATCATTCTTTTTACTTAAATTAATTTCGTTTATAAAATAGATATTTTTCTGATAGTTCTTCTGTGATTATCGCCCGTTTCTATAACCTTCCCTTCTTGTAACAAGCGCTTGATGACATTATTTATATCCTGGTTCTCGACTCTAAGTGATGACTTCTCATTAACTTTTAATGAGAGATCAATAAACTTCATTGAATTGTTATTTTCGTCTAATATTTTTAAGACTTCGGTGGCTAAGTCCTCTTGCATACGTCTCTGCGCAGCAGTTGTCCCTGTTTGAACTAAATCCATATCTATTCTTCCAGTTATTGGATCAGTAGCATAGTCTTTGATGGCAGAACGTATAAGTCTTACTGCTTCCTTAACATCAATTAATTCAACTTTTTCAGACAAACGCATCTTCGCATGTGCCTCTGACAAACGAATCATCGATTCTAATTGTCTTGTAGTCGCAGTGATTCGCTTCTCCGATAACCTTGAATCGTCTCCAAGTTTCCTCATTTCAACATAGGCCCTGACTAATTCATTTTTACTTTCTAATGTCAAGGTAGGATTGCAGTTTTCTTTCGCGTATTGGATGTAAGAAGTCAAGAATTCGATAGGCAACACATACAGGTCTGATGCATTCTCAATGCTGTCTTCTAGGTACATGTCTGTCAAATGCTTAGCTAATTGGCGATCGATTTTTTCATCCACTTTATCCAAGAGCAAATATACAAGATCAAACCTAGAGAGCAATGGAGGAGGCAAGTCAATATTAGATGTCACAGGCAAATCTGGATCATACCTTGAATTTATGGGGTTTGCTGATGCCAATATAGATGTCCTAGCATTAAGGGTTGTAATTATGCCGGCCTTTGCTATTGAAATAGTTTGCTGTTCCATAACTTCATGAAGAACAGATCTTGTACTATCATTCATCTTGTCAAATTCATCAATACAGCAAACACCACCATCAGAGAGAACTAAGGCGCCACTTTCCAATACTAGCTGCTTAGTATCAATATCTCTTGTTATGTATGCAGTTAAACCAACCGCAGAAGACCCCTTTCCTGATGTGTAAATACCTCTAGGTGCAATTTTGTGGACGTACTGTAATAGTTGAGACTTAGAAGTCGAGGGATCACCACATAGTAATATATTTATATCGCCTCTGTAGCGTCCTCCTTTTTTAAATACCTTATTAGTTCCACCAAATAACTGCAACAAAATACCCTTTTTTACATCATCCATTTCATAAACAGAAGGAGCAACTGATTTAGCTAATAGTTCATAGAGATCATCCCGTTGGGACACGTCCTTTATCTTCTCAATGTCTTCTTGGCTTATTTTCTTTAATTGTTCTATCTCATTCTCTTTCTCCAATACAGCTTGATCTAAGGTCGAAGCATCAGTGGCTAGTCTCTTATTGTTTATCTTTTTTACATGAACAACATCAAGATAAGTCTTGTATAAATTTTTTAAGGCCCTTTGTCTCGAATTCACACGTACAGGGATCGATCTAAATATTCCACAGGCTTCTATTCTGTCACCAGCTCTGCAACTATCAACAAGCTCATCATAAAGACATATATTAATAGAGTGAGGAGTCTGTCCATCAGGGACTAAATCAGGAGTTTCTTGAATCTTGACAACCTGCTTGTCGGCAAATGAGGATCTATTATGGATTAACATCATTGAATTGGATTGGCCACACACTTCCCTGGGACATTTTGTTGGCTCTGAAATAACTCCACGGTCTATTTCAACTGCGATTGTGTGATCACATACATTACATTTGAAAAATGCAACCTTCATATCAGGGATAATTGCTGATGCTCGTATAACTAAGCCCTTGACACTTACAAGCTTATCAATATCATTAGGGTTTAATTCTCTCATCCCTTTTTCGACAACATTTATATTATAAGGTCTTATTGTGTAAATATTAGTCTCAATATCATCCACATGATTGCTTTCGGATTCTCTAAACTCATTATTATCTAAAGCCAAAGATACTAAACAATCTTTTAAAGTTTGATCCATGATTGGAATGACTTCTTGGGGATAATTAACCAATTGAAAATACAATTTCCTCGTTGCAGGATAGGCAGTCAAGTTCTTTGAGTCCAAATTTAAGTTGGTGACTCCTAGGTCTCTCATGTTATTCATTTGGGTGACATAGTATAATTCGTTATCCTCTGGAAGAACTGGCTTTCCATCGATTATTTTTCTATACTTAAGCTTGAAACTCATCAAAAATTCTCTGAAACTATTTGAACAGTCCTGAATGGAAACATTGGTACCCCAAATTACCCTAACTGGTTCATCACTTTCCGCTGAATCTGTATGCAACAGAGATGAAGATCTCAAATTAGGATTTGATGAATTAGCACTAGTTCGCTCTGTTCCTTGTGTAAACATTCTTCTCCTCATAGGCGAGGATCCAATGTCACTTATATCACTTCTTGTGTGTCTCCTTCTAATTCTATCTACTTCACTTGTGAATCTGTCAGACCCAGATACCTGACTTCGACCAAAAGAGGGAATTGATCCTCCTATGTCAGATGCATGATGATCTGATGATGAGTATTGTAAAGGAGATGACATTCCAATCCTATCTGAGCGTTGATTTTCTGGATGTTCTGCTTCAGAAGGAGGGTTTGAAGACGATGCGAAGAAGAGTGGAGAAGTAGGTATATTCTCCAGTCTTTCGGTAGGTAAAGGTGTTTGGTTAGACGAATCATCTATTGATCTATCCCTTGGTGCACTATTAGAGTCATTTTGTGAATTTGACATCTCTGATTGATGATTTATTAAAGCAATAAAAAAATGAAACTTCAATTCTATAGAAGTAAGAAATCTGTAAACGCGTGAATTTCATTAGCTTTCCTAAAAAGGAAATATTATTATAAGCTATTTTTTTGACTGAGTTATTATTCAGAATCCTTTATACCACCTTCTCCAATAATATAAACACATTCTTTCTCTGGCATGTCGGGACTGTCTTGCAACTTTGCAACCCTTTCATCCCCTCTTCCCTTTCTTAGAAGAATCCTTGTTGCAGAAGCATGAGCCAATACGTGTCCCCCAACAGGCTTTCTTCCATCAGCTGATGCGAATAAAGCACTAGCACCGGGATCTGATTGAACTTGATTAGTTATAAATACAGCTACATTATAGTCTTCTGCCAAACGAATCAAAGTGGCTAAATGCTGGTTTAATCTTTGTTGACGCTCATTTAACTCTCCTCTACCAGAATAATCAACTCTGAATCCGGCCATTATTGAGTCAATTATTAACAAAGAATAAGATCCATCAGAAAAATGTTCTCCTAAGTTTTCAGCAAGTTCTGTTTGATGTTCACTATTAAGAGCCCTAGCATATGAAATATTCTCTAGAACAGTATTTCCATCAACATTGAATCGATCTGCTATTGATCTTATCCTATCTGGCCTGAACGTGCCTTCAGTATCAATAAAAGCTACTTTTCCTTCTCCGCCGCCTAAGTCTTTTGGTAATTGAGCTGTTACACATAAGGTATGACAGAGTTGCGTTTTACCACACCTAAACTCTCCAAAGACTTCTGTTATACTCATAGAAGAAATTCCACCCCCCAATGATTCGTCTAGTTGTTTAGACCCAGTGCTTATATGGAAAACTTTATTTCGAATTTCTGCTTGAACTGTAGCAGATATGAATCCAGAATGCTAGTCGCTGTTAGTAGGCTCTACATCTCATTTACATAATTACACTTACCATTAATTTTCCAGCTGCTTCTTTGACCTTTTCAACTTTAACCTCACTTAGGCCTTTGATTTTACACAAGTTTCTACGAGTAGTAGATAAAACAGACTAATGTTTAGTATAACATTGATTTATTCGCATATATGAGTACTTACCGCCACTGAACATATTCCACCAGCTTTCAATTTACTTATGTCACCTGCATTGATTCCATGATTCTGAAGTTCACTGATATCTATAATAGTACCAAAGCCCTGTAAATCTGATTCAAAAGTCATTTAGTTTTAAACTTGATAAAGAAGAAAACTGTTTTTTTTTTGCAACTGCCTCAAATATTTCTACCCGCGAAAAAGCTGATGTGATCGATCATCAGACGTAAACATATAAATAGCATGTCTTCCCGTCGGCAGCTTGACCAAGCACCAAACTCTCATGACACTCTTCATGAAGATTTACATTATTCAGAGCATGAAATCCAAAAGTTGAGACAAAAATATTCTCCTAAGAAGAATTTGTCACCTCCTAAAAGAGGGCCAGTGGAAAGTCTAAAAAATCAATACAAAATATTTGCAGTTTCTCCCCGGCGGAGAAGTTCACCAAATGAATTTATAGACATTAATGAAGAAAAAAGGATGAGAATCACACAGCCAAATATAAATACACATCCAGATCAACCGGAGGCACCATTAAGGCATACGCAAACGCATTCTAAAGGCAAGTACAGCGACGAGAAATTATCCCCTATAAGAAGGAGCGGTTCTCCTCTAAGAAGACAAAAAATAAGAAATTATGAAAATCATGCTAAGAGCCTTGAGGATAAGGTTAAAGACATTAATGGAGAGAGTACATCTAGGGTTGGAGAATCAAGACCTATTAAAAATAAAGTCATGTTCAAAGAAGAAAAACACGCTTCTACGAATTTTGTGGATCGATCTGAAGAGCATGGAACAGATTTCAGTGAAGTAAAACTGTTACATCTAACCAATAGGGATCTTCTTGAAATGATCTTGAAGCGAATAGAAGATCTTGAGAGCAGAATATGTAATATTGAGAATATACAGGAAGATCTTAAAGTAGCTATGGAGTATAACACCATAACAATTGATTTAAAAAATAAATTAGATCAGGTAGATGAAGCGCTACAAAGCATCCTACCAAATAAAGATAGTGAATTAGAGAATTAATACTATATGGAATATGATTTTTTAAAATTCAATATTGACTTTTGTTTGTTCTTTGGACTGTTTTTCTTTATTGTCTTCCTCTTCTTCAACTGGTATACCCCATGATTCGATTTCAAATCTCTTTCTATTGTTTTTAAATGCAAACTCACCATCCCTTATCAACATCATTCCTCTTTCTGACAACGCTGGTATTTTAAAGACATGAACAAGACCTTGCTGGATTTTCCAAGGCTCATTTTTATATGCTCTCTCTATTAGCTTTGCCATATCTTCATTGAAAGGCTGCAAATTTATAACTCCATCTG
Organism: Debaryomyces singareniensis; assembly: GCA_031081795.1. Taxonomy (NCBI): domain Eukaryota; kingdom Fungi; phylum Ascomycota; class Pichiomycetes; order Serinales; family Debaryomycetaceae; genus Debaryomyces; species Debaryomyces singareniensis. Next base: position 205,226 of record JARYSX010000004.1, read on the forward strand.
CTAGCAATTCTAAGAGGGCCGTGAGATGGGATAACCTTGGATAGAGATCCAACGAAACGGACATTTGAGCAGATATATTAGAAGAGTATTTTTTGATAATAGATTTCAAGCTATGTGCAAAAGGTATTGCATAAGTGTATTTAGAAAACGCTGGTCTATAGTCACCTGGTCTCAAAAATGACGGAATGATTAATCTGATGATCATATTACGATTAATCTTCAATAGTCTTTGCACTGTTTTTTCTAAATCATTACAAGTATCAATATAAGAATTCGATAATGTAATAAAAGAGACTTCGTGGTTGTCCGGACTAGGAATTATACGTTGCGTAATATCAAATTGTGTACAATATGCGTTATTCGATGTATTTGTTTCGGCAACCTGTTCATGTGCTGTTTTTTTGCTTAATCCATATCTCCATGCAATTTTGAGATCATTTGTATTCCTTAAACTGGATGCAGATGAGTCTGCCAAATTCGATACACTAATCTTTGATTCATTGGCCTGCACTAAAGCTTTCTTTTGATCTTTGCTCGAACCTTGATAAGGTCCAGGGAGATTGTTAACGAAGTCTCTATGTGAGCCAATAATGATAACGTGGTTAGAATTTTCCTTCTTATTTTCACGGGATTGTATCACACTCTGTGCTACAAAGTACCTTAAAAGAACTGAAGCATAATCTGTAGAGCCATTCTCTTCAATCAATAATAAAGATCCAAGTGGTATTCCCAGATGGGTCAAAAGCTTGTCCAAATCATTAGATCCTGTGGATACAACTGGCTGAGATGTGACAGTAGAAGGCCTAACATAAGGGCTGTTCATAATCGATTCATGCGAACCCTTCTGGCCAACAATGTTTCCTGGTGAAAGAGTTTTATTCAACGGCTGAATTTGAGCTTGTATGGGCCCCCTATCATTTGTAGGGATATGCCTATGTGTCGCTAATCTTGTATGATTCCCTGTACCATTCAATATATCTCCTCTTTTTCGAAATGACATGCTATTATTTGCATCTAGAAGAATTAAATTTTGTCTCTGTTGAAATCATCTGGGTAAGACACGCTATAGTATTGTGAGATTTTGAGATTCTACTAACATTGCATTATAATGCTATAGTCAAATTGACGCAAACATCTACGCAAATGGCTTCTATCTTAAGGTTTTAAAATAGTAATATAATGAAAGTAAATCTACTTCTAGGATGTTTACGATTCTTTTGTATGGAATAAAACCTTATCGCGCTTATCTTGTTTCAATTTTGAAGCATTTACCGTGTAAGTGACTCGAGGGTATCTTATTGAAGCTCCTTTATGACACATATCAGTAGCATCTAATGTAGGCTATGATCACTAAGTTATCTTATTAGTACCTCTATCGTTTTGTTATGTAGTTCAATAGATTATGTACTGCATATTGACCATGTCAGCTTTATATTTGATAATACGATTAGGGTAAATCTAAGCTAATTGTTTATTTATGGGTGCTGCAGTTTCTATGCCCTTGATGGCAGTACAATCTTTCGCAAGCTGCTTTGGGGCAGCTGCATGCTCTGCCTTCTGTTCTTCTATTGGGGGAACCTTTGAATCGTCTATAATGACTAGAATTAGCTACGCTATCATGCTTATGATAAACTCGCTACTTTCATGGATAGCATTATCGCCGTATATCATACATAAAATCGAACGAGCATCTTTAGGTTATATCAATATAAAGTGCGGACCAGACGGAGTTGGGTGTATTAGTTTCTCGTCAGTCCACAGAATCAATTTAGCTCTTGGTTATGTTCATTTGATTCTCGCCTGCTTGTTGGTTAATGTTAATTCTACAAGCAACCCTAGGGCTGTTATGCAAAACGGTTGCTGGAGGATAAAAGTGTTTGCATGGCTTGCTTTCATTATGGTAAACTTCTTTTTAATTCTGGACAGCTTTTTTGTATTTTATGGTAACCACATAGCAATTTATTTTTCTACTATATTTCTAGCGATTGGTTTGATTTTATTGGTTGAATTTGCTCATGATTGGGCTGAGACGTGTTTAGAGAAAATAGAAATGGAGGAGCTAACTGGTGAAGATGAGTATAGTGCAGGTCTTTGGAAAAAAATACTTATTGGAGGGACCTTAGCGCTCTATATTTCCAGTATTGTACTTACAGTTTTGATGTATTGGTTTTTTGCAGGCTCAAATTGCACAATGAACAAAGTTGCCATAAGCTTGAATATTGTATTTGCAATTATAATTTCCTGCTTGTCTATCAACCAAGTTATACAAGAAGCTAATTCAAGGGCTGGTCTAGCTCAAGCTTCGATGGTTGTATTCTATTGTACATATCTTATCATTTCTGCAGTTTCTTCTGAGCCTGATGATAAAATGTGTAATCCATTAGTTCGTTCTAAGGGAACCAGAACATTGAGCGTAATCTTGGGTGCCTTTTTTACATTTATTGCAGTTGCATATACTACGACTAGAGCAGCTGCAAATTCTTTTTTCTTCGAAGAAGAAAGAAATATCTATGATGATGACCTAATAGCTGTTGAACCAAATCAGAGATCAGAAATGAGATACGAGGCATTGAGGCAAGCTGTTGCAGAGGGCCTGCTTCCAGAAAGTGCTCTTAATCAGGCTGAAATGTATGATGAAATTCCTTATTCCAAAATCAACGGTTCTCCAGTGGGCTACAATTACACTTTGTTTCACATAGTATTTTTTTTAGCCACCCAATATGTTGCAGCTTTGTTAACGATTAATGTGAAGCAAGATAATATGGGTGACTTTATACCTGTGGGAAGAACTTATTACTCTAGTTGGCTTAAAATAATAAGTTCCTGGATTTGTTACATTCTCTTCGGTTGGACATTAGTGGCACCTGTTGTCATGCCAGATAGATTTGGTATAGACATATAGTTTTGGATTTATGGTATGTATATACCCGCAATAGGAAAAGAAGTTTTCTTCATCTTTATTGGCGGAATCTTTATTTTGTGTAACTTTTGAGAAGGGAAATTTTCATATACTCGGATACTTAGTATTTCTAAGTACATACATTAACATATTCCAGACATGTCCGCTATCATAAGTAAAGCAAACAGCTTGGTATCAGGTTTAGTATCCAAGTCAACTTCACTTGCAAACTGTGCTATTTACTGGAGTAAGGTCGGTGCTGAGGTGGGCAAGCAGGTTTACAAAACTGAAAAGTTAGCACCACCAACCAGTGCTGAATTTCAGACTGTTTACCAAAACTTATTGAAATTCGTTAAGTCTCCGGTCGAACAAAAGCAATTAATGTCTAAGGTAGCACAATACAAACCAACCAAGGAAGATGCTGTTAAGGGGGCTGTTTATGGTGTTCAGTTATTGGCTTTCTTTTCTGTCGGTGAAATTATTGGCAGAAGACAAATAATTGGATATCCTTCTCTTGGTGAACATCATCATTAGGTATGATTTATATCTATATCCTCAAGTACATAAACAATATTAATTGAGAGTTAGTATGAACTAAGATGGTGCTTTATATATTACACGTATCTTCTTGATTTTGAAATTATATTATAATGAATGAATTCTGTAAATGCTATTGTAGTTACTTTAAGTAAAATTTACTATAAAATACGTGAATGTTTTTGTTTAGCCTTTTTGAATTTGTGTCTTTCTAAGCTTGGATGCCTCTATCATCTGTTCTTTGGCCTTTCTCTTTTGTTTCACAATTTTAGGAACGGTACTAATCTTTTTTCTTCTGATTTCATTCTTCTTTATAGCCTTTTTTTCATTCTTTGATAACTTATGCATATCCTCCATCCAACTACTATACCCGTCGCTACATCCAGACTGTTTCATAACATTCAAAATAGGCAAAATAGATAAGTTATCTTCCTTTGTATATAACGTAATTGCTTTACCGTTTCTTCCACCTCTTCCGGTACGGCCTATTCTGTGAACATATGATTGAGCAGTCTGTGGTACGTCATAATTTATAACTAAGTTGACTCCTTTAAAATCTACACCTCGAGCAAGAACATCAGTTGTTATTAAGACCCAAACTTCACCACCTTTGAATCTCTTTATCGCTTCATCTCTTTGTTTAGCTGTACGTTCCGCATGAATGACCTCCACATTTAACTTTTCATACATGAGCTCATGGTATAAGGCTTTGGCTCTTGTGATTGATTGAAGGAAAATTATCACAGGAGGGACGAACTGTCCCTCTTGTATTAGCTGCCTAATCGCAAGGAGTTTACCTTCCTCGTTACCAGTGAATATTAATTTCTGATCAATACTGCTACTGGCAGCCTCTTTATGGCCCACGATAACACGGACAGGATCCGCCATAATAGAATGCGCCATTTCCTCAACGCCAGATGGCATCGTCGCCGAAAATAATGATCTACGAATGGAGCTGCTGGTACAATCTGCCAAAATGCTATCTGTTTGTTCAACGAAACCCTGATCAAAAAGCTTATCTGCTTCATCAATTATCAATTCCTTGACTTTGCTTAAATCAATAGACCCATTTTTGATAGAATCAATTAACCTTAAAGGCGTCGAAACCAAAATATCGTACTTACAAGACTTGATAATATTGTTGCTAATTTTACTTGCTAATTGCTTTGACAATATACCAACCTTCAACTTCTTACCTTTTACTATCACCTCTAATTCCTGAAAAGTTTGGGTAGCTAATTCGTTTGTAGGAGAAATTATCAACCCCCTTATTCCAAAATTTTTAGAACCAGGCATGGAATTCAACAAACTCTGAACCAATGGGACAAGAAATGCAATTGTCTTACCAGATCCTGTTGGGGCACATGCTATCAAGTCCCTACCTTCTAAGGCTATAGGAATTGCTTCACATTGTATAGCCGTAGGCTCTGTGAAGCCACCATCTATGAGATTTTGGAGAACCTTTTTGTCTAAGCTGTAACGACTTACCAAATCTTCAAAGGATCCAATAGGTAATGGAGCATCATTACCAGTAACTTTTACCTTATTATATTGTCGAAGCTTATGTGCATCTTCCTCTGAAACAACCTTTAATATGTTTACTGGTGCTACTTCTTCAATATCCTCTGCTTTTTCTGCTTCTTTTTTCTTCAAGGAGTGCTTTCTTGTATGAAAAAAATCTGCTTCTCTTTCAACCTCTTCCTTAATTTTCTCAAACTTGTTGCTTTGCTCTTGCCTCTGCAAATCTGATGGAAGAGTAAAATCTGATTTAACTCCCTTTGGGTTCTTAATAGAAGCTCCTCGAGAAATAATTCGAAAAATATCCATTCTTTACCTATGATCTAGTAGATGATCTTCTTTACAGATTAAAAATTTGAGATGCCCTACTGAACTAGTCTCAATTGGGAAGTAGGCTAAATCTGATTCGTAATAAATTATGTAATCTGAATATTGAAAAAATTTGGTAGTTAAATCTCTTACGGATTCTAAGAGTTAGCTACTATTGACATGAGCATACGACAAATAGTCAACAGATATGGTGCTTTTGTAGGCTCAAATGTTACTATATCAAGAAGAAGTATATATTTGCATACTGGTAAGAGGATCCTGGGCCTCAAGAAAGATCCTGAAGAAGTTTTTACCACTTTCACAGGTATAAAGTATGGTAAAGCAGAAGAGAATTTAAAATACGTGAAAAATTTTTTGGAGGACAAGTATAAAATATCTGACGATCTTATATTGCAGGTGTTGACACATAAGTCTTTCGGCAATGGTATCAAACCTTACAATGAAAAGTTGAGCGCTATGGGTTCAAAACTATTGAATTTATTCAGTGCTAAATATGTTACCCAAATGAGCAACAACAATGTTAATGCAGTAAATAATAAAAATTTGGACTCATTAGGCTCTCCAGTTGCACGAGAAATATGTGGCCGCTTAGCCTTGGGCCTTTTTGCTAAGGAGAAAGGGTTGAATTCAGTTATGTTCTGGAAATCTTACAATCACCAATTAAGTTTCGAAGAAAGCGGTGAAATGAAGGTGAGTGCTCAAATGTTGTATGCATTGATAGGTGCTGTAAATTTCGTCCATGGAAAGATTGTGGCCGAAGATTTTATTAGAGAAAAGCTAATGGAAACGTCTAATTCTATTCAAGATATAGCTGCTGTAGCTGTTGAAAGTGCAACAAAGGAGTAAATATTTTTCTAATGATATGTATATAGAAACGCTCGACATTATTCATGTTATATCTCTTCATTGTAGAGTTTTCAAGTATTGCACCTTTTATAGATTTCATAGTTTACATAGCCAACCGAAAAATAACTTGGTCGAGAATCGCGTAAACTTATTTTTTTTTGAATTTTAAAACCAATTCATATTAGAGCTGATCTCAATAGAATTAAGTTGAAAGTTATATAAAATATGACTGACGTTGATTTGACGGAGCATTATAGAGCATTAAAGCAATTTTTAGTGATATCTAGTGATGCCAGTGCCAAAAGCGTAAGAAGTACCAGTCGTGCTCAGCGAGAAAGGGAAAAGCTTTTAAATCTCTCCACTGCCCAATTCAAAGAGCTTAGTACACATGCATTTGACGAATTGAAAAGGCGTATAGATGAGTCTAGAAGTGAACCTGATTATCTTCTCCCTAAGTCCAGTTTACACCCTAAGATCAACCAGGCTAGGCAGAAGATGTCTTCCTTACCTCAATCCAGATTCAGAGATTTAGTTTCAGATATTGCTCAAGAAATTGAGAGGAGAGGCTTGAACAAGAAGATGAAACCTTCTAATGTGGCGTCTGAAGACCTCTCGAAGAATTTTGAAGACGAAGAGGTGTCTAGAGAAAATTCACATCATAACAACACGTCTAATAATACTGCTGATATCCAAAATCAGTCCTTGCAATCTAAAACGGTCGTTCCTAACAGAGCTAACTTAACTTGGTCAAGTGATGAAGACGAAGAGCAAGATGATGATGAAATAGGTGAAGCTGAGAAATTAACTATTCTGAGAGACGAATTCAGAAAGCAGAATACAGGCAACGTAGAAAATGGTGAACATGCTGCTGAAAAAGATCTTGGATCTCCCTCTAAAGGACACCTGAATATTCAAACCCTCGAATTTCAAGAATTAAGAGCCAACTATGATGATTTGAAGGAGAGATACTCGCTATTGGAGAGTGATTACGACTTCGCTGTATCCCAAAGTAAAACTTTGAGTGAGGAGATTGAAACATTGAGTAAGAAGCACAGAGATTTGGAGAAGCAAGTTTCGGTCTTAACTTCAGATAAAGAAAACTGGGAGAAGAATAATCGCTCTGAATTGGATGTAAATGAATTAAGGGCTCAACTAGCTGCTTTACGTCTAGAAAACCAATCATTGAAAAATTCAAATACGACTATATCAAATACATCAGGCAATGGTGGAAAGGATCAAACCTCGAGCAAGGATTCCAAGGAAGGATTAGACTTATTTCTAGACAGGCTCAATAATATCGACGCGAAGTCATCTTCAAAGCGAGATATTCCTGTAACGTCTTCAATTTGGCAGATAAGATATGAAAATTTAAGATCTAATAAGTTATCTGAAAAAATTAAGACAGAACTTCCTTCCAATGACAAGTTAAAAAACTATGTATCTGCGACAGGTTTAATATCGTTAGATACTTATTCAAAATTCATAGCTCTAGTTGAGTCGTTTCTATTATTGTTGAATGACAAGTCAGTGAAATCAGAAGCTGTATTTGACACTGTGTCTAGGATGGCAATTATTGGTAATAAAATGGCCAACGAAGTTGATAAAGATCAGATGAATTTTAACGGACATGCAACTTTCGTAAGGGAGTGTATTACATATCTATTGACAGTGACTAGGTATTTTGCTGTATTTTCTAGTCTTGTCCCAAGCATTATAGTTGAGAGATCTGTTGGAGAATTAGTGTTTTCTGTAGAAGAATTAGTTGCTTCTGTAAAGCTCGCTTTTTCAGATGAGACTACTAAAACAGAAGTTTCTACTGGCCCATTGCGTCTGCAAGTGTTGCCCAAGTCGAAGGATATTGAAGATAGAGACTTCAGCTCGCATGTTCGTCCATTAAAGATGACAAACCGGATAAGGTCGTCGAAATTACAAAATGAGGATGCAACTCCAGTCAGCACACCAACAAGTGGCTCATTTAATATCCCGGAGACTGTAGCTTCTGTTAGTAGTATGACTACTGTACTACCAGATACTGGTAATTCGGAAGCCAGGAAGCTGAGTGACACTGAAAATAATCAGAGAGATTCAGATTCTAATGGATACAGCTACTCTAAAGCAAAGTCACCTAATGATCCTCATATTGAACATTCTGGCGTCGCTTCTCAGATTAAATATGAACATATATCCAAAGAAAAAATTGAAGGTAAGAAGGAAATTACTTTAGACCAAATCAAATCTTCCAGTTTAACCGAACATAACATTGTTTCTGAAATTGAAGATGAGAATGAATTACCCTTAAACCCAAACAAATCTTCCAGTTCAAGAGATAATAGCATTGTTACTGGAATTGAAGAAGTGAAGGAACTACCCCTAAACCCAATTAAATCTTCCAGTTTAACAGATCATAGCATTGTTATTAAGAATGGGCTTCAGAACGGTAGTGCTAAAAACGTAGAAGATAATACTTTTCCTGGTGAGGATTCAAGAATTAGAAGATTGAATATTCTTGATAAGGTTAAAGAAATCGAGCATTCAAGGGCTGTACCCGAACAGTATGGATCTGCCGAAAGGGAGTCCGATGTTCATGTGCCTATTTCCCAAAAAGTTGAGATAGCCAACCACGAGAATGAAACGATACCGAAGGAGAATAGTTTAAAGAGCCGACACTTTTTCCGTAGTCTAAAGAGTAAACTTTCCAACGGAAATAAGAACGAAACTTTATCTGACGCTTCTGATATCTCAAAAGAAAATACAAACCCAATTCTGAAACACGAGGAAGATGCGGTTAATAAGAAAGAAGCTGATCAGACTTTAGTCAGAACACCTTCTGAAAAAGTAGTGAATTTCTCTGAGGAACCCACTTCAATTCCATCAAACAGAGAAATTGAGGTTCCTCAGTCTAAGGATATTGGCGCTGTTAAAAGCTCTTTTTCAAGAAATGAAGATACCGCTGTTAAACACTTTGAGGAGGGGACTGAAAGCGACAATGATGATTCTGGAGATGAAAATTTGGCAGATGAAGACGCTAATATTAGTGAGGCGAAGCAGAGACAAGAATACCGTAAATCTATGGCTGCTGCAACTTTTAATATCGATTTGTTCGATATAGATGACCCAGACAATACTTTGACGCAGTTATTATTGTATTTGGAGCATCAGACTGTTCAAGTGATTTCAACAATTCAATCTTTGCTATCTGCAATTAAGGCTCCAAAGTCTACAAGAGGAGATCTTAGAGAAAATTCAGGCGCAATTTGTGAAGTGATAATACAAATGACTGATGCAACAAACACTTCGATGAACCAGACGAGAAATGCTCAACTTAAAGAACATGGAACTTGGGTTGTTAAAAGTTTGGAGGATTGTGCCCACAGAATGAATATTTTGTGCAAACCATCAGCATCCAAAAATGATCTGGAATATGCAGATAAAAACTTTAAACAAAGATTGGCAGGGATTTCATTTGATATTGCTAAGTGTACGAAGGAGCTAGTAAAGACAGTAGAAGAGGCAAGCTTGAAGGAAGATATTGAACAGTTAAATGCAAGATTGAATGGGACAGAAAACGAATAGAAAATGATTTTACATTTAACGTAACATTGTAAACCCCTTATATATATTATACGGCATTTATAAAATTCGGATTATTTGTATTTTAGAACCATGACTTGGATTAGCTGTACTGGATATAGTCATCTATGAATCTTCCTTTATTATTTACTTCTTTGTTCTTGCTTCCAGAATTATTCAATTTTGAAAAAGTTGAAGCTTTTCTCCATGATTTTTTAACTTTAAATTTTTTGTTGTTATCATCAAAATTGGCTAGCGTGTTCGGCCACTTAGGCTGCATGGTCTCATTACCTGTTATTACTAAGTTTTCTTTCTTTTCTTGTTTTTCCTTTTTTAATTTATCTAATTCTTTAATAAGAGATTCAGTATCTGAATCTGAATCGTAATCACTGCATGAGGAAGGTATATGATCATCTTCATTTTCTTTTTCAGAACTTAGGGCAATATTTAGTTCTTGTACTGAAACGTCATCAGGAACGCTTTTAAAACTTTCCTTGTCAACTGCAACATGAGAGACCAGCTCCTGTTCTATCCCATTTTCATGATGAACATCTTTATTTATTCCTTGTGCCCTCTTTTCATCCTCAAGTAGCTCCTTCTGCAAATCCTCGATGGCCTTCGATGCGATGGCTGGATTCAATTTTGTCTTAAGATCGCTTCTATATTTTATGCTAGAATGTTGAGTTAGAGATCTAGCATGTTGTATTGAATCTTTGATAGAGATGATTTTCCCCTTTTTACTTTCGAGGGCTGGTCTATGATTCGTTGTCATGTCTATTGTAGATCCACAGATGGATCCACTTTCTTTCCTATAAATTTAGTTTGTATACAGTATGGAATTTATTAGTGCAAATAAAATTAAGTTGTAGCATATAACTTAGGTGAGAAAGTAAGTCCAATTTAATCGGCTTCATTTTCAATCACATCTTCCCATGATTCTATTTCATCATCTGAATCATGCTTTTTCGGTAATAACTCACTCATTATGGGGCCCCCAAGAACATTGACGAGTTCAGAAACCTGCAGAACCAATTCTGGATCTGCATCAAGCAGGTCACTATTAATAATCTTATAAGCCTGAGTTAAAGAGAATCTAGCATCCTCCATGAGTTTTTCAATGGAATCATCGGTTTCATTTAATAAAAAGCTCAATTCCAAGTCTCTATAGTCGTCATTAGACTTGTGTTTAGTGGAGTATTCTTGCCTAGCCATAAACAAGTAACTGATTGCTTCATAATAATATATCTCCAAAATATTATCATTAATACTTTGTATGCTTAAATTAATACCAAGAGCCATTTCATATAATTCCAACTCAATAGCTAATTTTGCCAAATTTAGCAAAGGTTGAGTTAATTCTAAATACTCCATTCCGTTTTCGTATTCATTATCTTTCGAGTCTAAATCTCCAGAATTCTTTGATGCTAACTTTTCTATTTCAGATTTTTTTACCTGAAATCTCTCCCAGGACTTTTCTAGCGCTTCCTTCGCATCTTCAGGACGTTGCTGAGATATTCTTATAGAAGCTAATATTGCTAAAGCTTCTGGATTTTCTGGATCGAGGCTCAAAGAGTAGTTTATTGAGGATTCACATTGGTCTTCAGCTTCTGGTTCCATACATAAATCAGTCATCCAAATTTCAATCTTACCGAATATTCCCTGATTGATTTTCTTAACAAGATAATCGTGAAGCTGTTCTTTAGTTGAATATATCTTTGCTAATTCGATCAATATTTCATTGTCTTCTCCTTTATCACTGTCTACCAAGTTAAGAAGTGTAGAAGTGCTCTTCAACCCAATATCAATATACTGAATTCCATCTCTGCCACCGATTATTTGACCTAAGTAGAACACTTTGTTAACGCCTTTTTTGCATTGAGGATCCAACTCGTAGCACTTCTGTAAAACGTCGTAGGCGTTTTCCATGACATTATTTTCGAGAAGTGCTTCTCCAAAGATTTGCAAAAAGCTAATATTTTCAGAATTACTCTCAAAATGTGGGTAAAGCAAATTCAAAGCATTCTCTACTTGCCCTATATGTAAAAGAGATTTAGCGTTTGACAATATTTCATCCATATTAGTTATTGAATGTTGAGGTTGAATTGAATTTTTTTTTAAACCTGCGATCAGCTCGATGAGGGTTACATTTCCTATTAAGAAAGCATCCAAAAAGGACTCTGCCTAGAATGTCAGAAAACTATGACTACAAGAAATTTGAATCTGACTTACAAAATGAATTTGACATAATGCATTTGATTTATCATAGGAACCGAAATCAACATAGATTACTGGTTTGGTGGAAATATCTAAATATCTTGCATAGGTACACACGTAAGATTCTTTTGCAATTACAAGTCTACCATTCAAACAAAAATCAAAAAAGAAGAGTTGATACTGTATCTTCTATTGAAAATATTGTAAAGTATCTTTTTAATAAGAAAATTTTCAGAAAGGCATATTTTGAATTTAATGGGATAATTGCGCTTGGCCAATTCTTATCGCTAGGTTTAGCTTTGATAGCTACATTGAGTAAAATACATGAAATTATAGCAGAGTTTTGGAAGCTTTGTGGAAGCAGTGCTGATGTGAAAGTTAATGGAAACACAAGCTGCAATGATATTACAGACCAGGATTTAGGAGAAATTATAGAAAATCCAGACAGTTTTATTCCAAGAACTAAGGCAGAGAAAGCATCTTCCAATGATATCGTAGAAAATTCCAAACTTACTACTAACAAAAGAGGGCCAGGTTGGGATCACCATGAAGAACATAACAAGAGCACCAATGATAAAAGTGGGAAGAAAAAGAAGAAAAGAAAAAAGAATGACATTGACGCCATATTTGGTTTCTAAGCATATATAATTATTTAACCTCTGTATAGTATATACATTTATAACTCCCTTTCAAAGATACATCTAGATAGTAATCTACAATTAGTAGTAGTCCACTGTAAGTTACTGAATTAAATTTTCTAATATTGTACATGTTGTCTCTGGTCTTGCCTCTGTAAATCAAGATAATTCATGTCTGCCTGATTCTGATAAATGAAATTTCCAATGTCCTGCTGATATAGTGACGACCTATCTAATTGATCTACGTCCAAGCAGAACTCATCATCGTAATCATCATGACCAGCATCATGTTGTGAATTCTTCATTAATACATCCGCTGATCTTCTATTGTATTCGTAAGACTCCTGGTATTCCATCGATTGATTCGCTGTAAATGGAACAAATGCGTTTCTCTTTGCTCCATGTATATTGTACTCCTGTGAGTGCCCCTCCCTCTGATGCACGTATAAAGGAGATTTGGTTCTGTATGCCTCCGGAGTAACAGAAGCTGAGCTTGGGTTTTGGGGACCTTTCTCTGTGGAAGATGAAACAGAAAATGTTGGAGAGTTGACATTAGCGTAATCGTATGTCATCAAATTATGATCTATTGACATCTGGTTATGCTCCTTGCCACTTTTTATATCCGAAAAGTTGCTTGTATCCACCAAATTAAATTCAGCCCCTTTGGACTTTTGCTTGGAAAGCTGTTTCCTTAGTCTGTTCTTTATTATAGACTTACCCTTGAACCCGGCAGGCAAATATTTACACTCGCATCCTTCTATGTGAATTTCAGACCATATTTCACTGTTTTGAAAGTACTCACCACACATGGAACAGTGTCCTGGAGTATTTGATCTGTCTTTCGTCTTGGTTCCCTTAGGATACTTGAAATGCCTAGACTTGAGGTGTGTTTTGTAGGTGTCTCTCCTCGAAAACCCACCTGTTGGATGACACTTGTGTGTAACATTATTTTCATCAACGAAAATACTGAATTTATGAAAAGGGCAAGTGTACGCCTTCTTCAATGCATGCTTTTTAATATGTCTTGTTAAGTAACCTCTGATCTTAAATGATGCTTCGCAGTGAGGACAATTATACAGTTTTCCATCCTCCCCTTCACTAGCTTTGCCATTTACTTCATTTTCCGGCGAGGCATATAAACTAGAGGCTGATGTCAGACCAGGAGAAGCATCCTTATCCAAATTTTTTAGCTTTTCTTCTGACATTACTGACTCAGCATTGGAGGTATTAGAGGCAGTGGGCGACAAGTTAGCACCAAATTTCTCTTCCGGTTCTGCTTCGTTGCTCTCCTTCTCTACAGCACCCGCTTGTGCTTTCGAATCATCAGTGAACTTCCATTCGATCTCACCGCAGCCATTATCCACAGGTGTAAATTTTGTTCCGATCTCTGTCGAGCAGGGCCTTGCACCGACTACCATACTATTTTTGGTCACTTCCATAGTATGCCAGTCGATCGAAGGGAAAAGCATGGACTCTTCATGCATACTAGCACCCTTCCGTTGAGCGTCATCATAATATGATGTGTTCAAAGGTATGATTAGCTTTGCTACTATGGCTGCACATGTGCTGAAAAACCTCCACACACTATAAAATATGACGGACTCCATCAAAAACCTCAAGAATAGCTTCTCTTCCTCATGCCGAAGTCCTTTGCTTGTTGGTATCTCCTTGTGTCTAGTATTTGCCATGATGACTCAAATACTCGTAAAGTGTACAAATCCGACTTGTATATCAAAACCTTTACGTGGTGAACAAAAAAACCGAGTGCTCCTAATTTAATACTTATATTCCGGAACAATCGATAACTTCCACCTATTCTTTGTTAATCACCTTTCAAGACTATTTATAATCTGTTTTTCAGTTAAATCGAATTTTTAGTCCTTTACTAGATAATTAGCCAAAATTTTCTTTATTCCTTTGTTATCAAAATATCTCTTAATATCTTAAATTTGATAATAGACAAAATAAATCTAAGATGATTTCAACAAATTCCTTAACAAATTCCTTAACAAACTATTATATTAATTTTTAAATAATAAAAAAAAATTAATATAATTATATTTAAACCCTTAAAAGTATTACTGTCTTTCTGATTAAAAGAAAAAAAATTTAAAATTCCTTATATCTCAGAACGGTATTTTGACAATTTTTAGTATATTATACTGAATAGTAGCACCTATACAAATGGAGAAATTTTGCAAAAGAAATGCTGAGCTGTGACGCCATGGTCACATGCTGGGGATTGCGGAATATTTGATAGGACAGCATAATGGCACGATCGCATTTGTGACTTCAGAGTGAGCAAGCAGGGAACAAAACCGAACGTTAAACAGGTGACCGATATAGATGAGGTCACTTCAGAATAGAATCTTTTGAATGTGGATTAAAGGATTATCAAGCTCTATGATTTGGAGTTAGAAGCTCAAATGTATGTAGTGTTTGTAGTGTGGCAGAGAATTATACGAAGATCTTACGTTGATGTCAGATTAGGGTTCTTTTTGCCTTTTTGGTTGGTGTAGTTTTTGAGCCATAGATATGACAAGCTACATTAGGATCGCAAATTCAAAAATATGTGGCCGCGGTAATGTTCTCACAAGATGTAATATGATTTAGAGTATAAAAAAGGTATAAATTGTGTGGTTTTAACACTACCTGACACATTGGGAATAGAGTGCGCAATCAAGACGATAGGAGCTCTAATAATACATTATTATGAGCCATACTATCATGCAGACGATGATATGAAGATCAGGTGTATGGGTCAGAAAGATAAGCCAGAATTGTTTTGTTTCACTGCAAGATGTAGGTCCAGCAGATAGCTCAATTAAAGATAGGTATAATGCGGCATTGAATAGAGTGGTAGGAATATATATCTTCGCTTTAGACTGACTTTTGCACGGAGCTTGGTTTCTAGGAGAAACGTAGCTATATAAACGAAAGTAGATAGTTAATTTTGACGGGGGCATTGATGTTGTTTTTTTTTTTTTTTTTTTCAATCTGAAGTCCCAACTAGTGTAGTCAAGCGAAGTAGATGTAGAATAATAGCATTTGGACAAGCTTAGCTGATATAGAGCCCATAAAAGAGCCTGTCGAAAATCAAAAAGCGAAAAAACAATAAATATACTGCGAACATTTAGCTAATTTTTTTCACCTAAGTATACTCTATGACAAATAAGCTGACATGTCCATAGAAAATATAGAAGTAGATCTTTCTACTTTCGAGCATGAATGTATCAGCAAGTTAGATGGTAAATACTGGTTCAATGAAAAAAGCGACAGCCTGTTTCCTGGACAGATGTTTTCGATCGAGATAAAAGATATTTTGCACCATGTAGTTTCTCCGTTTCAAGATATATTAATATTCAAGTCCCGAAACTTTGGAAATGTTTTGGTTTTAAATGGAATAATCCAATGTACAGAGAAAGATGAGTTTGCATACCAAGAGTTAATCACCCATGTCTCAATTATGGCACATAAAAACCCAAAAAATGTTTTGGTAATAGGTGGTGGTGATTGTGGTGTTGTAAGAGAGCTCTTCAAGCATTTAGACAGAGGGGTTGATAATATAACTATGGTGGAGATTGATAATATGGTCATAGAATTACTGGCCAAGTATTTACCTGGAATGGCGCTTTATCACGATCATCCAAGGCTCAATTTGGTCATACAAGACGGATTTGAATATTTGAAGCTGGTTGCTAATCGGGAACATAAATTTGATGTGATCATCACCGATTCTTCTGATCCAGAGGGCCCGGCTGAAGAATTTTTCAAAATGAATTATTTTCAACTTCTCTCGCGAGCACTTAATCCGAATGGGATAGTTATAATGCAAAGCAGTGAAAACATTTGGTTGAACTTAGATTACTTGATCCTGCTCAAAAAAACTGCAGAAGGAGTCTTCTCCACAGTAAAGTACTGTCAGTGCTATATGCCAACTTATACTAGCGGTCAATTGGGCCTTTTTGTTGCTACAAATGATCCTTCAAATCCACTTTCAGTACCTTCCAGATCTATGTCAGAAGAAGAGGAAAATTCTTTGTTTAAATACTATTCTAAACGTATACATGAATCTTCTTTTGTGATCCCTCAATGGGCACAAAAAAAACTCAATAATTAGTATTTTCATCTATATTCCTAGCTATTTATAGCACCTAGATTAATGCATGTGAAGCCTTTACTCATGAGCAATTCATATCACTTATCTACATTTTACTTAACTACCTGATCATAATTTGGGCACGGCTCAATTCCTTGCCACAAAAGCGCATAAACGAATTGAAGCAAGGACACCGCGGTCGTGTGTTTACCATTATCATCATCGTCGTTCGCTACCCAACTCCCTGTTGATCGCCACTACGAAGGAAGTTCACTTACCAAAACAAATTCAGTGTTTACACTACTTACCAAATAACACGACCCTAGTATTTGCAACAGTAAGGAATATGTCTTCACATCATACAGAAGATTACTCTAATAATATCGATGATCAGCTATTGAGTGTTGCTAAGCAAGATGGTGTTGTTGTTGATCCTCAAGGACACCATAGCCATAATGATTTTGAAGCAACAAGAGTCAAGTTAGAGCAAATAGCTCATGCAGCATCTCTCTCGGAGAGACAGCAGAAGCAAGCGCAGCACCAACATCTTCAAAGACAGCAGGTCCACGGTGACCACACCCAGAATGTATTGGGTCACCAACATGGAAATGGATTGGATGCTCACGCACATCAACATGCCCACAAAGATATTACTGAAAGAACTTACGACCTCTCTGATGCTCATATGCACCAGTACGACGAATCTGAATATAACATTCAGATACCGGAGCCAATAATTGATGCCAAGACAAAGATATACCCGGTTTCAGAAAACACAATTACAGCTGAAGGAAATTTGATCACCAGACCGTTTCCAGAGCAAGTCCTTCAAAGTAGAGATGAACTAAACGAATTCATCCAAGAGTTTGCTAGGGACAATGGATTTGGTGTTGTTATTGCCCACTCTAACAAAAAAGCCATCTACTATACCTGTGAGTTAGGTGGCCGCTATCGTCAGAAAAAGTCTAAGAAGAATATGGAAGATCCCAGGCTGGTTGATGTAGGAAACGGGTATCTATTGGATCCTAGTACTAAGACTAAAAAATTGAGGTGTCCATTCGCGATGACTGCTACTTTCAAAAAGTCCACTGGTATGTGGACTTTGAAGACAACATGTAATGAGCATAATCACCCTCAATTAGATCCTTTGTCAAATCACCCTATGTTGAGGAAAAGATCAGATGAGTTGAATTTGCTTATTTTGGATTTATATAAAGTTGGTACTAAACCCTCTCATATCGAAGCAAAGATCAAGGACCAGTATCCTGATGTCTTAATCAAGCGCGAAGATATCTACAACGAAATCAGGGGTTATAAAAGGAAGCTCAAGAAACAGAGTAGATTTTTACCAGGTACTGGCGTTCCTGATCCTTCGATGAGACATGGGTTCAAGAAAAGAACCAATGCTGCTTCTTTCCAACAAGTAGATCTCAACGATGATGCTACAAACGAACAGGTTCTTGAATATGAACTCCATCAGCAGCACCAGCGCCAACAAGAGGCTGAACTTCAAAGACAGTTACATCAAGCGGCTAATGCTGTCGTCCATCAGCCCCATCACATTGATGAGCAACAGTTGCAGCAGTATCAACAACAGTTACAGGAACACTCATTACATGATGATGCGAGCGAAGCGGCCCACAATAGTACTGCGGCCGCAATTGCGGCTGTTGCAAATGCGCAACGTCACCATCATCATCATCATAATGAAAATGAATTATCAATGGATAACATTGACAGTAGATTGGTTGGAGAATGATTTGCGTAAGAGTAGCTCTTATTTTGTTACTTTCTATTCTTAGTTTTTGTATATTAGTGTTATGTACATTTATATGGCATGCTTACTTGAATGCTACTTCTTACTTCATATTTTGCAAAATTTCCATTCCTCTGGCCCTTTCCTCAAAAATGCGGGCGATTTCACTCACTTTTCTTCCTCTAATTACGGGCATTTTAATAGCTGACCTGGTTTCTCTTTCCTCGCTTGCGTTTGGAGCTTTTTTAGAACTGTTCACCTTGAATTTATATTTTTGAGGAGGGAACTGTATTGCTATGTTAGAAATGTCTGATAACGTATTCGTGTCAGCCTTATTCTTAAGATTAGGTACAATATTTTCAGACTTAAAGTCACTATTATCCTCGCTATCAACTTCTTTTAAAGCTGGAAGGTGCTTGTTCTCTGCGTTCGAGATTTTGATAGATTTGAACGACGACAAGACTCCATCCGAAGATGCGAAGTCTGAATTGCGTAGTTCATATTCACTTGAGGAGAGTGTCCCTAAAATGTTCGTCGTATCAATCGAATCATCCTCGTGTTCATCTAAGACACTGAGTTCGTGTCCTCGGTCATAGGAGTTTAAAATTTCACTGTTCTCTTCTGATCCATTCACTATATCTTCGATGGAAGGATACTTATTAACATAGCCTCTGCGAATAGTACTCCAATGATTCAACAAATTTCTTATAAACCTATTTATAATCAGGATTACATCTCTATTCTGTAACAGGATTATTTCATGGCTCAAACAATGACTTAAACTCTTGGATAAGGTGGCCAGTGTATGCTTGGTTATATGGGTGTTTAAAATAAGTTTGTAGCATAATTCCAAGATCTGCACCAAAACTTGTGCATAATTAGTGCCAGAATTATAGCTTGAAATTATCCGTTCAAAAGTATATTTAGTGTATTCAAGGTGATCTTTCATTGGGATTGCGATTCTTTCAATAGAAATCAAGGGGCCAGGCAACTCCATGATTATCTTTTTAAATGTAGCAGCAATCGAATACAAATCCCAGTCATTTATCCAAAGCGCTTGGTTTCTGTCTACGCACAGGTATAAAATGGAGGAACTAACTTTATTTCCCGGCTTTAAAAATACCAACTCGCTTCTGGTAGAATGAGAGCTGATAATGTTGAACAACTGGTAAAAATGACTGAAGAATAACGGATCTGTTTGAATATCAATTTTTGTTTTTGGATTGATAAGATGCATTGCATTTGGCACTATTAAATGCAGATCAACTAGAGTATCGAACTTGTAAACTGCTAAGGATACTTTAATTTTAGTTATATCAACTTCTTTAGCCAAACCTGATAAATTTTTGCATGCTGAAATGGAACGGGAATATGATTTTAAAGTATCGAAGTTAATCTGCTTGTTGCTGAAAGACTCAATGATCCTATTTAGACTTCCAAAATTCTTCTTTGTGATATTGTAATTTTTCATGATTTGGATAATTGATTTAATAAACCAACTATCATGTACTGTTATTATGCGCTCAATTCTTTCTAGGTTTTCATTTTCACTGGTCCCAAGAAAACTTTTCAAGAACTTTAAACCCCAGATCCAGCTAATCTTGTTTAACCCACAACTGAACATTATCAAGACATACTTTTCCTGTGGCAAGCATGAAACCAATAGATTTATAAATGCATTGTAATCGATTAGGTCTGTAGAAGGTAGCAATGCCGTATCAAAAATATAAATAGGTGATCCTGTAACTTGATCTACGATGCTACTCTTGTAAAAGATACGATCCATTCTTATTTGATTCTAATGTCCCTCCTCCAATTTCAAAGGTTCTCAAAAAAATTTAGTCTTTCCAATAGTTCCCTGAAACCTTGAACGTGGAAATGATCTATTCAAGACTTCTTATAGGGCTTCTAGTGTATTGCAAGCTTATATGACGCCAGAATGTAAACACTTCTTGCGACATTCTATGTCTCTGATGTCGTATAATATGCAGGCTGTGTTCACACTATGGTTTGCCATCCAACGACTCGCTGCTCATGGTTATTAATACCCAGAATTAAGAATAAGTAAAGTGATAGTTGCGTTTTTTGTTTATAAGGTTGTGGAATTGAACGGTACTATAGATTTATAATATTGAGGCTTATTACTATATCTTTTCTAAAGGGCACTCTGTAACTAACAAAAATACCAAACATGACACCAGCAAAAGATACAAATAATCTGACTGATAAGGCAACCGAGCCAACTAATGAAACAGTTTCTAAGAAGGTTGAGGTCAAAGAGGAAGAATTATCTGAAGCGGATGAGCAATTAAAAAACGAATTAGAGACTTTGGTTGAGAGGTTAAACGAACCTATGCAAGAAGTCAAATTGTATATAGACTACCTTTCCACCATCAAGAACTTTATTAGGGAATCCACAACATCAATGACTGCTGTACCAAAGCCATTAAAGTTTTTAAGACCACATTATCCCTTATTGACCCATCTTTACGAGAATTGGGTCACAACTTATGGGAAGGATGCTAAGGTTGTAGTGTCACTTGCTGATGTTTTATCTGTTTTGGCGATGACTTATTCTGACGAGGGCAGGCAGGAGTCATTAAAGTATAGGTTACTTTCCACCTTTGATACTATTGATGACTGGGGACATGAATATATGAGGCATTTGGCATTAGAGATTGGAATTTCATACCAGGAAAAACTTGGTCTGTCGGACGCCTACATTGCTTCTTTAATAGAATTATCTTTAAAAATTATTCCGTTTTATCTTAAACATAATGCCGAAGCAGATGCTGTTGATTTATTGCTTGAGATAGAAAGCATTGACAAGCTTCCTAAGTTTGTTGACGAAAATACCTACAAGAGAGTCGGATTATACATGATTAGCTGTGTGCCTTATTTGGCGCCACCAGATGATGTTTCTTTCTTAAACACCGCATATGCAATATATTTTGAACACGGTGAGTTGACACAAGCTCTTCAATTGGCCATCGGTTTAAATGATGAAGATTTAATTAACCAAACATTTGATGCAACAAAGGATGAAACTATGAAGAAACAATTAGCTTTTATTTTAACTCAAAAAAATGCTAGTGTCAAGATCAATAATTTAAGTGATGAAGTACAAGAATGTGCTTCTAATGTTAAGTTACATGAATATTACGAATACTTAACCAAAGAATTGAACTTACTCGAACCAAGAGTTCCTGAAGATGTGTACAAATCGCATCTTGAAAACTCTAAATTTGGCTTGGGTACTTCTGGTTCTATTGATTCAGCAAAACAAAATTTGGCTGGTGCTTTCGTAAATGCCTTCTTGAACCTTGGTTTTTGCAAGGATAAATTAGTCGAAACCGACCAGGACAATAAATCCTGGATATACAAAACAAAAGGATCTGGAATGATATCTACCACTGCATCATTGGGATCAATCTACCAGTGGAATATAAATGATGGATTGCAAAGCTTGGATAAATATACTTACTCAACAGAGGATGAAGTCAAAGCTGGTGCAATTTTAGGTATCGGGATTGTATCATCTAATGTTCATGATGATGTTGATGCTGCCTTGGCATTGTTGCAAGAATATGTTCTTGATCCTAAAAAGCTTTTTCAGACAGCTGCCATCGAAGGTCTCGGTATAGCGTTTGCTGGCTCTTCAAATGAGGAAGTGTTAAACCTTTTGCTTCCGCTTGTTTCTGATTCAGATATACCCATGGAAGTATCGAGTTTGGCAGCACTTTCTTTAGGTCATGTCTTTGTCAGTACATGTCATGGGGATGTCACGTCAACTATATTGCAAACGTTATTAGAGCGCGACTTCACACAATTAACAAATAAATACGTCAGATTCATGTGTTTGGGTTTGGGTCTCTTATACATGGGTAAAACTGAGCAGGTTGATGATGTTTTAGAGACCATTGATGCTATACAGCATCCTATCTCCAAGACTTTAAAGGTATTGGTTAACATTTGTGCTTATGCGGGTACTGGTAATGTTTTACAAATTCAAGCTTTGCTTCAAATGTGCACTGCTAAACCATTAGATGAAAACTCCGAAGAGAAGAAAATGGAACTAAGTGAAGAAGAATTGAAGGAATCTGAGGAAAAAGCTGGGGCTAAAACTGATGATTCGGCTGATACCAACATTCCAATTGCCATTGATGGATCTTCCCTTGAGTCTGAAATTCTGGATGTGTTACCAGAAACTCTGAAAGAACAAGCTGATAAAGGTCTGGAGTCTGAGAAGGAAGATGAAGAAGACGATAGTGAAGAAGCTCAAGAGCTTTACCAGGGTATAGCCGTTATAGGTTTGGCTTTGATTGCAATGGGTGAATCTATTGGACAGGAAATGACTTTAAGGCTCTTTTCTCATTTAATGCATTATGGTAATCCGCTAATACGTCGTGCTGTTCCCTTAGCTATGGGTTTGTCTTCGGTATCAAACCCTCAAATGAAAGTGTTCGATACATTATCACGTTACTCTCACGATGCTGACCTTGAAGTAGCCCAAAATGCTATCTATGCCATGGGCTTGGTTGGTGCAGGTACAAATAATGCAAGGTTGGCTCAACTTTTAAGGCAACTAGCATCTTATTACATAAAATCCGCTGATACTTTATTCACTGTTCGTATTGCACAAGGTATTTTACATTTAGGTAAAGGAACTTTGACTTTGAATCCTTTTAATTGTGAAAGAAGTATTCTCTCCAATATTTCATTGGCTTCTCTTTTAACAGTTTCTATGGCCCTCTTGGATCCAAAGTTTTTTATTTTGAATGATTCTAACAACGAAACCACACATCAGTTGTTGTTTTACCTTTCTCCTGCAATAAAGCCTAGAATGCTTATCACTGTGGATGAAGATCTCAATCCTGTTAAAGTATCTGTTAGAGTTGGTCAAGCTGTGGATGTCGTAGGGCAGGCGGGTAAGCCAAAGACCATAACGGGGTGGGTTACTCAATCGACCCCTGTTTTGCTTAATTTTGGTGAAAGAGCTGAGTTGGAAAACAATGATGAGTGGATAAGCTTGAGCAATACGCTAGAAGGTGTAGTCATATTGAGAAAGGCCCCAGATTCAATGGAAGTTGATTCGTAATAAATTTCACTTAGCAAATGTCTATACAATTTAGTAGCAAATAGAGATAATAACGTTACATGTATTGCTTCAAAATTCTATTTAAAGGATTTATTTATTCTAATTTATTAGCACATTCCTCTTTCAGAAAGGCATTGAGATCTAATGACTATCAAAAATTTTAGGATCTCAATAACTATTTAAATTCCTTGGCCTTACCGGTCATTAAAAGACCTATAATTAACCCAAAAAGACCTAAAACAGAACCAAAAATCTCTATCACCAAGATCTTTACGAATAACGATGAATCGGCAGCATCACTTATAGCGGCAGTAGAACCTGTGATACCCACAGCAACACCACAAATCAAGTTCGACATACCAACAGTTAACCCAGCCCAGAACAAAGAATATCCAGTGTATAAGTTTTCTTTTGTGTATAGGTCTGACTGTGAGACGCTGGTAAGCTTGGACGAAAACACAATAGCCATGATTAATCCATATATAGCCACGACTTCACAGAAGATAATAGAAATTAAATTTTTGGTGGTAATACGAGGAGCCTTAACACCTGCCCCAATGATTGAAGATCCTGTAATGAAGATTCCCCATGCTGCTCCTACAACTGAAAATCCAATACAACTTGCAATTCCTAAGTTTGCCCACATGTAAGGAGAAACACTTTCCAAAAACTCACCAACATTGAAAACTTCACCAGTCTCATGAAATAACATGTAGCCCCCAACTGTGAGTAGTGAAGCTAAAACTAACGCTCTGGTTACTGCCATTGTGTATGTATTATGAATAGCTTCCCCTGTTGAAGAGTACCCTTTTACTATCGCTGAAAGTTATAATCATATATTATGTAATATTATCCTCGAAATTATGTAATGTAGAATGCCAATCTACTTCGTCTCACTCCTAGAGATCTCAATCTAAGAATTCCAAAAAATACATTACGTCAGGTTTAAAAGGTAACATATAAAGTAATACTACACATATTTACCCTATATTAATTCTGGTGACGACATGTGATTCAATTATAATTAAGCACCAGCAACTCATAATCTTAAACAGCTCACTTGCTATTGCAGCAGATGCAGAAATGAGTTAGAATTTAATAAAGTATGTATCAAAGAAACTCTAATCTCTTCAAAATACTATCATTTTCCTCTGTATGAAGGTTTATTTGTACCGCCTGAAAAAGAATCCTTGTTTCCTGTATCAATATTCTCCACAAGGACTTACTCACAGAAAGAATAAATGGTCCCTCACTAGACCTATTCTGGTTATCTTCTAGTCTGCGTTTCTTTTTTTCGCTCTCTTCCACGTCATCCTCTTCATCTTTATTTAGTAGAGTATTTATCCATCCTTCTTTAACATCTTTTCCATTTAACTTTATCTTACATTTCATTAGATCAACTGGAAATGTCAAAAAAATATGTCCAGAAGAATCCTTTTTCTGTGAATCAAAAGCATCTCCAAACCCTTCAATAATAGATGAGATTGTGTCTGCGGTACTTCCACCAAAGGTGACAAGCACAAGCTTGGGCGATTCAATTCCAAGTTTAACAGCAGGAATATCTACAGCGTCATCACTCACACATTCACTTATCTCTGTAAGTAGTATTCTATGTGGCTCATTCAAATAAGGTCTTTTATATAGAAAAGGCACCATACACCCACTGTTATCCTGAGCTCTTAATCCCTCACGCAGCAAATCAAACACATTTATTATAATTTCTTGCTCATCTATGGAGATTGGGCTCGGCAAAATTTTATGCTTAATTAACCTCTGTCGTAATTCAAGGAAGCTGTAATACGAGCATTCCTGTAATAATATTTTTCTATGTTCATCATCCCTAATTACCGACATATTGCCCTTAGAGCATTCCAATATATCCTCAAATAGTACAGCAGATCTGTTGAGTGCCATCGGAGGAAGTAAAGGCGGGGGGCGAAGAAACGGTTTGGATGCCATCATTCTTTTGGTATCTTTCAGAATTGTGTCATAAGTTAGCGTAAAAAGATTTGGAGAGTTTCCCTCGCTATAGAGGAATTCTCTGGCAACTTTGAAGGACTTTTCCCCAACGATAACATACAAATGTGCTTTCATCAAAAAGTCTTGAAGTTGTGACAATCCAAAATATACACTATCCATCCATATTTTCACGTAGTCGTAAGCATCTTTAATAGCAATTGAATACCCCTGAAGATGCTCATATATATATTCAAAAGTCTTGGGATCTCTATCGATGAACAAAGTTCTTTCATTGTTCTCTCTTAAAGAGAAGTAATCAGTAAAATATGATGGTGCATCTGATGATAAAGATGCACCGCTCAACTTGAACGCCTTATAACCCACTTGAATCACGTATATCCTATTGAAAGGTAGAATATCTGGGATATGAGGGCTAAAATGGTAAGAGTAATTGCCATGGCTATAAGACCCCATGACTTCCCAGATATCATCGATCAGAAATGCGCACCCGTCTTTAAGTTTACTCTTAAAGAAAATGTTAAGTTTGCGTTAGCTTAGCAGAAAACATGCCTAAAAGAAGTCGAAATTTTGACGGCTGTTGGACTTGTAGGTCAAGGAAAGTTAAATGTGACTTGAATAAACCTGAATGTAAACGATGCCAAAAAGCTGGGATAAAATGTGCTGGCTACGTGATTAAACTTGGATGGTCCCCACCAATGATAGTACTGAAAGATAATGAATTGATACTATGTGATGCTGTTAATTTAGACAATAAATTATCTCTGTTCCAACGAAGAAATGTTGAGTTCGTGACGTATCCCAGATCACAGGTTTTTAGGACATTTTCAGAACTAAACACCTGCCTAGAAGAGCTAGAGGATAAGATTAAATACAATCATGAATCTCTGTACTCTAGCGGTCCATTCCATGTATATAGGACAAGGGATTCTATCAAGAAGCGTAGGCTAGATATTGAGTTGAGTAATAGCAAAAATAAATTATCATACGGGGAGACCCTGCCACAAGCTGAAAACCATAGTTTGATTCATTATGATCTACTCGGCGATGCTAAGTTAACTATTCGGGCTATTAAGGGATTAGATTACAATATAAATGACCAAAACATATTCCATATATTATATCCAAAATATTATCCTAATATTGATTCTGATGAATGGCAACCAGAAAGTGCCACTGTACTTTCATTATTCATTTTAGACAAACAAAAAAATTGCATTTCCATAACTAGTATGTGCAAAGAATTATTGCAGTTCTTTAAGTTCATTCATATCTCATTCATTAGAGTACAACTTCGCAATAATTACTGGCAAACCATCATTCTACCATATATTGAGCAGGTAGTTGGTGAGTTCCTAATATTAAACTTTGGGGAATGGAAAGATTTAAATCCTTTTGTACATGACGAACCACCTGTGGAAGATTTGTTGTGCCATGTGAAGTTAATATTAGTGTATTTGACATTGTGTCTTGCTGCCTTTGGCAAAGCCCAATTGGAGACTCCTGAACCATTCTTGAATTCAGAAAACATTAATGACTTTTTGAAATTAAGTATTATGTTGAGAAAGGTCAGCATAACATTTTTGAATAGACATTTGGATAATTATGATAATAACATGAGAGATGAAACGTTCCGCTACGACGAAGCACTCTTATTATGCATAATACTTCAGATTCAAGCGGACATATATTTTTCAGTCTATGAAAACTTCGAACTTCTTTTTGCAATCGGAGATTTCATTTTGAGAAATAGATTTCAAGAAATTCATCAGACTAGAGTTTTCCCTCGCTATTTGGTGATTAGTTTTACCATAATCAAGACTTTTTTTGAGTCTACTCACTCTGTTGAGAGCTTTAACTACCTGATAGAGGAAGAAGATGCACTTAATTATGGTGACTTGAATGATGATTATGATCTAATTCAATCCGATGATGACAATGATGACAATATTGCTCATGGATACGATGGTAAAACTAATGTTTCATTAAATGTTAATAAGGATCATAATTCAAAACCCCACTATACTGATGCAAAAATTGATGAGGAGTCCCAACTTTCCCTCAAACAAGACCTAGACCTGTCTTCAATTGAACTGAGTGAAGAGATGAATTCAAAAAAGCTGACTTATTCATCAAATTCAACGATAGAAGCGGAAAATATTTCTTCCAAAAGTGTAACTAATGTTACTTCACTTAGCAATGTGCTCGTTGCTGGTGAAAGAAAAATACCTGAACCTTTCGAACCTGACCTTGAAGTTGGTTCGATTCCATATAAACCTCCTCGTTTAAGCCCAGTTGATTTCGAAGAAGAATTTGTCTATTTGATGGCAGGTCTACCGCTGTCTTTAATAAAGCTTTTCCTGAAAACCATACATATATCCAACCATAAGAAAATGTTTCAAACCAAACGTGTATTCCCTCGCAATTTTCCGAAATTATGTTCTGATCTTGAAGATTCGTTAATCAATTGGAGAGTAAAAGATTATTGGGAGTTGGACAATCCCCAAATCCCTCGCACTTTGCATATTGTACTCTACCATTACATTCTTGCTTTTCACAACGCCATTCTTGTTTATTTCTACAGGATAATAAAGTCATCTTCCAAGAATGTGTACTCCCAATACCTAGATTTGTCCATATTTCATTTCAATCAGCTGCTTCAGGAAAGCCAGCACCTAGTTGATATTAATTTTAGACCATCGTTTTGGGTTCTTCTAATTATAGGCTCAGAATTCAATGATTTGAAATCTCAAAATTTAGTTCAGTCCATTTGGGCTAGATCACAGATGTCAAGTCCTAATAACTGGAGAGCTAAACAAGTACTATTTGAAACATGGAAACGACACGAATTAGGCGAATTTGTAGGATGGCTAGACATAGTAAGGGAATGGGAAATAGTTCTATGTTTGGTGTAACCTTATAGACTTCATTATGTAGGTTTCTGCTTCATTCCTAAAAGATAATCATGTCTTCTACGCTCCATTATTTGTTACAAAAATTAAAATGAGCCCAGCGCACAGGTCTTCGAAGAATATAAACCGAGTACATAGTGTATTATCTTCTGTCAGCTCATCAGATCAGTAATTCATTATTGCACCTTTTATTACAACTAGTCCGAATACAGTATATTCCCCCGATATTATGTGCAGGTCGGGTGACTTAACCTCAAATGTATATGTCTGTTGACTAAAGTTAATTTTGCAACACAAAATATCCGGCATTCTAACCCTGTTTTTTTTTTTTACCTTGCGAACTGAGTGTATCTGTGGACATAAATAGGCCCTAAAAGATCGTGTGTATGGTACATAGTAAGGGTACTTAAATTATTGGTGTATTTAGAGTTCAAATCAAATGATACGCTGTCTCCGATCTGAATTCATAGAATAAATCTTCATCACGTATCATGGTCAGCGACTACAAATCCGTGTGATGTACCACAAACGCAGCGAAAAATAGTATTTTGCCCGCTTTGTTAGAACCACAGATTCTTAGGAGAATTATCACCTGTCGCCAGTTCCGTCAGCTAAAACATAGTATAGTTTGAAGTACATCTCTACATCACATGAAAATAATCCGCCCTTTATACCGTTAAGTACCTTGGTTATATATCCCCTCTCCGAGACAATAAAATATTGTGTCTTTCCATATTTCCCCTAACCATTAAGTCTCTCTCGGCCGCTCGGATTATTGACCCAAAAAATCCCGTAAGCAACCCGGAATAGCAAATTCGCTGCACCTGTATAAGGCAAGGTGATCTTCCCCGGAAATTATTTTGTGGGGTGCGTGCACAAACCTCTTTTATGCATTGGTTTTTCCGACAATTATAATATATTTCTGAATGGCTTAAAAGTTTTCTATTAGGAAATTGGACGACTTGAATTTTCCTATTCATTTGATATATAAAGTTAATTTATATTTTTTAAGATTAATTATTAATCCTAATTTAGAAACAGTAGCTTGACAGTTAATATTAGTGTTAATAATTATATTACAGCTACGAACCAATACTCGTGAAGAGTAATTATTATTGAAATATTTGCCTATTCTCAGATGGATAAAGAAGCAATAGTCATAGAAAATAAGGAAAGTGACCTAAGTATTAAAAATGATGTGTCTAGTGGTGTAGATGATGTGTTGACATTGAATGATGACCCCCTGAAATTTCCTAGGAAGAGATCTAAAGTATCCAGAGCTTGCGATGCTTGTAGAAGACGAAAGGTAAGGTGTGACGCTCAGTGGAGCTCTACACTACAAAGCGTTGTAAAGGTTTGTACAAATTGCATGAAAAATAATGATGAGTGTACGTTCCTGAGAGTGCCGTTAAAAAGGGGACCATCCAAGGGATATGTGCGCGAGAGTGAGGAAAAAGTATCTAAGAGTCGAAGTAGATCCGAGGAATTGCTGAAACAGCAGTTGCCGTTCCCAACGCTCCAAAGTAAAGTGGATGCGGCTGCCCCTGAGTATTCTGAAGTGAGCTACTCAAGTGCAACTGGTCAAAAAAAGTCAACCATCATTTTGCCTCCACTTATTCCTCAACCTTCCATCCAGAAAAAGGCATCACAAGGATATAATATCATCACTACTGCGACTGCTCCAGCTGTTAATACACCAACAGTGCAACAATCTTTCAGTCCCCCAATTCAAGCCCCATTTTGGAAGGTTCCCTATGAAATGCCAGGCGCCAATCTTCCAGGTTCGCCTGACTCATCCAAGAGCACTGATTTGCTTACATCTCAAGGAAGGAGACTTTCAGTTGAATCATTCACTTCTACTTCTTCTGTGGGATCGCGCACTGCAAACTATCCTGTCAATAGGGCCACTTCGCTGTCTACTGATACATTTGGTTCTGATAGTGAAGAAGGCTACTATTCTACTCGATCTTCTCAGCATTCAAGGAAATCATCTCAGTCCGTCTCCCCGAGAAATTCCGTTCATTCATTTTCCAGTCTCATTGGAAAAATGAATAAAAACCTATCTTTTGTACAGGGATCTTCTCCTACACCAATTGTACATCCATTTCCCCCTCAAAATCAGCCTACGTTTCCATATAGTGGCTATGGTGGTCACTTTAATCAGCTCCCAATAGATAAACCTGGCTTTTCAATTATGACAAACATTCCCCGAGTAAATTCGTTTCAGCTTCCTAATTCAAATGTGACAGTACCAGTATTGAAATGTAACTTGAGACGCGATTTACTGATATATTATGCAAAGTATCATTCAAATTTTCCCATTCTTCCTTTTAATGAGAACAACTTACTACAGGTTGTCGAAAGAGCATTAAATGATGAATCCTTAAAAGCAATGATTGAATGCTTTGCAAATATTGTTCATAACCTTGTGAGCTTTCAGTATAATGATAATGACGCTAATGCCTTCTTATTGAATTTCTTGATGCATTTTTACCCCTTTGATGGTAAGTTTACCATATCTGATGATTTATTGATCATTTTTATGACTTCGATTGTCTTAGTTAACTATGAGATTTTCCTAAATGGTAATCCATATTCATCAGGCTTTGGGTTTGGCTTCATGGTATTTAACGATTTCAAAGTCCTCGAAAATTTTAATAAGATTGTTAAAAGTAAAACAAAATCTTTGGATTCAGATGATATACGCCTTTACTTACCTAAGTTGTACTTTTCATTGGCTTTTATTTATGATATGTATTGCCTTGCATTTGGATTGCTGTCTTCACTTACTGAAAGTAGAGCGATGTCATTGTTGTATGAGAATTACGATTACTGCTACCCAACAGAGGAACGAGAATTTCATATTTTGAAGTTCGTACCAGTCGCCCGTGAGATACTTCACGTACGTTTCAGCAATATCTATTTAGCTTCTGATGAGCTATTTTTGAAGAAGGAGGGGATGTGGACAGACAGTAATATGATTGATACAGTTCCTTCTTACACTTATTTATTTTTAGCGTTGTTGCATGACAAATATCAGTTGTTCGATTTCTTTGGAGAACTTGAACGTAGTTTGAAGGGGACGAATAATGATATAGATGAAGATGAAGATTTGTTGCAAGATTTTCAATTTAAGTTATTGCGCTTGACTAAAAGATTAACTCAATCTGTGATTAACTTCTCAAACTTCATATCTTCAAATTTTCTGCCCTATAATAGCCCGGGAGGCTCCTTGACAGACAATTGTCCTCTTTTGAGCCCCTTGCTGGCTCTTTCATACTCCCAGGCATTCAAGTTGATTAAGCTAAGTAAATTGATTATTGATAGTCTATTGAACCTCAAAAATCAAGAATTGAGTAGCAGATGTCTCAGAATTAATACGGAGCTATCTATTGCATTTAATCTCCTCAGTAGCACCGTAAGCAGAGGCGTGTCTGGGGCTTCCTCCACAAGTCAAATCATCTTTCTGGATATTAAAATGCAGCTTGATATTTATAATATGAGTTTTATTCCTGCTAAGGCCGCCCTGCTAAACAGTGACATTTCTCAGTGGAAAATCGAGTTCTTCGAGGTTATCAAACCTTTTAGTGAGAACGACATTAGAAATGG
Organism: Debaryomyces singareniensis; assembly: GCA_031081795.1. NCBI lineage: Eukaryota > Fungi > Ascomycota > Pichiomycetes > Serinales > Debaryomycetaceae > Debaryomyces > Debaryomyces singareniensis. Next base: position 237,229 of record JARYSX010000004.1, read on the forward strand.
TTGGAGATCATTTTAAAAGAAGGCTTTTGATATATTTTATATATAACAAGTATTTACGAACTAATATTTTAATTCATTTCATAATGCCGAACTAATCTATTTTGATTTGCGAGTATATAGCTCTCACGAAAAAGAAGCTACAAATAAAGCCAACTGACCCGCAACAAAGGAAGAAAAGGAAAGAAGCAAGTATCGAATAACCAAAATAAAGTACAACTGACGTGAAGCCAGTTATTTTGTAGCTGGAAGCTAGTAGAAGGGTGTGCAAAAAGACATATATAGAACATGACCCTCCAACAAAAACAGATCTCCATTGCCACTTGTAATTCTCCGTGCAGAGCATTGAATAGACCATAAGAACACTTATTAATGCTGTGGTTAAAATCATCAAGACAAAACAAAAGAAAAGAAATCCAAACATATAGTAAATTCTGTTAAACCAGATCGACGTGTAAATGAAGTACATTTCAACAGCAATTGATCCGAATGGAAATATACCGGAAATCAACATGGTAGGTACTGTTCTAAGATACCATACTTGTGGTGGAATCTGTCTGGGGATTTGATTTACCTTTACTGGCATTGATAAGCTAGGTCTCTTACTTGCTAAGATGGCGCCCAAAACAGACAATGGAAGCGAAATCAAAAACCAAATAGCAACAGTAGCTAACATAGTACCGATTGGAATGGCCCCTGATGACTTCACAAAAATGAGGAAAAAATTCATCAAAACCATAGAACCAAATAATAGTCCCGGTACTAATATAGGAGTGAGCAACATATTCATCTTCCAATCCTCACCTTTAAATTGTCTGTAGACAAAACTTGACACATAGGAAGATACTATACTTAAGAGAACAAATAGCATAAACATAAAAGTCGAGAGCGAACCTCTGTTTGCTGGAGATAATAAACCAAATAAAGCAAAAACAATCGTCACAAGTACCATCAAAAAGAGCTGAACACCACTTCCTATAAAACACGAAAGCAACAATCTGTTTTTTGGTGGTCTAAAAACATCTGCATGTATCAACTTCCAGCCACTTTCATCTGAAATATCGTCATCAAGGTTAACCTCATTGTACTTCATGATGTCAGACTTCAATGCTTTCGTCAAAATATGCGCCATTATAATACCCAATATAACAACAATAAGGGAAAAATTAAATAAGGAAAACCACTGAATCTTAGGATCGTAGACGTGTAAATACTTATCCCACCTTGTAGCCCAAGGAGTATCTGATGCGATGAATTTAACAGAGTATGTAAACCATACATCAGTGTCTTTTTGCTTTTCCAAAGTTACTGGAGACAATTCAGGTGAGCAGAACTTTTCCTTGTCATCCTCATTGACACCTGACCTATCCAAAGACATACTACTAACAGTCACGCCCACGACACGGAATTTTCCTTCGGTTCTTTCATGATATTCGATCTGAATTTCAAAATGATTATAAAGATGACTAACATGCTCCTCACTCACCTCGCCAATAGGGAAACCTGAGCCAAAGAAATCCGAATTTGTGTTTTCATCATGAACTAATTTTGCTGCTGGAAGCCCATCGATGATCCAATTATAGTTATACCCAGCCCTGATATTCCTATTTACGAATGTTGCATCGCTCTTTGAATAGCTACTCTTGCATAGAGTCTGACAGGATTTTTCTTCTAGCATTTTCACCTCGAATGGAGAGTTGAAAATTCTATCTCCAAAAATAATCGAACCTAATGATTCCGATTGTTTCTTTGGTCCATCTTGAGGTCTGCAGAAATGGAATCTTGGATAATAGTAATCATAAGAAAAAATGTAAGTCTTAGCATTCATATCATTTGTTCCCTTGATCAGCTTTCGATGCATCGTAGGCGCAATATGGTTGACCAAGATAGGAATATCTTCACCTCGCGTGTAATCAGTAGGAGCAACACCAGGCAAGTAGAATGACATGCATAATTGTGTGAAGCATAATACCGAAAAAATAGTATACTTGGTAAGTAGCATGTTATATTCTATTTAAATTTAGAATTCCAGTTTAAATATCTGTCTAAAACATTACATTCATTACTCTGGCAGTGCACAACGGATATCGTATCACGTGCATGATAAATAATTTTAAAATAAAATCATTTCTCAATGCTTACTTTTAGTGAAGTTCTTTTTCTTCTGCTTGAAAGTTATGTTCCTGATTTCCCTCAATTTATTCACTTGAAGAGTAGGGTCGGTCATATACTTTGGTCTTGATGTGGAATAGTCACACTTAAGGTTTAGTCGCACGCATTGACTACAGCGCGGTTTTTCTTCAGGACATGCTTTATGTCTGACCCTACAGGTCCAGCATCCACTTTTTGATCGAGGACCCAATTTTCTTTTCTTATCTTGGATCCCAGCATAGCTTTTCAAATTTATTTGGCTTTTTTTGCTTCTACTTCTTGTCATTTTATATCTCGGTAAAAATTTCTCGTCTCTGGTATCCTGGGGTATCTTATAGTCAAACTGATCATCAGTATCAACAGGCTTTGAATTTGAAACTTTATTTTGATATCTCTTTTGAAAATACTCGATTCTACTTTCTTTCACTTGTCTCGTGTAACCAGTTTCCTTTCTTTCAAAGATTTTTGTTTTTGAGCTTTTGGGTTCTGGCAAAACTTCAAAAGATAGAGATTCAGCCTCTGACAGTTTATCAAAGGGATCTAATTGCAGGTTGAGTGAGTTATCAGGTCGTGGGCTTTTGCTGTCGTCTTCGGTCTTCCATATCATTTCCATTCTTTTTGTTTCGGTAGAATTTGATTTGAGCTTCTGGAAGTCATCCCCATAATTGATATCCCCACTGATTGGTGATGCATAAGGACTATATTCTTGTTTTAGTAACCAAGGGTAAAGATGGTTATCACAATTCTCTGGATCAGAGGTTAGAAAGTTCTTGTCTATAGCTAAATCCAGATCATGAAATGCTGGAGAACTTAATAGCGTTTCATTCTGAGAAGTACTAATTTTATGAGTAGTTATCTCGCATCTTTTTCCTTCCCTTTTCACGTCCAATCCGCTTTTAACTCTGTTACCTAGAAAGCATAAATCGTTATTTCTTTCAAAGTCTTCCTCTTGGAAGGTAATTGGGGGTAAAAGACAAGGCAAATCCTGCGTTTTGGGGGATGTCCTAACATTACTATTAGCATTGCTTAGAGTAAATTTTGGCTGCAGTGAATTCAAAAAGTTGAATGGTGTAATTTCACCTCCAGTACCTACTTTATCACTATTTGATCTCAAGGAAAATCTCGATCGTATTTCTTTTCCAACTATACTTGCCTTACTGGGCGTTGCGTTTGGAGAATTATAGCACATGTATGAGGTGTCTTTTGTAGCCGGACTCATGTTGAACACGTTACGACTATTATCCTCATGTCTATATGTAACTGTTTGGCTTCCTAAGTTAAATTGATCCATTATGGGTGTAATAAAAGTGAATGAAGTCTTCAAAATTAGTAGTTATTGTTCAAAATTATGATGTTACTTTTTTGCAACACATTTGAAAAGGGTAGTGGAATTGAACATTTCTTTAAATCTTGCAAAATTTGTGTAAGAATCCCATAAATAGTTGATGCGTTTTTAATTATGTAAAATATACAGTACAATTTAAATGATCCTACGTAGAAGGTATAGAATATGCGCTAGCAAATGTCAAGAGCCAGTTTAAATCAGTCAAGAGAAACTTGCAAGCCACTGTCCATTCGTTCATTGAGGATACTCTTATGCTCTTTCCTCCAACTTGATCATGGTTTTGTGATATTACATATGGTAATTCGACCTCAGGATGCATTTTTAAGACAAACAGCTGAATCTGAGCTATTATATCTAACGTTGCAATCATCGATAAATCTAGCTTATTGTAATTAAAGAGTTTTCCGATAGAAAATTCATTTGAACAATATAGATTCAATGTGGTTTTGCTACTAGAAGCAGATCCATTTTTGTGCACCCCATATTTAGTAATGTAGGAAGTACTACCCATGGGAACTAGACTGTAACCTTCAAGGGTTATATGAAATCTGCCTATCAAAAACAGTAATAATAAAGAAACTTGTCCTAATGCAGCATTAATTTCAGGCCAAGGAACCCTGTAGCCCAATCTGAATCCATTTATTCTTCCATAGTCATCATTAGAGTCGAATGTGATGTGAAAAAGCCTTGTATATATATTAAGGGACCTAAGACGATCAAGTCTGTTTAAATGGACTTGGTATAAAGATTTATACAGCTCCAAACGATCTCTTTTCTGATTTAAGTCCAAGTTTAGGGTATTTCTCAATTTCAACAAGCTATCAAGCTCGCTTGATTTTAAGCCATCCATTTCTTTTGTGAGAAGACTCAATTGCCTGGTAAAGTCTTCTTTCTGCCTTTCAAGGTCTTGAAGCTCATTTAATTTATCCTCTTCTTCTTTCTCATACTTGCGATAGTTTAGCAATGTCTCATTTAACTTTGATTCAACATCAGTAATCATGGCTGTTACATCTTGCTCTTTTAGTCTTCTCAAAAATGACATATAATGCTCTTTCTCGATTTGGGTTTCATCAAACTTTAGCTTGTAATTAGAAAGAACTAGGTCAGCACAATCTGTGCATAATGGATGATCAATTCCCTGGTTAGTTGACAAGATTTGAAAAACAGTTTTCAAGGTATTCAACCTAGAAGATATGGTTTGGTAGCCATTCAGATTTGATTTGAGCTCTTGAACTTTATCGCCGTCTTTTTCATGATTAGAAAGCATAACGAAAGAACCCAGTTCTGGATGGGGATTCGAACCGTTTTTTGAAGGTACGAAAGATACCTCATGAATTGCTTCTTGTTTCTGCTCTCTCAATCTATTATACAATTCAATCCTCGCAGGAGGAATATAATCATTTGGATCAAAATTGTGCACTTCATAATCATCTTTCAGATCAAGACCCTTATTAGTTAAAAGGTTGATTTGGGCTTGACTTAGCCTAAGCAATGAATCATCTAATTTCAAAGAAGCATTGCATTTAGAACAGTAAAAATTATCTTTCATTACCAAATATGTTCAAATGTCTACTTTAATATGATGTTAAGTCGGCACTGTTACAGTTTTTATCTTGGATAAGTAAATCTGTGAAATTAAACATAAAGAAGAATGGATCATATAGTTGCACTTGCGCCTAACGAACATGAAAAGCCGGTCTAGTATAGTGGTTAGTACACTTCGTTGTGGCCGAAGAAACCCAAGTTCGATTCCTGGGACCGGCAATTTTTTTAATCTTTTATTATCAAATATCTATTACCCGGATAATTAATCATCTATAAAGATGGAAAAACTTCTTCTTAAATAAAGAAATGGTTTGTCGAGTTTCTTTAAAGTAATTTTAATGTAAGTAATCTTCAATTGAGTGGTTACTTCAAATTTTTATTATGATGATTTCAATTTTGTCTTAAGATTCATTCTATGAAAGCATACGATTTCTCAATAGACTACAACGGTATCTGATATTTTACATTTGAAGGCGCAAAATTTTAAAAATATATGTTCTAACAATTCACATGGCGAAAGGCTATAAGGCCAACAATAAGATCTTTGGTAATTCATTGCCTTTGGATCTTTCGCTGGAATTATATGGGAATCTCCCGACCATATATCCACAAAACCCTCTTTCTTGGATTTATTTTTCTGTGAGATATGCGATGCTTCAGTTTTCAACTCCACCTAATAAATTTGACAAAAGAATTAATGTATCCTTTGATGGAATTTCATTTTTAGTTAAAAATGAGGCAGAAATGAAGTTTCTTTGGACGCATGGGTTTTTCGGAAAGGGAACTCTATCTAGATCAGATCCTACTTGGAAGGAGAGGTTAGAGAGAGGAGATGCATTTCTTACTGTAGATGATGTCACGAAGATTAGGAGGGACGAGCGTAAGACATATAAGAGCTTAAGGAGCAAAATACAATCCTTAGAAACAGAAGCGAGGGACGCAGAGTTAACTTCAGAAAAAAAAGAGGAGTTAAATGAGTTGAAGTCTAAACTTGAATTAGCGAAAAAGTCGAACGCCGTACTCAAGGCATCCGAAAAGTTCTGTAGCGAAAATGAAAGCCGCGTAAATCTTGAGAAGAGACAAGTTGAATATCTACAATTGCAATACGTGGAGGTTTTCTTTCTTCTTTTTGCACTTAACAGAATTAATGTAGATATGCCTCTTGGAGACTTGTTCTCTGTTTGTTGCAATGCATCTTCAATATCCCCTTCGACTTCCTTCATTCTCAAATACGTAGTATATCACCATTACAGATCTCTTGGTTGGTGTGTTCGATCGGGAATCAAGTTTGGATGTGACTATTTGTTGTACAAGAATGGTCCACCATTTGGTCACGCGCAGTTCACTATATTGGTAATGTCAGATCCTAAGGTGGATTGGAATGAGATTGCGGCAATAGCTCGGGTAGTTAATGCTGTAAAGAAAATCCTCATTTTGGTATATATTGAGGTTCCTTCAGAAGATACGTTCTTTAATGTGTACAATTCCGGAGATTCGAAGAATGAAAAGCTATTCCTAAATTTGTTCAAATTGTATAAAGTTAACGAAATCATATATAGAAGATGGGTCCCCAATAGAAATAGGGATTAATGCATAATTGGCAATTAGCTTGACCTGGTTGCGACTTCATTGGTTTACTGTAAGTAACTACAAAGTGAGAAAGTTGGATAAAAAACAACAATATATTAATGTGTCCAACACATAGGTTAATCAAAGCCTCTATGGCCAAGTTGGTAAGGCACCTCACTAGTAATGAGGAGATCATCAGTTCGAATCTGATTGGAGGCATTTTTTTGTTATGTCTCTGAGCATGTTTGCTAACGCGACTTTTTTTTTTGTAGAAAGCGGCCGTGGACTGTCTATAAATACAGAATATTCCGCACTTCTCTCTGCACAACAAACTAGTGACATAGGTCGTGTCGGTTACATTTATATTAGGACAGATGTCAGATATAAGAAGTATCATCGACCCTCCTACTCCTGAGAATGAACTCACAGCTCAAGAGACGGAGGTTCATGATGAACATGACTTAGCAAAGAAGAAAATATATGATAGCTTTGAAAAGATTAAGACACATATTCCAGCCGCAAGAATAAAAAAAATAATGCAATCTGATGACGATATCGGCAAGGTTGCTCAAGCGACTCCTGTTGTAGTAGGAAGAGCTCTAGAAATTTTCATGGCAGACTTAGTGGAGGCGGCCACAGCAGAGGCTAAAAAAAGTGGCGTAAGAAGAATAGGAGTTGCTCAAATACGATCCGTTATACAGAAGACGGAACAGTTTGATTTTCTAGTTGACGCTCTTGAAAAGTACGCACCTAACGATCGCTAATGGTTGAATATTTTTATATTCTCTATGTAGTCTATTTTTGCATTAATAACATTTGTATTCTATCTCCCCGGAAATGATACTGCATATAATGATCAATGGAGACCTTTCTTACCGCCCCCTCAAAATTGTATATTAGCTTCTACTATTGCTCAGAATCCTTTTTGTTCCTAATAATCAGCAAAAGACTACAGACTAACGTAAATTTTATATTGATTTTTTTAAATTAGTTTTTTTTCTTTTAAAATTATTTTTTTTGACATCATGCCTACTTTCAACAAGTCGCAAAGCAGCTTTGGTTCACGCAAGTCTTCCATGTTTCTTAACTTACCTCCAGCACAACCGGATGTTTACTATGTTGGTGTCGATGTTGGTACCGGCTCAGCTAGAGCATGTGTCATTGATACGAATGGTATAATTCTCGGTTTGAGCGAGCGTCCTATCAAGAGGAATGAACTAAAACCAAATTATATCACTCAATCTTCTACAGAGATTTGGAATGCTATTTGTTACTGTGTGAAGCATTGCGTTAGGGAAGCCGGTGTTGATCCATCTGATGTTTTTGGAATTGGATTTGATGCAACATGTTCTCTAGTTGCTATTCGTGAATCAAACGATGAGCCAGTAGCAGTGGGGCCAGATTTCCTGGACAGCAACCAAAATATTATTCTTTGGATGGATCATAGAGCAGTGGATGAGACAATTGCCATCAATTCTACGGGTGATAAATGCTTGAAATATGTAGGCGGACAGATGTCTATTGAAATGGAATTGCCAAAGATGAAATGGCTCAAGCACAACCTTCCAGGAGGAATCAAGGACTGCAAATTTTATGATTTAGCTGATTATTTGACTCACAAAGCTACTGGTTCGGAGAGTCGTTCATTTTGCTCTACTGTTTGTAAACAAGGCTTTGTACCTCCCGGTGTCGATAAATCAGAAACCGGGTGGTCTCAAGAATTTTTGAGTTCACTTGATTTAGATGAGTTAGTTGAGGACAATTTCCGTAGATTGGGAGGTGTACCAAATAAGAACGGCAATTTCTTATGTGCTGGAGAGGTAATTGGGAAGTTGACCCTGGCATCAGCCGAAGAACTTGGATTAACTGTAGAATGTATTGTGGGAAGCGGCGTAATTGACGCCTACGCTGGGTGGATTGGCACAGTTGCTGCTCAAGTAGATATTCCATCCTTAGATGATAAAGCTGGTTCTGGTATTGATGTTGCTTGTGGAAGGTTGGCTGCGGTTGCTGGTACTTCTACTTGTCATATCGCGATGACTAAAAACCCATGTTTTGTTAAAGGAGTCTGGGGTCCATATAAAGATGTAATGGCCCCAGATTACTGGCTAGCTGAAGGAGGGCAATCATGCACTGGTGCTTTGTTAGCACACGTCTTGGCAGTTCATCCAGCACACTCACAATTGGCTCAGCTATCTGAGGCTTCTAATTTGTCAAAATTTGATTATTTGAACTCAGTATTAGAAAGCCTTCGTGTTGAAAGGGGAGCGAGATCTGTTGTAAGTTTAGCTAAAGATATATTTTTCTATGGAGACTTCCATGGTAATAGATCACCTATTGCAGATCCAAACATGAAAGCATCTATCATAGGACAATCTATGGATACTTCTATCAACGACTTAGCTCTTCAGTATTTTGGTGCTTGCGAGTTTATCGCTCAACAAACAAGACAAATTGTTGAAGAGATGGAAAAATCCGGTCACCGTATTCAATGTATTTTCATGAGTGGTGGTCAATGCAGAAATGGTTTGTTAATGAGGTTATTAGCTGATTGTACAGGTAAACCAATTATAGTTCCACGTTACATTGATGCAGCTGTGGTCTTCGGTTCTGCCTTACTAGGTGCAGCAGCAGCAGCGGATGCTGTTGCTGAGCACATTGCTACTAGAGGTAGATCTAGAAAATCTTCGCTTTCTGTACATCCTTCCAAGCAGATAGATCCTCCTTCGCCATATACCGCTCCTACTGCCACAACTTCATCTACCAATATGAATACCTTAGTATATGCTAGCAACAACCCCGGATCCCATTCTCAGTTCCAAATGGAACCAACAGCGGAAGAAGATTATTTTAATATGGGTGACAAATCAGAAAATGAGTCTGAAGAAGAAACATTGTCTTTTGGATCTAAGCAAAACGTCCAAAAGAGCTTGTCTCAGAAGTTCCAGAGAATGGGCTTAAAGCCTTTGTCCACTTTGAATGATGAGACTCCACAAAATTCTGGCGATAAATTGTGGCACATAATGCAAAAAATGACGGGTGCAGGGAAGGTTATTTTCCCAGCAAATGAGCACCAACCGGATAGGAAATTATTAGGTGCTAAATATTTAATTTTCTTGGAGCAGGCCTACAAACAAATCGAATATAGAAAGATTGTTGCTCAAGTAGAGACTGAAAACTTGAGAGACTTAGAAATTTCTTCGTCTTAGTACTTTTGATATATATATCTGAATATACCTATCTAAATATACCTATCTAAATATTTTTACATTTTCTATTGATAAAATTACACAATTTTCCCTTCCAGGCTTATGGTGCGATAGATGTGATTCAAGATACTGCACTAAGATTCTTCTGCCTTCGTGCGCACAGATCTTGCGCGCCCTTACCATGTTGCTTATGTCTCTTTAGAGATGGAGTGAGACAATATCACGTGAATAAATGCAATTGAGGTTTGAAATGCAGATTCAGCCCGTCTAAAAGGTTCCTCTTTTCAAAAGATATACAGTTAAGCACCATGTTTTACACAGCTAGCGTAGAATTCGTAAACCACATATGTATAGAATAGTCAGTTCAGTTCATTATCCGTAGTTTTTGAGCTAAAGTGTGCTTTCTCCAAGAAAAATGCATATCACGTGAATTGACCAACTGTGGATTTTTCATCAATTGCAGCAATTAAGAAGGTACGTAATGTGAAGAAAATGAAAAGTCACTAAAATTTCAAATAGTATATTGAATTACGCATATATATATATAGTTGAGGCTTTAAGCTAAGCACAAATAAGAGAGTATTGATTCCAGTAAAATTGAAGATTAGCGAAACAGTCTTAATAATTCAAACATAATAATCTGGTATTGACAAATCTTCGGAACACTTACAAATATGGCCAATGTTGAATCACAGATTCCAGACTTAGAGCCTTTTCTGTCATTAGAGACAAACCACCACAGGCATAATGATATCGAGACTATTATGAGTCAACAAAGCCATCAATACAGAACCCAACAGCCTGAAGCGGATTCAGCTTTATTATATATACCTGAGTTCCAAGAGGAAGAAGTAAGTGTATTGGAATGGATAAAAAATATCTTCAATAACCCTGTTCAGAAAGCTACGAATTATTTATTATCACTATTCCCTATTTTAAGATGGATTTTTCACTATAATCTCAAATGGGCATACGGTGATGTTATAGCGGGTGTAACAGTTGGTGTCGTATTAGTTCCTCAATCAATGTCGTATGCACAGTTAGCTGGTTTAGCTCCGCAATATGGATTGTACTCTTCTTTTGTCGGCGTTTTTATTTATTCCTTTTTCGCCACTTCAAAGGATGTTTCTATAGGCCCGGTAGCTGTCATGTCTACCCAAGTCAGCAAAGTTATTTATAAGGTCCAACAGGAAGTTGGTGACAAATACTCAGGGCCTGAAATTGCAACTTTTTTGTCTTTGATATGTGGCGGTATTGCTGCCGCTATAGGTATATTAAGGTTAGGTTTTATTTTGGAATTTATTTCGACTCCAGCTGTAATGGGATTTATGTCAGGCTCAGCATTTAATATTCTTGTAGGACAGGTTCCTGGACTCATGGGAATAAACAAATTAGTGAACACGAGACAGGCAACGTACAAGGTCGTGATCCACACTTTACAGAATTTAAAACATTCTACCAGTGACGCAGCTTTTGGGATTATTAGTTTATTCGTTTTGTATGCTTGGAAATTTCTGACTGAGAAGGCAATGAAAAGATGGCCAAGATATAGAGTTATCTTTTTTCACTTGCAAAACTTAAGGCATGCTATCGTTATTATTGTAACAACTTTAATTTCATGGGGAATCGTACATCCCAAAAAAATAAGGTTCGATGGCCCAATAGCTGATTTCAAGCCTCCTATATCGATCATTGGGGTGGTTCCATCAGGCTTAAGACACGTTGGTGTTATGACAGTGCCAAATGGAATACTTTCTGACTTAGCATCTGAGATCCCTGTTTCAACGATTGTTTTGTTATTGGAGCATATATCTATTGCAAAATCTTTTGGAAGAGTCAACGATTATAAGATTGTACCTGATCAAGAGTTAATTGCAATTGGAGTGAACAACTTAATAGGTACTTTTTTCAATGCCTATCCAGCTACTGGCTCCTTTTCTAGATCCGCTTTAAAGGCAAAATCAGGTGTTAGGACTCCTTTGGCAGGAATTTTCACGGGTGCAGTGGTATTACTAGCTCTTTATTGTTTGACTGGGGCGTTTTTCTATATTCCCAAGGCAGCCTTATCAGCTATTATTATACATGCTGTCTCAGATTTAATTGCAAGCTATAAGGTATCATGGAGTTTCTGGAATATCAGTCCTTTGGACTGTGGAATATTTTTGATAGCCGTAATAATCACGGTGTTTGCTTCCATAGAGGATGGAATTTATTTTGCAATTGCTGCATCCGGTGCAGTGCTTTTGTTCCGCGTAGCTAAGCCAAGCGGTGAATTTTTAGGTAGAATTCAAGTTGCAGAGGTGATAAGTCCAGTGATTGTACTGAGAAATCATGAAAATATCAGCGACAGCGACACATCTAATGACGAAATAGAAATTTGTCAGGTTTTAAGTAATGGCTCTATAAAAAAGAAACAGGTTTCCGAAATGAAAACAGACGTCGCCACTTTGTCTGACTTGCAGCAAAATAATATTAAGCTTCATACAAAATGGGTTTCTTTGGACAATAAAAACATTAATAAACATTTGCATGTGAGCCCTCCACCGCCTGGTGTTGTGGTCTTCAAACCCACAGAGACATTTACTTATCCTAATTGTTCAGTTCAAGTAGAGAGGGTTATTGACGAAGTAAAACGAGTCACCAGACGTGGAAAGTCTCTATCGTACACAGACACTGGTTCGAGGCCTTGGAATGACCCTGGTCCTTTGAGATGGAGAATTCCATTCGTGAAAAATAGTGTCGATTCCGTCCAAGCTGAGGATCAGAGACCGGTTCTAAGGATTTTACATTTCGATTTTTCTTCTGTTGCTTCAATTGATGTCACTAGTGTGCAAGCACTTGTTGACTTGAGAAAGGCAATCAATTTATATGCTGATAGGGAAGTAGAAATACACTTTTCTGGTATTTTGTCTCCGTGGGTTAGAAAGGGGTTGGTGAATGCCGGCTTTGGATTTAGCGCAGAAGGTTTATTCAGCCAAACTACTTACGTCGATGTCGGTAATGCTCATAACAGTGACCTAGAACTTGGTTCTGACGAACCAGTATATCCTGTGGTAGGAACTAATACTCCATACTTTCATTTGGAGATTCCTGAATATAGATAGCATATTTAGTGTACAATTAGCTTCATAATTTTTAATTTCATGTGATGACATTTTCCTCATATTCGCACAGCTTCTTCAAAGTATTCCAAGGACGCGTCCACTAACATAACTAGATTCTAGGTTACTAGGTGGACTAGAAGATCTAAAAATGGTTATAGAGACTAATATAGCTGTAGAAATTCCAGAAACAGCAGACAAAAAAAACTTGGATCATAGCAGTGATGAACAAGTATCACATAATTTGAAGTCTGGCAATTCAGATAATTCTACGCCAGTAGATAAAGATGATAAGAACAAGAAAAAAGAATTACAGAGAGTAGAGGGCATCAAGAAGAAGAATGAGGAAAGAGAATTGAAACTCAAGGCAAAAGAGGAGGAAAAAGCATTAAAACTCAAGCAAAAAGAAGAAGAAAAAAGACTCAAGGAAGAAGAGAAACGAAGAAAGGAACTCGAGAGGAAAAGGAAAGCAGATGAAAGAGGGCAAGAAAAAGAGTTGAAGCGCATAAGATTGGCAAATGAAAAAAAAGAGCGAGATAGGCTTAAAGAAGAACAAAGGTTAAAGAAGCAGGCCGAACGAGAAGAAAAGGAGAAAGAAAGACATGAGAAGAAACTCAAGATGGAAAAGATTAAGGAACAAAAAGACCTCGAAAAGAAGAAGGTAGAAGAGATGAAGCAAAGAAATCAAATGAAGATCTCCAATTTCTTTTCGGTGAAAAGGAAATCATCTACTGCTGGTCATGGATCTACTTCATCGAATAATGCACATACACAAGATGAAAATCCAGAAGCTGAAACCATCTATATCAAAACATTTTTACCGTTTTTTCAGAAAAAGAATTGTGTAATCAAGGACAAGCACGGTTCGAATAGGCAGTTATTGAAGCAAAACATAGAAAAGATAGACCAATTTTTCAAGGGTGCTTCTACAGAAGAGCCCGATATTTGTTCATTTTTAAACATATCTACGATGGAACAACCTTCAATTGAAGATTATACGTCACCATCGGACATTATCAATTCTCTTAACTCCCCAAGTTCCAGTGAATCTATAATATACCAGATGTTGCAAAACCTTGGCCCTATCAAATATTTACAATTTTATGAGAACACTAGACCACCTTATATTGGTACTTGGTCGTCCGAGGTCAACAAGAACACTATTGTTCCTATAACTAATCCATTTGATACTTCAAATCCAATAATAGATTATTCGTATGATTCAGACATTGAATGGAACGGAGAAGATGCTGAAGGAGAAGGGGAAGATATAGACGATGACGATGAAGAGGAAGAGGATGAAATAGACGAGGATGAAGAAATGGAAGATTTTGTGGAAGCGAATGAACAAAGCAAATTAATGAAGTATATGGGGCCCTTAGTTGCGGTAACTCGCTGGAATGATGGTAAGGATCTTTCAAACTTTAAAGATTTGAAATACGAAAGGTTGCATCAGAACATAAGTTTCTCTATAGATCCATTCTACGATTATTGGATAGATGCCAATGAGCATGAGAAATTGCATGCTCTGTCTGGATCATCAGTAAAATATATAGATCCTCAGGGAAATAATTCGTCCCAAGGTAAGCCTCAAGCAGCGCTATTGAAACCCCATAAACCTGTGATTGATGATCCCAAAGCTGTATTTGACTTGATGAATTTTGTTGAAAAGAATAACGATTACACAATTGGCACTTTGGTAGAATTATCCCAGAAAGAGTTCAAAGACTTCACTAAATCTCTCATTAAGCATACAATTCAAAAATTTGCCTCTTATAATAAGAAGAGTGGCATATGGACTGTAACACCAGAAATGAGGAAGTCTATTTCAGAATCAATATCAAGTAAATAATTGCGCGCTGAATCCTCTAATTAGATTTTTTAATCAATGGTATTACGTATTAAGATAGACTCGTATTAAATGGCACATGTCTTGAGAAGATCTCAACATTGAATTACCGGGTATGGAAGAAAATTCAGATACAATAGAAGTGTATCTTTCTACTCAAATACAGGGTAGATTAGAAGATTTAGACTCTGAAAATGAAAAGGGTAATCGCTTAAAGATGAAAGCGAGTCGATTGCATGAATTTGAGAACATCGATCAAGACAAGGGTCAAAGTTACCTGAACCAGGTAATCAAGGCTAAAAATTTCAAGAAAAAGGGGCGTCAAAAACGGGGAAAACAAGAATCACATAAAACAATCACGTCAATTATGAAGCATAAATATGGCAATAGCGCCAACAGGAAGGGCTCTGAGCAAGATAAAATAAGCACACAAAAAACAATTAAATACATGGGAACCAAAACATCAGGTAAGCTATCCCTCATTGCAAATGATCAAAAAGGGACAATTACCGAACTTAATTCAGGTAAGAGCGAACGGGACCTCGAGGATTTTTCAAAGAAAATCAAGCTAACGTATCCTCGAACAACTCACAAGTACGTCAGAAGTGGTGGTTCTCCTAAAGTAGTGTTAACGAACGAGCAAGAAAACATAAACAAAAATGTTTGGTCGCAAGCGTCTTCTTTTCCTAACTCTGAACTTAATGCAGAAGATTTAAGGTGGTTATATGATTCGAGCCAAGCTCACGAAGAAAATAATAAATCTGAAAAAAACCATGTTAGTGATACTGATGACACGAACTATTTTTTGACTTTATCTCAGGTGCTATCTTCCAAAACTCCCCTGAAAGATTTCTCCAATTTCAATATAAAAAATGAGCAAAACTACACTTCATCGGAAGAGATCTCTAACTCTTCGCCTGAATTAAGTGCATTGGAATTAGACACTCATGAATTAAATCTCTTTCAAGATCGAGCGGAAATCATAGATTCACAGATTTCTAGCACTCAAACAAATTCATTGCATAATAACACTGATTCGAGTCTGCTGATCCCAGATTCTATCTGCCTGGATAAGGTTTTGAAGCTAGAAGATCAAATTCTTGAAAACGAGACTGCAACTGATATTGGTAGTCCTGAAATTATTACATCCAGTCCATTGCGCTCCCATAATGCCAATCTGCTTCTGCATAGCAGCTACATTGAAACTACAGACAAATCTTTGCAGACGCCGATTAAGCTTGTGAAAGATTCATTCTTTGGCGAACCCCCTGTTGAAAGTGATAGTCGAAAATTGCATACGGGAATCTGCAGAGCAGAAAATCCACATGTTGGAGAAGTTTTCAGCTCCCAATTTTTACTGTCTTGCCATACATTAAAAACCCAGGATAAGCAGATACCACAAGAAGATAGTTCATCTCCAGAAGAGAAAAAGGTTATTCAAGTTAGTAAAGATCTAAAAGTCGGCTGCTATAAAGACCCTGTAACTAATATCGTGATTCGTGAATTGGACGATTTGTCAGATGTTTCTATCTCTGGTACAGAAATAGAAGATTCACAGGAGGAAATCGAACGCCACACTACAATAGAAATTGTCCGACCAAACATCAGAGATAACAGGAAAAGGAAAACTTCAGATCATACAAATAATGACAAGCCTATTCTTCAGGTATTATCAAGTCAAATTGGTGCATCAGAATGATTTATCAAAAACTCGTTAATCGAGCTTTTCATAACAATATGCAGCGTAATTTGTGCATTTAACTAGCATAAGTAATCTATAATATTCCCTAAATATAATAACATTGTATGGCATTCAACACAAGAAACTTCTCAAAAATATATTTGATGTACTATTATTAGTGAACATCATACCGAATGGATCATATGTACTTTTTATGATCTGAGTCAATGTCAGAATCAAGCCAAACTTTATTCAAGTATATGGCAACTCTAGTCGTTGCAATGACGTCTAATACTAGAGTTCCAATTCCAAATACAATGTTATCCATTAGTCTGCCAAACCTGTTATATAGAATTGTATTAACCGTCCAGAGAAGATGGCAAACCCATAAAAGAAAAAGTGAAATACATAGGGCGGTCAAAACAAAAGACTTAGCCGCTCTAGAAGAGGACACAGTATTTGTATCCCTATCTGGTTTATATGGTTTCTGCTTCCTATTTTTCAACACCATGCTAACTTTTCAAAAATAAACCTGGTACCGTGATTCAAAAAGTACATAAAAATTCATTTATAAGGTGCGATTAATTTAATACTGTTACATAGCAAGCATGCAAGGTCCCTGTAGTAGTGATCCTTTATTAAGGGTAAAGCCTGATTATTACTCTGATGGGATCCCTGTGTTCTCTCCTACAATGGAACAATTCGAAGATTTTTATAAGTTCAATAAAGCAATCAATCAATATGGAATGAAATCAGGAATAGTTAAGATTGTGCCGCCAAAGGAATGGCTCAAGACCGTTAGAAAATCTTATAATAATGACATTTTGGAAAGTATAAAAATAAAAAATCCTATAATTCAGCATATAAATAGTACTGGTCCTGGAACTTATGTACAACAGAATATTGAGAGACCTAGATCTTACAGCATTTTCCAATGGAAAAATCTTTCCATGAAGAGTAATTATCAGCCTCCCACTCTCAAGGAAGACAGAAAAAGCAAACGAAAGTCTAGATCAACTCATACAAAGGAAGCATCACAATTGGAAAAGCCTTCCAATGATATCAGTGATATCGGCTCCGATACTTTTGGTGATCTGCAAGAGTTTACACGAGACAGATGCAAGGCTCTAGAATCAACTTATTGGAAATCTTTAATGTATGCTGAACCAATGTATGGGGCTGATACGGCCGGGTCTTTGTTTTCGGACAAAATTACATCATGGAATGTAGCCCATTTACCAAATATTTTGGATCTAATGGACACTAAATTACCTGGGGTCAATGATGCATACTTGTACGCTGGGTTATGGAAAGCTACGTTCGCATGGCATTTGGAAGATCAGGATTTATATTCAATCAATTATTTACATTTCGGTGCTCCAAAACAGTGGTATTCTATCCCCCAAGACAACGAAAAGAAATTTTACAAATTGATGACTGAATTATTCCCGGAAGAATATAAGAAATGCAAAGAGTTTTTGAGGCATAAGACATTCCTAGTTTCTCCTCACTTTTTAGAGAAGCATAACATCAAGTACAACAAAATAATACACAATGAAGGCGAGTTTATTATCACCTATCCTTACGGATATCATGCTGGATTCAATTACGGATACAACTTAGCTGAATCAGTGAATTTTGCACTAGATGATTGGTTTGAATTTGGCAAGAATACTAAAAAATGTGAATGCATCGCTGATGCGGTAGAAATTAATTTCAAGAAACTAATATGCTCTTTTAGGGGTGTTCCTTATGAGCCAGAAATTCCATCACATGAGGACTCATTAAGCTCTGAATCTATAGAGAAGATGCATAAGGATGGATCTTCATCAGCACATCAGCATTCTAAACAACACAATAAAGGATTAGCGACTCAAGTCAAAATTAATTATGAGTGCGTCTTATGTCAGAATAACTTGTGCAAGAGGTTATCGAAGAGCAATGAATTTGAATTATTAGAAACGGATTGTAAGGACACCAAAACTGGATCCTTATTGAGAGTACATAGGATATGTGCTCTTACGTTTCCATCGCAATTAAATATTTCACACACTGGGATTGTTACTGGATTTGAAAAGTTTTCAGTGGCACAAAAGAATCTCAAGTGCACTATATGTGAAGCTAATGTACCAAAAAACAAGAAAGCAGGACACGGTGTCTGCTTTCAATGTACGAGTCCCAGCTGTGTCCGAGCATTTCATGCAACATGTGCCATAGGTAGCGGTATGATTTTTAATTTTGAAAAGAATGAGTTCACTTGTAAATTTCATAGAAAAAGAATCTCAAATGATCTTATTTCGCCATCTGCATTTTTTAAGGAAATTTCAAGAGGTGCGATCATACAGTTTTCCTTCGGTGTGGGAAACAACAAATGGTCCACAGTTAACAGTGGTTTAGTTGTCGCAAATAATGTAAATGAGGAATCTTTCGAAGTGCTTCTATATCCACTACTTAAAGATAAAATAGAAGTTCTTTATTCTTGTGCTTATTTAGTCGAAGATGGTACTGTTGATGGATTCACTCTAGTTCCTCGGAAAAAGCAGAGACAAGCTACGGCCAAGCCTAGGAAGAGAATTGTACCAGATGAAGATTGTCTGGTTACTGGCTTGAAAGGTAAGGTGCATTATGAGAAAGTAGGTGTATTTATTACTGAGGTATTATTAAACCACACGACTTGTCCTAAAGTCACTTGCGATGAAGAGAAGAACGACTCAATTTTTTGGTACAATCTTCCACATTGTTCTACCGATCAGGTCGCACGATATACAAACAACATTTTATCCAAAACACCAAATGATCTGAATTACATTAAATACATACAAAGGAAAGGGGTAAAAGAAAATAGTTATACACCAACATTTTCCCCAGCTAGTTATTCAACTCATTCATCCTACCATTTAGGAAATGAAAAATTGGACTACCAGTTTCAAAGAACGCTGAAAGAAAATGATTCAGATACAGTCTTCGTGAACAAAAATTTTCAAACTCCAAAGTCATATGCAAGCATTACAAAGTTATTTCGTCCTTTTGACATGGCTAACGAAGCAGTAAATAGCAATTAGCGTATTAAAATTTTTCACGTGATATATACATTTTATTAATCTAACTTGACATTACTTATGTCCTTCTATGCCAAAAACAAGCGGATATGCAAAGCTAACACAGGATAATACAGGAAGGGGCCAAGATCAACTGGATATAATTGAAACAGTAGATGAGATCTTGAGTGAAGATTCATCCGATGAATTTGCATTCTCTAAGAAGCGTAAGACAACTGAAATGGCTAAAGCCGTCTCAAGAGAGCAATGGATCAACAAATATAAACCTCTTGACACTACTGAATTATGTATAAACCCTAGGAAATTAAAAGAAGTGAGTCAAGCACTTCATGATATGATCCTCAAATTAACTGAAACTCGGTTGCTTGTATTAACTGGTCCAGCAGGCAGCTCCAAATCAACATGCATAAAACTACTTGCGGATGAACTAGTCAGCAAGTACAAGAGACTGAGGTATGGATTAAAACATCAGAACTTTTTTGGCGGGAGTAACTGGATAGAATACAGCGAGACATCAACAGAGGATAGCAAGAGAGCAACTACTTTTTTTGATTTTTTAGCGGATGCTAAGCTGTATGTAGGGAAAAACTTAGCTGTGATAATAGTTGAAGAACTCCCAAACGTATTTAATGAATTAACGCTCAAGTCTTTTCGTGAAACGCTAGATCTCTGGCTCAACCTAGAAGCTAATCTTCCACCTATAGTCCTTTGCATTACAGATATAGAAATTCCTCGAGATGATACAAAAAAATTATCGTTTGATATCTATAATCGCATAAATATAGATACGTTATTAGGACCGGTACTTTGGGGCAATCAGAAAACTATAAAACAGATAAAGTTCAACTCAATAGCGCCCACATTTTTAAAAAAAACGATATCAAAAATAGTATCCCGAGAGTCGTCATTTTTCAAAAGTATGAGAAAAGAAGAAATTAATGAAATTGTTTCTAATATGAGTGAAATCGGCGATATCAGATCTGCAATTTGCAATTTGCAATTTATTACGATGGGATCAAGATCTTCGAGCTCTTTAATCTCATTTCATAGAGAGAAACTGTTGCAGTTATTTCATGCAATAGGAAAAATTATGTACGCTAGCTCCAAACATCAGGATTTGTCTGATCAAGAAAAAAATCAACTTTCTGTTAGTGATGTCGCGAGTTCTTATCAAAGTATATCACTTTTGAATCTCTCTCTTTTAGAAAATTATACCGTTTACAATAACTCTGATTTTCTGATTGACATTGCAAGTGAAATTGCAGAAGCTCTCAGCATTGCAGATATCCTTGAAAGCATTGACGAAGGTGCGCACTATGGAATTGCATCCACTAGGATGAATCTTAACAAGTGCACTATTTCAAAGA
This sequence comes from Debaryomyces singareniensis, assembly GCA_031081795.1. Lineage (NCBI taxonomy): Eukaryota > Fungi > Ascomycota > Pichiomycetes > Serinales > Debaryomycetaceae > Debaryomyces > Debaryomyces singareniensis. The sequence continues at coordinate 258,102 of JARYSX010000004.1, forward strand.
CTAATTCCAGTTCACTAAGATTCCCGAGACATTCTAAAATGATTAAATCTTATTATAATACTAGAAAGTTATTAGAAGAATATCAGAAGTATTTAAATCATTTCAAGTGTTCTTTACCAACGCTAAATATGATTGATGGTTACTATCTCCCTTTAATTTATAATTCAATGCCATATAAAAAAGTTGGACAGGTGAAGTATGGAAGGCTCGGAGGACCTTTCAGGTACTTAGAAGCAGATTCCGTCTTGCCTCTCACTGAAGCCGATGACATACATTTGTCTAAGGATCAATTTTTTTACGATATAGAGACTGCAAAAATGATATTTAGTCATAGTAAAATGAAGCGCACGGTCGATGAATCAGAATTATCGGACCCTGTTGAAACAGATATAGATACGGATGATATATTTGATGATTCTATAAACGAAATACAGATTTGCAACTTGGTTAGCCAGTCAAAAAGTCAACAAGCTTCAAAAAGTCAACAAGTTTCGAATAGTCAACAGACTGCTAATAGCCCTGATGTATTCCTGAGTGACCCAGAATTAGAAATTATTTATACGAAATACTAAAGATATTTTTATCTAGCATTTATTTAGCACCACAACTTTTCAACTAAGCACTTTCTGCCAATATAGTTTGAAAAAAATTAGGATCATCTTCCAAGCTCTCCTTAACAATATCGAGTCCACCTTGAAGCTCTCCATTGATATATAACTGCGGAAAGGTTGGCCAATCGGAATATGTCTTAAGACCTTGCCTCACAGCATCATCCTTCAAGATGTCGAAAAATCCAAATCTAACTTGGTGCTCTCTCAATATAGCCACTAGCTGCCTAGAAAACCCACACTGTGGAGAAGATGGAGAGCCCTTCATAAATAGCATGACTGGAGCAGCATTAGTAAGCTTTTTCAATCTTTCATTAAGTGCTTCCGGGCTCTCCTCATTAGCTTCTGATATGGAATCGTTAGTAGAGCTACTTGATTGAGTACCTTGAGGCTCTTGTAAGCCCACTGGGCTATTTGAGAAGTCCTCCAATGCCTTCAATATTTCCTTCGGATCTGCTCCTGAGAGTTCCTTCAAGATGGTGGAATTCTTGATGAAAATGAAGTATGGAACAGCAGTCACTTCAAATATTTCGCTGATAGCAGAATGGTCATCAGCATTGATAGAAAGAAACATCACAGAAGGATTTGCTTGTGCCAATGTCTTGAACACAGAATTCATTGTCTGGCATGGTGCCGCCCATGGTGTGTTGAAGTACAAAGCAATTAGCTTGTTAGAGTCTTCCTTTGTTAATTTAGTGAACTGTTCTTCAGACTGAATCTCTATAACAGACATATTTACGTTAAACCTTCGTGACTATTCTGTTCCTCACTTCTCGCTATTCAGAGCCCATTAACGCTTACTCGTGTCACGTGATAAGATGCTCTTTGACGGTGGTTTGAATCATGACAACTTGAATTGCTAAGCGTCTTTTTGTGTAACTGTTGTCTCAACAGAATAGCGTCACACTCCTTGGTCATTACACACTATACTAAGCATGAATTTCCCCTCTTTGATTCTTGCATGTAAATGATATAATGTCCAGTGCACTACATTAAGTTTGGGTCCCAAAGAATATGCGGTCACATACCCCACAATTTGGGTAAAAAATTGTATACTGACATTTCAAAAAATGCTACGCACCCCACAAAAGGTAGCTAAAATTATTAATCTTAAGACAAAACCCTGTTAATTTTGCTGTGAAAAAGGTCATTTGGAACGAAATACCTATTCAAGGCAAGTTTAAATAGTTGTTAAGTATAGGTGTTAGGATTTAAATCAACGATCGCAAATATATTAGGTAGCCTAAACTTGGTGGCATATCTGGCATTTTCGTTTACAAAAAAAAAAAACGAGGCCTTTTCGGCGGCTAACTAGAAATTATCATTATTAATTATTGGCCATTTGCTAAATTGGAAAGTAGGGTTTTGCTGTTATTGTAGTATTGTTATTACTGACATATAGATAACAGAAAACAACTAAGCGACACGTTAAGTTATCATCACACATATTATTAAGGAATATCATTGACGAGTTTTCGCGATTAAAGGATATTCTGCTAGTGTCTTAGAATTTAAATACTGTGATTCTGGGTAATACTATATGGTTCGAGTGTCAAGGTAGTATCTAAGACTTTTATGAAATAAGATCAGGTTTTTTTAAAAGATATTAAATTGCAAGGGACAGTAAAAATCAGATTCACTAACGTATGATAACATCTATTACGCCGGTATTTGACCCCATGAACAAAAATAACCAGAGTATTATAGAAGATGGACAAGAAGATATTGAAAGCACTACTAGAAAAATGACAATAGCCAAGAGTGAAAAGAATATCCCAGTAGAATTAACTGCTTATGGAACGACGCCATCCGGAAAGCCCAGGTTATTTGTATGCACGACATGTACGAGAGCATTTGCAAGGTTGGAGCACTTGCGAAGGCATGAAAGATCACATACGAAGGAAAAGCCGTTCGGCTGTGGAGTTTGTCAGCGCAAGTTCAGTCGGAGAGATCTTTTATTAAGACATGCCCAAAAATTGCATGCTGGTTGTGCAGAAGCTATTACAAGATTGAGAAGAAAATCCGTGAAGAGACTCACGCCTAATCAAGAATTGTCTAAGACACCTATGTCAACTGATGACCAACTTCTTCAAGATACACCTATGATGCCTTCGGATATGGGTACACAAGACAGCATTATGGAAGATCATGCAGAGACTTGTACAACTGATACTATCTCAACAAAGGATGATCAAAAGAAGAATCTGTCGAAGAATCCGTATGATCTTGTGCAGTTTAACTTGAATTTATTCAACCAATCCATGAACGTTAATGGGAGGAAGGGTTCATTAAGAGAATCTGGTTCCTTGCAGAAGCAAATATTTGATAAGAAAAAACTGCAAAGGAATAGGGGAGCATCCTTTTCAGCTCAATCAGGTGCCAACTACGCAGTTGGTGGTTTATCAGAATTCAACGACACTTACCCAGGAACTGATACTGTTGAATTCTCCACTCCTCAGTTAGAACCTACTGTGAACGATGATCATTCTTGGCTTACACTCTCGACCATACCAAATATGATAGAGGATGATTTTGCAAATTATATGAATGGATTTTCGGGGAACAGACTTGCACGTCAGAGTTCTATTAGTAACAATAATTCTGGAGATGTAGGTGGGAAGCATTCGCTGAGTATATCAGATACGGCTTCAAATAAGCTACGTTCTGATAGTTTGGCTAGCACAGCGTCCTACAGTATTGTCGACCCTTTCAGCGGTGGTTATGTAATGCCGACAACTACCATTTCGAATGCAGAATTTAGCGTCTTTAAGAATAAAGCTTCCAGTAACGGGGGGACACACAATCATGATTCAAAGTTGAAGGGTCAAGAGCTCTTTTCTACAGGATATTCATTTTATGACATACCCGAATCTCTGAAATCTGGCATGAATGATTCCTCCAATTTCGGTTATTTCCCTACACCGGGAGATAAGGATGACCATGATACCAGCATGCCTTTTAAACATTATGAAGCAACCAAGGGTCAAACAACTGAAGAAGCACCCAATGCTCAGACCTTCTTGGATGATTTCGCAACATTAGAAAATCAGATGGGTGTGAATTCAAAGAACTACTTCGATGGTTATTCTTTCTATGGTGATTACATTTCTGCCTCGTCTAGTGCGATGGATGGTAATTCGCCCAATGTTTACTCTCCTGATAACCAAAAGCATGAAAATATGATAAATTCCTCAAATAATGCCATTATAGATTCATTCTCCAGATCTCAAATGCATCTTCTTGGATTCACACACAATGGTGAAAGTCCAGAAAATGGGCGGACTCCTAATAACCCATTCTTGAATCAGGCACAATTGATGAATATTGAGAATAATCCACCTGATGATACAACTCAGAAGAATGGTACTTATTCTCGAAATAAATTATTTACAAACAACATTAGACATCATATAACGGCATCTTTAGCAAAGTATCCTGTTAGTGATATGTTGACTCCTACTATTCCGTCCAACGAGAAGCTAGAGTATTATACGAATTTATTCAACAAATTATTTTTGAAGCATTTTTCCTTTATTCACGCTTCCAAATTAAATGAGTATGAAATCATGAACATGACTTCTGGTGAACCTAGTACTAATGATAGTGCAAGGAGCTGCTTGCCGCTTTTAGTAGCTACCATGGGTGCCTTATTAGCCAACAATAAGACAGATTCTGAGAATTTATATGAGGCTTCTAGACGAACTATTCACATTTATTTGGACTGTAGAAAGGCTGCTTCTGCTAAAGAGAATCAAAGTCTCAATCATTCAATGAACCCATTATGGTTGATTCAATCCTTGACGTTATCAGTCATCTATGGTCTTTTTTCGGAAAACGAAAATAATGTTTATATTGTCGTGAGGCAGTTGAATGCTTTAAATTCGCTTGTCAAGACTTCAATAAAGACTAGTTCCGATATATTTTTCTCAATTCATGGCGATGATGAACAGATATTGAAAAGATTTCGTGCACTCCAGAAACAGCATCATCCTGCAAGCGATACTCTTTTCGTTAATTCCTCTGTGATGAATGATGAGGAGGTGAGGTTTAAGTACAGTATTATAGCCCAATCCCAGGTGAGAATCATATTTATGATTTACAGATTAACTAATTTCTTATTGATGCTCTATAATGTTCCATTGACGCTTAGCTTAAATGACTTGGGTTCTTTGAAAGCACCTACTAAGAAAGATGAATTTTTATGGTGCTTCAAGAATTATCAGGATGTTACAGACTATATGAAATTAAAGAAGATCTCCTTAGATTTTAAAGTTGAAGATTTCAAACCATGTTTCAAGGACATTTTATATCAAGTATCAAGCTTAACTTCCCAAACATGTTCTGCTGATAACATGGATCGAAATTTGAGCTCGGGCTTGCATAGTTTAGGGCAATTCGGGTACATTTGTCTCATTCACGGTGTTTTTGAACTTAACCAGTATCAGGGAATGAGTAGTATTGATGTTGTTTTCTTAATGGACACTATAAGCCTTTATTATAAACGTACGGAGACAGAAAATCTGCAATTTATAACTGGTCGGGACCACGAGCCTGACGGAATTTCCTCGTCATTACATTCACAAGTGAGCTCTCTGGCTGAGGTGCAGTTGTTAGACTATTCTCAGTTAGTTAATTTTGTGAAGTTGAGTTCTTTAATTGATTTCAAGTACGTCAAAGAAAGCAGTTGGCTAAAGAACTATGATGAATTAACGCAAAAGTACTGTGTACTTTTAATGAACAACAAAACTTCCGATAAGCAATTCATAGAAATTGCTGATTATTGTATATTTACAATCAAATTAATATTGTTCAGAGTGAAGGTGAAGTATCTCACTGATCAAAATAGGGACAAGCAATTCAATTCTTATATTGATAATGATTTGCATTTGATGGAGCACATAGATTCTGCTTCTAATTACTTTGAGAATTTAATGGATATAGAAATTTTTGAAGATTTCACTGTTTCTAAAGATTCCATTCACTCACAAATGTTATTTCACGTTTTCACTTTGTTATCTGTGTTTTCCATACATGTCATCAAAAGAAATCATCAGGTCCGAGATCCTATGAACCAAGGAATTGATGATCAGAATGATAATAGAATGTTAAATCAAAGGTTCAGGGACCTCTTGAGAGTATTAGGAAAAATCGAAAATGTCCTTAAAGTAAGATACCAAAATATGAAGTTGGAAAATGAATACACTGGTCTTTATTTATATTCTAATAGCCTTGGTTTTAACGATGATATGAAAATTGAAGATTTTGGACTTGAAAAGGTTTTGTATGTTCTAAAAATTGGAGAGTTGGTAATGGGGTTCATTTATGAGACGAATATTAAAGTATCTATTTTCAAAAAATTAGCAGCAAGTTTGTCGCAGTTTAGAAAGTTTTTGATTGATAATGAAAACATGTTTTTAACATGATCTGTATCATACTAATACGTATAAAATTTGGTTTAGTTTATCCTCCTGTTTGTTAGGCTTAAGGAAAACTCGAAAAAAATTATTAATTCTGAAGTCCAATTTCAGCATGAATATTTATTACTTATTTATTTAAATTTTTTCAGTCTCATATAGTTATCTTAAAATTTGTTTCAGCATATATTTAGATTGCTTGGTATTGTACTCTTCTTTTTGCAATCGATCGGACTTCGCATGAAATTTGGATATATGTCGATCGGAACCTATACATGTACATTTTAGCAATAATATAAAATCACATATTCGTTTATTGATACAGAAGACGAATACAAGCTATTTTAAAATTAATTTTTACGCAACACCTTCATAAAATGATCTTCTTAGATAAAACGTTTCCATAGGCAATAAGCGATAAAATGGAGAGAATATTTGCAATCGAAGATATCCTATGATGAATCTTGAACTTTTTATCCAAAGCTTTCTTTTCAGGAGACTCTTCAGGGTCAAGCTTCTTCTCTTTTAAGTTCTTAACTAGGTTTTCTCTCTCTGCCATAATTTGTCTACACTTGGACATCTCAATGAAGTAGTTTACGGCACCCCCTAAACTTGAGGCCGCAAGCACGGCCAAGCTGAAAGGACACATTCTTGAAGAGCCAGTAAGGGCCAACAAAATTGGGGATATAGTTTGACCCAAAAAATAAACTGGGAAGACCTTATTCTGCAAAGTACCGAATGCGGATTTATCTAAGTTCATGTAGGCGATTGGCGAAACAACAAAAGAATGGAACACAGATGCACCAAATAACAAGGCATACAACGTAAGATGAAATGGTGCTTTAACTTTTAAGCCAATGCTGTGAATATTGTTAAAATAAGACATGATGTTAATTCGAATAATACTAAGCTGATGTAAATTCAGATAATAAGTCAATTAATTCCTATATTTGAATCCGATATATATATATATATATATATAAGGTCGTGCGATTTGCTCATAAACTCTCTATAATTCCGAAGATGTTTTTCAAAGCATTCATCTTTACTGTTTCATCGTAAACTAGAATGTCCTTAGACAAATCATAACCGTTGTAGAAACTGCAAAAGTCGCTCTGTAGTCCTAAACAAACCTTCTGTATATCATTCTTGAGATTTTCTTTTTTAATGAGAGATGTTTGCTCATATAGTTTAGCAGCTACTGTCGCATTATGTACTATCTCGTCGGAAATTCCACACATTGAAGCTACATGCATTCCAAACGATCCTGAAGCCGTGCCGTTCTCTAACTTGTATAGGAATGTTATGTTTTTTGAGGAATCATCAACAACAATTGCCATTCTAAGGGGTCTTATCTGAGGATGATTTTTGAATGATAACCCTAATGAAGCATAATGGGTAGCAAAAAATCCTAAACACTGGATATGGGTGCTAATATGATGCAATACGGACTCGGCGATAGAATAACCGTCACTAGATGACCCTCCTCTTCCTAATTCATCTAGAATTACGAGGGATTTAGGGGTAGCATTACTAAGGATCTTCTTAGTTTCAGAAAGCTCCACAAAGAACGTTGACTTTCCTTGCATAATATTGTCATTGGCACCTAGACGAGTCATTATTTTATCCACAGGTGTTAACTGGGCGCTTTCTGCCGGGATATAGCATCCGACTTGACATAAGATGATAGCTAGGGAAGTTGTGCGCATCACTGTAGATTTTCCTGCTGCGTTAGCACCTGTCAAGAGCCCAAATCTAGCTTGACCGCCCCCTAAACTTATATCATTCGGGATAAACTCACCAGATCCAACAAAGCAGGGATGTCTTAACTCCTTAAAATCACAGGATCCCTTATCGGAATCAATAAATACAGGTCTACAATGTGGAGATGGCATAGATTCTGAAGCTCTTGTGAGAGCTAACAAGCAATCAATGTTCGCCATACATTGGATAGCTTTCATCCAGACACTGTAGTATGAATTAAATCTTTCATACATTCTTCCCTTCAAAGTATCGCAAACAGTTTTATGAGTCTCCCTTTGCTCAAGAAGCTGTCTAACCAACTTTCTCACCTCAGGTGACCAATATCTTTTAACCTTGGATGTAGATCCCATTTGTTGCCAATCTTTTGGAATTTGCTTGACTTTGTTGGGCATTTCAATTAAAAATATTTCCTTCCCAGAGTCCTTATAGCAAATTTCGTTAGATTTAAATTGCTTCTTATATTCTCGTAAGTGTTCCATTAAGTCATCTTCTATAGCTTTTAATTTGTCACTAGAGGAGTCAAACTCTTCATCCACGCCTCTTGTAGGAGAAATTATATCTAGCATTGCGTCACTTCTATTGAATGAATCTTCCCATTCAGAGATCAAGTTCTCGAGATCTGCAGGGAATTGCTCTAAATAGTTTTTGAGAGCTCCTGTTTCGTCTAATGAAAACTCTTTAATCCTTAGGCCAAATTTGGCTATGGACTCGAATCCTTCTATTGTTTTTAAGAAGTCTCTGAATCTCAAGGTTTTGCCATGAATTCTAGCTAGTAACCTCTCTAGGTCAGGCATGCTAAGCAAAACATTCTCAATCAAACCTCTATATTCAATACCGCCATTCAACAAAAAATCAATAGCATCATATCTTGCATTAATTTTATTAATGTCAAGGAGAGGGTTTAATACCCAATTTTTTAACATTCTCTTACCAAAAGGAGTGGATGCTCTATTTAACAATTTAAATAAAGTTCCTTTTTCTCCTCCGTCATAAGAATTATTAAAAATTTCTAAATTGGTTAATGTCACACCATCTAAGATTAAATGCTTGGAATTATCTTTGAATATAGAATATTCCTTGATGTTACCTAGTGACATAGTACTATCATCGAGCTTCAACAATTTTAGGTAATACAATAAACCACCAAAAGCATTAAACGTTAAACTATGGTTGTTTTTATACTCAAGAAGTACAGTAGGGTAGTTTGAAAAATCATCTAGATCTTTCGCCTCAAAGTACCTACTATTGATAAGTTGATCAAGGGTGGTCTCATAGTCCCAAAACTCTTTGCCTGGATTTAGGTGATTCCATATCTGGCCATTATTGTGTGCGCTATATTTCAAAATGTTTGTAGCAATAGAGCATAAATTGTTCTTTTCACATATGATTTCCTTTGGCTTGACTTGTGTTATCAAGGTATCTAAAAGAGAACATTCAGGATCATCGTTAATTTCAATGAAGTTTAACTCGAAGGAGGTAGCATCTACAAAAGCCACACCAAATTTTTTTCTACCATCTAACTGTTCTTCTTCCTTAATGCTCATGCAATAAATTGGGAGGTCATCATTTATCATTGCTAAGTCAGTTAAAGTTCCTCCTGTGAGTATACCTGTTAATTCCCTCTTTATAATTTTTTCTTCCTTAGTAGTTCCACCTCTCATTTCCTTAGCCAATAGAGACTCCTTCTGGTCAACTTTTGCAACCTTGTAGCCACACTTTATAAACTCATTAGCCCAATATTGAAAGGACATTTCCGGAATACCAGCTAGTTTCATATTTGCTCTTCCCCCTCCAGCTATCTTCAAATCGAACTTTGAATTTGCTATAATGGCGTCGTTTTCATAAAGTTCATAGAATTTCCCCTTCTTGAAGAAAACCACAGTATCCCACATTTTAGACTTGATTTCCCAGTACTGCTTTTCAAAGGCTGTAAATTTGGTCCAAGCTGATTGAGGAATATATAAAGTTCTACAGTCATAATCAGGGTCTCCTACTGATCTTTTTTCAGCATCCTTAACATCTACAAGCCATTGATATCTTTCTTCATTGTCTTTTCCAAAACTAGATTTTGGAGATTTCTTTCTTGAAATGACTTGACCTGATAAAGGTTTTTTTGTTAATTGGTAGGTCGAATTTGCTTCAAACTTTTCACCTAAAGTTGTTGAAACCAGTTCGACTTTCTTTGGTACTGATATAGGTCTTGAAGGTTTGGATTTTTTCTTCATCCTAGGTTTCTTTTCCTCAGACATGTCACTAAGATCGACATCTGAATCTGTTTCAGACATATCTCCCACTTCTTCATCATCAATATCGCTTGCACTTTCTGAATCAGAGCTCTTATCCTCCGGAATAAACATATCTTCATCGTCACTCAGAATTATCCTTTTTTTATGTGATGTACGCTTGACTTCATCTTCAGAATCTGACTCAAAATAACTGGTTAATCTACTTCTACCTCTTTTCTTCAAGCTTGGGCTTTTCTCGGTTTCATCTTCGTTGTTAGCTGCATTAAGGCTCTTGGGCTCCTGCTTTGTCTGCGTCATTGGCAGAGAGCGGAGAGTACTAGCGTCTGCATTATCTTCCGTGTGCATCATATCGTCATAGTTTGACTCCAGTGTTGTTGGAGTGTCACAGGAAGACACAATTGAGAGTCCATTAAGATTTATGTCAGAACTTCTGACCTGTAATGGGGAGGAAGGCTCCTCGTATGCATCTTTAGAAACGGGTTTAAAAAATGACATCAACGACATCTGTTTCTTTTTCGTGGCACTATAATCACCCTTAACCTTTGAATTAGCCTTCGGTGTCATATTCTCTTTGTTTATCCTACAGCCTGCTCCAATTTCAAATCGCTTATAGAACCATTCAACTTACTGGATTATATAAATTTACAAAAAAGAAACGCGCTTCGTCGCGCTTCTGCAATCATATACTTTAACCTTAATAAACTACTATAATAATATGTGCAGTAAACTATTCTTAAACTATCTTTTGCTGCAAATCCTTCTGAATAAAATATTTGACAACGTCTATAGCAGCTATGGAATCTTCTTTACTATCATGCTCTCCTGTCTGTATTCTTCTACCAAGATATTGAAAAGTCAAGTATTTTAATGAGTATCTAAATGTCGGCGAGGTCTTATACTTAGGATACAATATAGCAGTGTCCACTATGTTCTGATGAAGCAATCTCATTGCATTCAAATCATTTTCAAGACCATGGCCAATAAGAATTGTGTTTTGGTCCATAACCTCGCCTAACAAAACTATCAGGTCCTCGAAAGATACAGCTTCTTCAGCAATACAAGAGATACCAGACCATTTTGTATTTAAATCTATCACATCTCCCTTTGGCTTTGTTAAAATATCTATTACTTCTTCACCAGTGAAGAAGTCTACCGCTGTTATTCGAAGAAGTTCGAAGCCCATTGTAGTAAATCCCATTTCGCAATCTATACCTAATGCCTTGAAAGTGTCCGTATTTGTTCCGAATAATATAGAGGTTTCTTGAAAATTTATAGCATGATGCATTTCTCCAGGGTTATCCCAGTAAAAAACATGGTGGTCAGATCGCTCACATGGTTGGGATTCTGATACCTCCAAACCACAACAGTCGTATACTCGAACTTTATTTTCCTTCTTGAGTACTTTTCCTGGATGATAGAAGCAAGAACTTATCTTAAGTTGAGTATCAAGTTCAAATTCGTTCTTACATCTCCTACAGGTCCGTGTCGATTTTGGCACTAGGTTCTCTGGCATTTCCATAATATATCCGTACTTTATGAGCGTTTCTTTACTCAAAACAAGGTCTTTCAATTTCGAGAACATTGCTTCATCAGAAATAGTGTCTATCATTGTCTTCTTCAAATCCGATTTCTTAAGCTGGTGTGCACGTCGTCTTATCGCTTGCGGATATGTGACAGAAGATGTGGAGGACGCTATCTTGAACTCTTCCTCAATAGCTTCTAGTACGGGTGTCTTCAATTCAGGTTTCACTTTCTGAATTATTTCGCTGAATATCTTTATATATTTTTTTCTGTCGCCTATTGTAGCTGGCAGTGCTGAAACGAGTTCCTTTGGTAAGATATACCTCGGATCATGTTGAAGTTTCAGACTTGATGGAGTAACGAATTGATCTACCTTCTCAATGTAAGTTTTAGATTCCTTGCAGAGAGATGCTATTTCAAACTCCTTCTCCACTGCATCAGTATTTGCTGCTGGTGATTTCTTATCATGAAAAGTTTGAAGAATCCTTCTTAAGTTGATTGTACGAACTTGTCTGCTTATAGCACAATTAGAAATACTTTTTGGAATAGCAAATGGAATATCCTTTTTTAACACTTTTTGCAGAAAAATTTGTTTATCCGCTTTTAGATTGTCTATTATATCAGGTTTTTTGATTTTGGCTGCATCCTTAATGACACTGACTTGATGCTCAGTGTCTTTATTCGAATCCAGTTCCAAGCGTCTTTTTTTTTTAGGGTGATCTAAATCATGCAGAAAAATACAATTAAGAATAGAACAGTTTCCCGTACTTTTGAAATCAGGGCATACTATGCTTAAGAAATAGTCATCTTTTATCTTGAACATGGCCCATACTTAGATTATTCTGCCACTATCGATGGTGAATCCATATGCCCTGAATCAAATTGCCCTAAATCAAATTGCCCTGGTTACGTTCCTGTATATACAATGTATAAAACCTAAATAGTGCGATGAGCTATGGGCTCATAACCATTTTTCGAATATTTAAAGAGATGAGAATTTCCCTCCGAAAGTTTTTTTTTCTTTGTCGACGTACTTCATAGGATCATTTCTATAGGTCACGTCCCTCTTTGACTCTTCAAAAGAGCCACTGAATCCAACTTGGTTGATGAGTGAGATACCCTCGTACCCTCAAAGTGAGAATTAAATTTTGCTTGTCTGTGACTCTTAGCAGTCCAGTCATCTATTTTTTTTGCCTTTAGCTAATAACATGGCTTCCATGTTTTTTAAAGGAGCGATGATCTTTACCCTTTTCTATATATTTCTTCGGATTTTTAGACAAGGGTGGGTGCGAGTGGCTGTCTGACAAGTTACTAGAAATTTTATTTCAATGTGACTGAAATCATTCTGAGTACAGATGTCGACAATATATAGAGATCCATAAGTCAATAAACACTAAGAACTAATTGTTATTGTAGTTATTTTCTATACCGCAGAGTCTAAATTTTTAGTAGGATAATCATAAAGTTTGTAATAATCAACCATTTTTCCGTTGAGCATATTTTCGCCTTTTATTGGCAAAAGGAAGAGTGTTCTGAATGATGGCTCTCCTAAAAACCAAAAGTCAAGAAGATTGGTCCTAATTCCGTAGTCCGTGGGGTTTTCCAAGGGGTCTAATGGATCTGAAGAAGAACTGTTGGGTGAATGAGAAATCAACGAGAGCACACTCAACTTAATAGTAAGCAACAATTGGTCAAAGCCTATTAGTTTCATACAGACTCGTATTCCATCATGAGAATGGCTTCCATGTGATCCTGAATTGCCAGTTTTATGGCTTTCGGTCCTCATTTCTAAAGGCAACGTTGTGAGATTATTGCTTTGGTCAAATGAATGATGATCGTTAAGATGGCTTAATTCATGTGTCGTTAGGCCCTTACAGATCTGAAATAGCTGGACGCAAGTCAAATAAACGATCCAAACAGTCTGGAATAGAGTAAACATCAAAATGTTAAAATGGAAGCTCTGGAACCTGTACCCAATGCAATACTCATCATTAAGGAATGTACATTTGTCATTTTCATTATCTGAATCGTACCCAGAACTTTCTTCTAACAATTTGAAATATTCAAGTGAGATATACACAAATGTTGATACAGCTAAAACAAGTGATCCAAGGAAAAACATGAATATTTTGTGGTTCCTTACACCTATCTCGTTATAAACCCATGGACAGAAATGATCAAATCTGGCAATTAGTTTCTTGCTGAATCTAGAATATTTCGATCTTAGTGGTTTTCTAGCAAATGTGCTATAACAAAAGTTCTGTGAGTCAAATTTTCCCTTATCTAATAATTCATAAACCTGATGCAAATTTTGTTCTATGTCTGAAGGGGGAAGAACAAACCCTGGGTTAAGAAACATAGTTTTAAAGAATGCCCAAGCAAGAGCGATAATCGATCCAAGTAATAGTAAGTTCGTGAGAACAAAGTGATATAGCTTAGGCAAAATCGAAAAAATCCATATTAATGAACACCAGAATACCGTAGCAGCGAATACGCCAGCCATAAATGGTGATTTAGGTATGCCCTTGCTTTCTATCAAATATAAAGGGATGATATATTCCTTTACAATGTAGCTAGATCCGATCAAGAAAACAACTGCAAAGAAAAGCTTCGGAATAGCTAAACCGCTAGAAAAAGAGCAAATGAGGCTGAAAATTGGTAAGATCAAGAATGGAGCAAGAAATGTTATAATTTTTGCTGGCCTCTCTGCTAAAAGTGGTGGCACAACTTCCCAGTTTGATGCTTCTGTTCTGCGGTTTTCTTTCAAGATCTTAACCCAGGTCTGATAGCAATTCATATCCTTAGAAATAGCAAAACTGTCCTTCTGGTCGTTATTTTTCGTAAATATATTAGACCCTGCTTCCAATAAGCTTTTGAGAACCGTTCTATTTCCCCTGATGAATGCCCAATGCAATGGAATAAATCCTGAATTATCTACTAGATTTTGATTTGCACCAAAATGAAGAAGAGCGTTCACCGTCAAGAAATCTCCTTGATATGCTGCCCAGTGCAATGATGTCCTATTGCTATTATCTACTTCATCAATAAATATTTCCTTACCCTCTCCATAAGAGTTGCAACAGGATAATATCATGTACACAACAAGTGATATATTCGAACTGTGGACTGCTAAATGGAGACAATTATATGATTGTGAATCTCTTAATGAAGGGTCTGCATGCGCGGTTCTCATCAAGTAGTCCACGATATAGACAAGCCCATTTCTGCTAGCCCAATGCAAGGGCGTGGCATTTAGCTCTCCGCCCATTGCATTCGGGTCTGCTTTAGAAAAAGAATTTTCAATAAGATACTTTACAATGCTGAGCCTATTATTAATAGCTGCCCAGTGCAAACCCGTAATGTCATCTTTAAACGTGTCAGATGCTTTTACTTTTCTACTTTCTATTAATTCCTTTACGTTTGTTAAGTCTCCTTCTTGGCAAGACTTCATGAATTGCTTCAAAATAGGATTATCATCTTCCTCTTTCATATTTTCTTCCAAATCCTTGTTAGCTCCACCATCATCCTCGTTAGTAATATTTTTATTGCTATTTTTATCGACTTCTGCGGTTTCTCTTTTTACCGCATTGATATCTTTGCTGAATACGAGGTCATCTTGATGGAGTATTTCTAAAGATTCAGTCTCCCCTTTGGAACCATGTTCACCCTTCGGATCTGAACTGACATCAACTTCTCCCATTCCCTCTAAAATTTTATCCATATCTCAAGCTGAAACGTAAAGGATGTGTTATATCAAGAAAACTATCTTACTTTAATCGCCTTGGTGTCAATTTTCTAACCTAGCGACAGCACAATTTCTGTTCCTGCATACATGATGATAATGCAACCATGTAAAAGTATCCAGAAATTCTTTCAATTCTACGTCTATAAAATAAAAGTAGCAATTTCGAAAATGAAATTAAGTATATAGATATGATTTTGGACATAATTCTAATATCTAGTATCTAGTCTGAAATCGTAGTACTTCTTACCTCTGAGGTTTCATATCATCTGGTCCGGAGCATATAGAGCTAACAGTAGACGCAGCACTTGCTGAAGAATTTAAAATTGTTGGCACAGTTGAGCTTATCGTGTTCTCAGGAGTACTTAAGGATGATTTGGACAATTTTCTATTTAATAGAGAAATAGAATTTCCTGAAGCAGGCTCAATATTCTCAATAGGTCCGTTTGTCTTGATAGCATCATTATCGATATCTCGAGAATGTACTTCGTTCTTCTTATCGTTATCTGTCATTCTCATCTCCCCGATTCGTTTGATATGCCTTTCTAAAATCAAGCAGTTCCTCAGATTCGCCTTATATGCAACAGTTATGACAAAACCTACCAAAGGAATTAATCCCAAAGCAAAATCAATCACAATATTCATGAAGAACAAAGCATATAGCCTTGTAGGCAATCCATCAGATAAACCTCGTGAAATCATGACAACACTAAATGACCAGTAAGTGGAAATTAATGGCCCCACAACAGGGATAATGTTAACTATATTTGAGAGACCAACGTTAAAGCCCAAAATTGAGAATAACATGTCATATCTGTAGCATTTTGCCCTCACTTTTTGTAGAATCCTTTTATCATTATCTGATATGCCTGGTGGTATCCTCTTCCTGATTCTTTTCTTTCTAGTTGAACCATTGCTTGAAGGAAAGAATTCATATTCATAATACGGATCTTCCATATTGATGGTGTAATGGAAATGCTTCCCTATCTTCTTGATGATATAGTGACTTATTAATGATGACATTGAATTGTTGACTGTATAATAATTACTGTATAATAATTGCAATTTGTTGAAAGCACCTTAATGTTTGAAGGTTGCGATCTTGCATGTGATCAGCTCCCACCCCATTTTTCAATATTTCATAACTTCACACGAAGTAATGTATCATGGTTATTGCAAGTGCTCACAATATAGTGAGGTATACTCTAATAACTATTTTAGAGATCACAAAAGGCGTTGGAGAGGGTGATGATTCAATGAGACTGGATGATTACAGACTTGGAACAGAAATACAGAACCTGAGCTGCAGTATCCCTTCTACAAGAAGCAAGCTCCACAGAAAGTTGATTAGAAAGAGACGAATTGGTTTGATCCTTAAAAATAATACTAGGAGATCTCATTTCTCGAGGACTATTGAGCAA
This sequence comes from Debaryomyces singareniensis, assembly GCA_031081795.1. Taxonomy (NCBI): domain Eukaryota; kingdom Fungi; phylum Ascomycota; class Pichiomycetes; order Serinales; family Debaryomycetaceae; genus Debaryomyces; species Debaryomyces singareniensis. Next base: position 274,818 of record JARYSX010000004.1, read on the forward strand.
GGTAAAAAGTCCCAGATAAATGAAGCATTGTATAGGGAAACGTTCCTATGCAATAACTTGGATGGGACAACCATGGCCAATTCTAATAATAGTTCACGAGATCAAGTACCCTCTGCAAGTCACCTGGGATCAATTTTTGATGATTACTTAGATATTACCAGTGCTAGAGGGAGTGATGGTATGTTAGATCGATATCTAGATGAGCAACATTACATACACTCATTTAAGAAGAAAAAAGCAAATAAAAAGGATATGCAAGAATGCAGTTCTAATAGCGGAAAGATTTGGAAAATCCTGTGTCTCTCAGTGATATCTGAATTATGCATATTCACTCTAAATCTGTTAATCAGAATATGTGTCTTAGTTCAAGCCGTGGCCCAATTTTGTTTAAATCAGTATCAACCTGGCTTGGTCAAGGTTTGGGACAAGCCGGTGCCATTTATATACCCTAATATGGAAGCTGGCTTCCTAGATGAAGAGGTTGATTATAATTATAATTATAAATCAAATAAAGAAATAGATTATTGGAATATGATGGAGCAATTTACAATTGCTTTAGTGAAAGTGTTATTTGCTGCAATGAGGCTATTAATCCCTGTTATAAAGAAATTATATGATAAGTTTAAATCTAACGAGCTATACGTTATCAACCAAACGAACTTCGCATATCTTATTACTTTATCTACAGCCTATTTAAGCGGTGAAGGAGCATTTAATGTTTCTCTGCATAACAACTTATCAAGTTACACAAACTCAAATAAGAAAGGTTTAAGAGCCTTGACTTCTTATACATTGCAATTCTTGGGGGACCTTGCTTTCCTGAGAGCCCCATCACCCTGGTGTTCAGGAGGCACTAGTGATGATTACAAAACTTATAAAACCACGCACTCTCTGTAATTACCCAATTGAACCGCTATCTCACTTAGTGATACAAGAGACTTATCGATCAAACTAAGCAAATTCAAGAGTTCAACAGCTTTGAGACATGTACTGCAGTCAAGTTATGCATTCCGTTTTGTGCATACTAAATTCCCAAACGGATGAATTTAATGCATAAAACACATTTTGGAGTTACCCGGATGAATACTCCTATTTGTTGCTCATTTGGGTATCATTCCATAAATAATCCCTCACTCCTGTTTTTTTGCCTTTCGTCTCAGGATTCCGGATATTAATTTTTTCCTTTAGCACTAGTTAAAGTTAACTCCCTCAACAATATAATAACTTAGATTTACTATATTGGTTTGTTTTTATCTACAAGAGGGATAGGGTATATATACGGTCACTTTAAGAATATATCTTGTCTAGTTTGAACTATTATTCAAGTTTAATATTCTTTGTTACCTCCAAGCACTACTACTAGAGTTAGGTATTACCCGATCTTTTTTCTGACACCTTGATTGGTCTGTTCGGGGAAGTTTGAACATTTTTGAGTATTGCACGTATTTGGGCACAACTGTTCTCAAACGTTTGTCTATTTTGTACAGCACGTGATATAATGGCTTTGTGTTCTGAAATATTTAGCAGCACCAGGAAAAGAAGCTGTACCTTCAAAGATGACTGCTTAAAAAAAGCATGTTTAGTGAAGGACAATGAAAGTGATGAATGTCTGACTTCATCAGACGAACTAGATTCCGGAGATGAGCAAATGTGCTATGACGCTGATCAAGCAAGAGCCAAAAGAAGAGCTTCTTCGCGGGTGTCATTTTCTCTTGATTCGAAGTTATCGAAGGCGGTAGCGCAATATAGTGATGATGAAGATCATATTGGAGCTAAAGAAGCCAATTGTAAATATGTTTGTTCCCCAAGTACGGTTTTTACGGTCTCATCTAAGGACAAAGCTGCTAGATCAAGATGTTTTGAGTATTTGGTAGGGGCTATCGACGAAGCTTGGGCTCGTTACTGTGACATCACTTCACTGGTTGAGAATGAAGTCTATGGCTACAATAGTCCAAAGTCTGTTGTTAGCGATGAAGAAGATTACCTTGGAAACTCTACTGATTTCACAGATTATGAAAGTGACTTTTATGGCAATAAGTCTCGCTCAGCTTCTGAGAAGCGTCGTAACGAAGACATTTTGTCGGAAGGCGTTTCTTGTGATAAAAAGGAGAACCAGGCTGCTAGTACTGGCTCATTACAAGCTTTAAAGGATCGTTTGATTAAAGCTAAATATTTTTTACAAGACTTAGTTGATTCTGATATTCCAAAAGATGCTTGTGCATTTTGGAAGCGTTGGGATATGATTAAGTATGCAACCATCGAATTAGTTGAAGATGACGATGATGACGATGATGACGTGATTGAATCTACCGTTGAAGAATTGGAAGACGGTCGTATCTATTTGAATTGAAATAAGTCCTTGGATTGGCTTTTTTCAATTGTTCGCTTTTTAAATATTGGTTAGTTTGGTGGGTTTAAGGTTAATTATGTATAGTAAGCAAAAATTCAGGTTTATAATAGTTTTGTATTATAGATTTTTTTAAATATTTTCAGATTCTCCATTGGTGTGTAATGTAGTATTGTAAAGTATCTGCGCGTTTGATAATTATGCGATTAGATTTAAAGCATTAAAGAAGTATGAAGCTCTTAGTTTTATTTTCGTTGCTAATTGCGTTTGTATTTTCCCAAGCTTCTGAGCTTAAGATAGAAGTCATAAAGGCAATCCCAGAAGAAGACTGCAAGCAGAAAACTAAGGTAGGAAATATTATAAGTGTTCATTATGAAGGAACATTAGAAGATGGTACTGTTTTCGATTCATCTTACGGCAGAAATCAGCCTATTAGGTTTGCTTTGGGTACTGGTAGAGTAATTAAAGGCTGGGATGATGGACTTCTTGATATGTGTGTTGGAGAAAAGAGGAAGTTGACCATACCTCCTCATTTAGGTTATGGTGATAGAGGGATTGGGCCAATCCCTCCAAGTGCTACTTTAGGTAAGTATTTTAATGCCTTTTTGTTCACAATTTTTCACTAACAATTCTAGTATTTTTGTCTGAACTAGTTGAGATTAATGAGAATTCTCATGACGAACTCTAAATTTTTTAGATCTTCAGTAGACATTTTTATACTACGATTTCTTTCAATAAACAATGTTTACCAATATTTTAGCAGAATTTCAAAAATCTACTAAATTGATCCAATTGGTTCATCGTAAGCCTCGAGAAGTTGTTCTAGGGCATGCTAAGTCTCTTTATGTTTTGGATTCATCATTCAATCCACCTCATTTAGGGCATCTTGCATTAGTCAATTATGCTCTCAAGTATGATTTCAAGGAAAAGATACTTCGAAACTCTATCACCAACCATGAAAATAAGGAAGTTATATTGATGTTATCGGTCAATAATGCAGATAAGCCTGAGGTGCCAGAACCTTTTGAGGTTAGATTAGAAATGATGGCTAAAATGGCAGATTTTATAGCAAACAAATTCGATGTAGCTGTTTCCATTTGTTTGACTAAAAATGCAAAATTTGTTGATAAACGTAAATCGCTTGCTGAGATATATCAATCGGATACTAATCATCCAGGGCCTGGTTTTATATTCTTGGTAGGAATGGATACATTAATAAGAATACTTGATTGGAAGTACTATTCTCCCCTAACTATTCTGGAAGCTTTAGGATCATTTTTCAATAACAGCTCCTTGTTCTGCCTTTTAAGGGACGATCTGAAAACTACTTTTCTAGAGCAGAAGAATTACGTTAAGAGTATCGCTGAAGGAAAGATCCCTAACGTCCCTTCGTCTTGGTCAAACAAGATTAGCTTATTGCCGGAAATAGCTCCTTTGGATGAAAGCATTATAAGCTCTTCATATATAAGACGCGATATATTGAAAAATGGGTTGAAGTGGAAAGAATATGTAATTCCTTCTATTAAGGATTATATTATCCAAAATTACCTATATGTTTTAGATAAGCACGATTAAAATAAGAAGCATGCAACAAATACAAAAATATAAAAAAAATGTTCAGAAACGGTACATTTAAACGCTTTGGAAGTGGCATTTGTATCATCTGTACCATTAGATATTCCTGCTGCTTTGTCTTTACCATTTGGACTAGCAACTTCGATTTTGGAGTTTCCTCCATTAGAACACTCCATTTTCCCCCCTCTGACTACTGCGCCGAAGCCGGTTTTTTGCCATTTGGTACAATCAAATTCTATTGAATCAGTTTTTAATTTTGCGCTTCCCTTGATGAGTCTCAAGTTCTTAAATTCTGCACTACTGAAAGGGCCCGTAAGTTCTATTGCACCACCTATAACAACCAAGTTGGGAAAGAAATCAATCTTATTAATATTTGTATTGTTGATGATCATCAAGCCACCATCTATTTCAGTGAGGTTTGCAAATTCTAACTCGTTCAATTCACCATTCTTTAACAAACTTAGCGTACCCTTTACGGACTTTAACTGTGGCATCTTGAGGGAAGAGAACTGATTATTTATAATGTTTGCCGAAGCTTGGATTTTTTGCAAACTTGAAAAATCAACTTCAGAAACGTCATGAACACTCATATTTTTCACACTTGTCAATCGAGGTAATAGAACCTTAATATCTCTTGAATTTGCAGCAATATGTAAGTTTTCTGATATTCCTTGAACGCAGCAATCAATCAACAGAAGGTCCCTGTTGTTATTGATGTCTAAGCTTTTAATTTTATCAAGTTTGAAACCGGAGAACTCACTCAAAGAAGTATCTGAGATTCTTATCCTTTCTAACTTTGCCAAATCTTTTTGCAATAAAATTGTAGATAATATTGGTAAGATTTTCCAGTCTATTGAATTAATGGTATCGAGATTGGGAAATGAAATAACAGCTAAAGAAGTGAGTTCTCTTAATTTCATGCTCCCTCCAATTTTAGAAAGCCTATCGCTTTCTAATCTTACTATTGTGGGATTGTTCTCGATAACCAAATTTCCTTTTATTTCCTCTATGTCCCCAAAGTTCAAAATATGACCAGGGAAGCTCTGAATTTCGATACTTCCATATACTATAGTACAACGGCTAAGGATTTCCATATCTTCAGCGGAGTTTACATAGTTCGCATCGTTAGAGCATACTTTTGGCATGTCATGGGTTCTATTGGATTCTTCCATAGTATACATAGTTTCTTCTTCTGTGTTATTATCTTCCTTATGTTGAGCTTCTGCATCGTGACGATTCACTACGCTATGAGTATTATATCCTAGCTGTTAGTCGGTGTTTTATTCATAAGATTTAGTCTTCCGTACCTTTTCTCAAGACCTCGTATGGTATTATGACATCATTATGCACCTCGTAGTCTCCTAATGATATACCGATCAATAGAAGTAAGTTGAAGCAAAATAAGAAAATCATTTTTTTTGATTAAATACGTTAGCAGGTACCAGGCTTTAAATAGGTCCTTAGGCTTTCACAAATACAGCATTTCGCAAATCTTTTTGCACCCATTAGAGCTTCAGGCACAAATGCAATAAGTTTACAAACTTTAATTATTTTACCTAAATAGATATATAATGACACTTAAGCGCAGTGGTGTTTACATGACCTGGATTTGTTGATACTGGGCAATAACAATTCCAATCTTGGTTAGTGTTTGTTTTCAATAATGCAAAAAACATGAGATTTTTAATTTTTTTGCAAAATTTGTTGTAAATAAAAATTGAATCTTTCGAAAACGTAGCATATGACATAAAGCCTTAAAAATATGTAGGTGGGTAGGCAGGTGGATAGGTTTACAATAAATTCGATTCTGAGAATGAAGGAAAAGACTCTACTGAAAGGTTTACCAAGATTATTAATTCTTACATGTTGCTAGTCCTTATTAAATATCTCAAACACTGAATAAAACATAAAAGAAGCTCTAGTTAATTTAGAAATATAAGCGTTCACATCAAGCTTGACTCTTGTAGTCTCAAAATACGATGATATCTTAGATCATCTTGTAAGAGAACTTTCATATATTTACTATACTGCATATTACACCTCATCTCAAAACTGTTTTTTTCTAACAGTTACGCTAAAGAAGACATCATTATCAGTACAAAAACATAAAATGGATAGCATTACTTTAGATTTAGAGGAATGTCGGTACTTTTATGACTTGTACAAGAAATTAAATGGCAAGAAGACTCTTCCGGATCTAAGTAATCTAGAATTTGAATCCAAGGAAGTGTTTTTGGAAGGACTTGCCTTATTTTCATTATCTGATGCTACTCTAGCTATTGCATATTCATTTAAAAGTATATTCCTTGAAATAATATCGAGATGGGTGTCTAAATGGGAATATTACGAAAGCAAAATAGGAAACAGGGGTAATATTTGTCCTTCTGGATTTTATATCCTCCAGTACTTGGCAAGGATAATAGACGTTGTAGAAGGAAGTGATTCTTTGATTGAATATTATTTACTTCAAAATAACCTTACAGATCGATTTAAAAGTATAACCCAATATGCAGAGACAGAGGTCGAACAAATATTATTAGCATACTATCGTTTAATTAAGCATGATAAGATTAAGTTTCAAAATTTTCTTTCTACTCAATGCTTATATGAAATAATTGCAAAGGATACAAATTTCTCAAATGTATCCAAAATTTTAGCAACAAAAATTTTAGCAAGATATTTAGAGGCTTCAGAAGTTTTAGAGAATCATTATTTTAAAAGTTTGGTTAATATGAGCGATGTTAAGGGAGAATACGAAAACAACAAGCGCATCAATTACAAATTTATTGATTTGATAGAAGCACAAAGAATCAGAAATTTTTTCAGCCTTCCAGAAGTTTCAGAACATAAAACTTTGGGTAAAAAATTGATATTACACTCTGCAGATTTCAGTAATTATGTGGCTTGTATATCTGGTGTTTGTATCCCAACTTTGGAAAAACTGAAAGCTTCAGCATTTGATTCAGCGAGGATTGTTCCAACAAATAGTGCAACCAAGGCCTTGATCAAAATTTCAAAATTAATAAGATCCAGTAGTCCAACTTTATTGTTAGGAAATTCTGGCTCCGGGAAAACATTCTTAGTGAACCAAGTTGCAAAGTATATGGGTAGTTATAATTCACTCATCAGAATTCACTTAGGTGAGCAAACAGACATTAAACTATTGCTAGGTACCTATATCTCTGGTAAAGTCCCTGGATCATTTGAGTGGAAAGCTGGCGTTTTAACACTGGCCGTTAGTGAAGGAAGATGGGTCTTGATTGAAGATATAGATAGTGCTCCTACAGAAGTTCTTTCTGTTTTACTAACACTACTTGAAAGAAGGGAAATAATAATTCCGTCCAGGGGAGAGGTTGTCAGGGCAGCCAACGGATTTCACCTTTTTGGTACAATAAAAGGCAGCAAGGAGTCCAAGGAAAGTATTCCAGATCTAATTGGTATGCGTTCCTGGAATATCGTAGAAATTGAAGATCCACTGGAAGAAGAGTTAAAGGAAATTATATTATCAAAGTTTGATAAGTTGGAGCACTTCGTGGGAGCATTTTTAAATTGTTTTAATGTGGTACAAAGCCTATACCAGAATCCAAAAATTATTTCATTGAACAAAGGAAAGAAACCTCGTATCATATCATTCAGAGATATATTAAAATTCTGTGCTAGGGTAAATCTTTTGTTTGAAATGAATGATGGATTTTCTAATAATAATATAACAGAGGCTGTGTTTGATAATATTTTTGCTGAAGCTGTTGACTGCTTCTGTAGTTCAGTTGCAGAGAAAGAAGCAAGAGAATTTTTAGTATGGAAAATTGGAGAGCAGTTGGAAGTCCCAGCCTCGAGAATAGAGTTATTTTTAAAGATGCATATACCCCAGTTCAATGAAAACAAAAATCAAATAAGTATTGGGAGAGCGATATTACAGAAAAATCAATCTGCAAGCGGTCAGAATATTTCAAAAAATATGACTCCCTTTGCAAGAACTAATCAATCTTTGAGACTAATGGAGCAGATAGCAGTTGGCGTCGAAATGTCTGAACCATTACTATTGGTTGGGGAAACAGGAACAGGTAAGACAACAGTTATACAACAACTTGCAAGACATTTGAACAAAAGATTGATCGTTATTAACGTCTCACAACAGACTGAAGCAAGTGATTTATTAGGTGGATTTAAACCTTTCAATACCAAGACCATTGCTTTGCCCATTCAAGGAATCTTTCAAGATTTATTTTTGTCGACTTTTTCTCAAAAGAAGAACGAAAAATTTTCAACATTGCTTTCTAAATGTTTTATTAGGGGCCAGTGGAAAAATGTAATTAAACTCTGGAAAGAGGCTGTTAGGATGGCAAGAGAAATTCTACAGAAGGAACCCAAGGCTGAATCTGAAGACATTCCTAAGAAGAGACGCAAGCTAGATCAAGAAAAAATATTTGAGTTGGCTGAAGGATGGAATAGATTTTTATCAAGTGTTGAAGATTTTGAAAAACAGTTGACTTCTTTGGAAAATTCATTTTTGTTTGATTTCGTGGAGGGATCCGTGGTAAATGCAGTAAGAAATGGGGATTGGTTATTGCTAGACGAAATTAATTTAGCATCTGATGATACCTTGGAGAGTTTGTCTGAACTTCTCTCTGATGTTCCTGAAGAAAGGTCGATAGTCCTAACAGAAAGAGGCGACGTTGAAGCAATCAAGGCTCACGTAGGTTTCCGCATATTTGGTTGTATGAATCCATCTACAGATATTGGAAAGCGTGATCTTCCTTTGAGCATACGCTCCAAGTTTTCAGAAATTTATGTGAGATCTCCAGATGAGGATATCCAAGATCTACTTGCTATAATAGACAAAAACGTAAACCGCTTTGCTGTCGGCGATGAATGGGTTGGTAACGATATCTCAGAGCTTTATCTAGAGGCTAAAACCCTCGCCCTATCAAATAAGATTGTTGACGGTGCCAACCTGATGCCTCACTTTAGTATTCGTACATTAACAAGGACTTTAAGTTATGTGCGTGACATTGTTTCAGTATATGGTTTGAGACGAGCACTCTACGAGGGATTTTGTATGACATTTTTAACCCTATTGGATGATAAGTCCGAGGCTATCCTAGAGCCTGTAATAAGGAAGTTCACAATAGGAAGGATGAAAAATACAACCTCCATAATGTCATTTATACCAAAAGCTCCGGGAAATGCAAATAATTTTGTACAATTTAAGCACTATTGGATACAGAAGGGTCCTTATGAAATAGTAGAGCGTCCTCATTACATCATGACACCTTCGGTAGAGAAGAATATGCTCAATTTAGTAAGAGCTACTACTGGCCGCAAATATCCTGTATTGATACAAGGTCCAACATCTGCAGGCAAAACATCTATGATAAAGTACTTAGCTGATGTAACTGGTCACAAATTTGTACGTATTAATAACCATGAACATACTGATCTTCAGGAATATATTGGTACATTTGTTTCCGACTCTACTGGTAAGCTATCATTTAAAGAAGGAATCTTGGTTGAAGCTTTGAGGAACGGTCACTGGCTTGTGTTAGATGAATTAAATTTAGCACCAACAGATGTTCTCGAAGCATTAAATCGTCTTTTGGATGATAACAGAGAACTATTTATTCCTGAGACACAAGATGTTGTTCATCCTCACCCAGATTTTATGTTATTTGCCACACAAAATCCTCCCGGTATATATGGAGGAAGAAAGATGTTATCGAGAGCATTTAGAAACAGATTTTTGGAATTACACTTTGACAATATCCCGCAGGATGAGCTCGAGGTAATTCTTAGAGAAAGATGTAGCATTGCTCCTTCTTATGCGAAGAAAATAGTAGAAGTCTACCGCCAGTTGTCTTCTCAACGTCAATCAAATCGCCTTTTTGAGCAAAAGAATTCTTTCGCAACCTTAAGAGACTTGTTTAGATGGGCTTTGAGAGATGCAGTAGGTTATGAAGAGCTAGCAGCTAATGGGTACATATTGCTTGCAGAAAAGGTTCGTAACTCGGAAGATCGATTTATTGTCAAAAGCACGCTAGAAAAGGTCATGAAAGTTAAACTTGATATGGAAAGATTTTATGAAAAATTTCAAAATGAGGAATTGATTAATTTGGATTCACAGGTAGTTTGGACAAGATCCATGAAAAAATTGGCTGTTTTGGTATCCTTATGTATAAAATACGAAGAACCTGTCTTATTAGTAGGAGAGACAGGTTGTGGTAAAACCACGATTTGTCAGCTTTATGCTTCGTTGTTGCAGAAAAAGCTTATCACAGTTAATGCACATCAAAACACAGAAACTAGTGATCTTTTGGGTGCTCAAAGGCCCGTTAGAAATAGATTAGAAATGCAAAACACACTACATTCTCAATTGTTGTCTTTCTTGAATGGAATGAGCGGACTGGTTCACGAAGATCTCAGTCTTGAAGAGCTAATCCTATTATTCAAAAAGCAAGACAGACTTTCAAAATTCGACTCGAATGAAGCTTCAGTAATACGGACAAATATTCAAGAATATTCCATCCTTTTTCATTGGGCCGATGGTCCTTTGGTGCAAGCTATGAAGGATGGTGATCTTTTCTTGTTGGACGAAATATCTTTGGCGGATGACTCCGTTTTAGAGAGATTGAACTCTGTACTAGAGCCAGAAAAAACTTTACTTTTAGCTGAAAAAGGTACCGAAGATTCCTTAATAATTGCAAATGAAGGATTCCAATTCATGGCTACAATGAACCCTGGTGGTGACTATGGAAAGAAAGAACTTTCACCTGCTCTCAGAAATAGATTTACTGAAATTTGGGTGCCATCAATGGAAGATTTTGATGATGTCACTCAAATTGTAAATTCTAGGTTAAAAGAAGATTTGACTCATTTAACAGGCCCAATTGTACAATTTTCCAAATGGTACGGAAACGAGTTTGGCAATAACAATACAGGCAGTGGGGTGATATCTTTGAGAGATATTTTAGCATGGGTAGAGTTCTTAAATAGTTCTAAGCTGGAATCAGAATACGCAAGTTTGTTACACGGATGTTTGATGGTATTCATAGACTCTTTAGGTACAAATAATACCGCATATCTATCAGAAGACGAACAAGCTCTTCAGGCGAAAAAGTTGGAATGTGTAACTAAATTGTCAAACCTTGTGAATTACGATTTATCAAAATTGATCGCCGAAAGGTACGAAGTCAACCTTCTGGACGACTACCTAACATGTGGCATATTCAGTTTGAGAAGGTTCGACAGCTCGAGATCGGAAATAAGCTTTAACTTGAATGCACCAACAACAGCAAAAAACGCTATGAGGGTTATCAGAGCCATGCAAGTTAACAAGCCAATTCTTTTAGAGGGAAGTCCGGGTGTTGGTAAAACGAGCTTAGTTTCTGCATTAGCTAAAGCCACAGGAAAACTGCTTATAAGAATTAATCTCTCTGAACAGACTGATCTTATTGATTTATTTGGTTCAGATTTTCCTGTAGAGGGAGGAAATGCAGGTGAATTTGTTTGGAGGGATGCTCCATTTTTGAGGGCAATGAAAAAGGGAGAATGGGTTTTGCTAGATGAAATGAACCTAGCATCTCAATCAGTCTTAGAAGGATTGAATGCATGTTTAGATCATAGAGGCGAGGCTTATATACCGGAGTTAGATAAAAGATTCCCTAAACATCCTAATTTTATTGTTTTTGCTGCACAGAACCCTCAGTTCCAAGGCGGAGGAAGAAAGGGATTACCCAAATCGTTTGTTAATAGGTTCAGCGTCGTATATGTTGATATGTTGAAGACTGATGATTTGAGCATGATATCTAATCACCTTTATCCCAACATCCCTCAAGATGATTTACTTAAGATAATACACGTTGTGTCGGTTTTAGAGCATGAGGTTGTGCATGAGAAATCATGGGGAATATCTGGGGCACCTTGGGAATTCAATCTTCGTGATACCTTAAGATGGTTAAGTCTTCTAGAGTCAACTTATGTTTGTGATAGCAAAAGCGCAGCAGATTTTCTAAACATGATTGTATGTCACAGATTCAGAACGCAAGAGGATAAAAAAAGAGCCAGAGACATCTTTGCGTCCATATTTGGGAGTATTGAAACAGAAGACAATTTTTACAATCTTGGAAATGATTATCTTCAGGTTGGGAATGCAATAATTAAAAGAAGGCAATCTATCCGCCATGTCAGTGGACAGAAATTAATTAGCTTACAATGTAATTACGAAGCATTGGAGACAGCTATTCATTGTGTGAACCAAAATTTGCCTTTGATATTAGTTGGTCCTGCTTCATCAGGAAAAACGAACTTAGTAAGGCTTTTGGCAGAATTAGTAGGAGAAGAGATAATTGAATTCGCTATGAATAGCGACATTGATAGTATGGATCTCTTAGGTGGTTATGAACAGCTTGACATGTCCAGATTATTACAAGAATTATTGGCCGATACCTTAAATCTTTTGGCCGAAGTTTTCATAGAAGAAACGAAAAGAAGCTTGTATAACATTCAGTTTTTTGGAAAATGCTTGCATTTGATGTCCCAAATACACCGGTCGAAATTCTCCACAGAAAACTATAATGTATTTCTTTCCGAATTGTACAGTCTTGCTACTATTTCTAATAATGAGAAAATTAGGGACATTTACAGAAGTTCTGAGGAGTTGGCTTCGAAATTGAGCCAGAGGAATGTCAAATTTCAATGGTTTGATGGTATTCTTGTCAAAGCAATTGAAAAAGGACAGTGGTTAATTTTGGATAACGCTAATTTATGCAGTCCTTCTGTTCTTGATAGACTAAATTCATTATTAGAATCAAATGGTAATTTAATATTGAATGAATGCAGTAATTCTGATGGTTCTCCTAGGGTTATACATCCACATCCGAATTTTCGACTTTTTATGACCATGAATCCAAAATATGGAGAGCTTTCAAGAGCAATGAGAAACAGAGGTGTTGAGGTTTATTTGGAAGCATTGAATTCCCGATTGACTCAATTCGATTCTTGTCAGCTTGAATGCTTGGATCCAGTTAGCCATTCATTGGACATTGAGATTGATTCTGCGATAGACACTTTTACTCCGATATCATCATTTATGGATCCAGGAAGCTCTTTTTTGCGTGCTTTTGGTTTGGCTATTGACATTATTTTGAATTTAAGCGATAGAAAAGCCGCCAATGTACCGGTATTGGTAAATTCGGTTTTAAATTTCTCATCTTTACGTGCCATTGATGATTTTGTTTCAGCTTTAGCTGATTCAAAGGAATTTAATGATGATGTAATTCAGAATTTTATTACTGTTAAAGATATAGTAATGTCTGACAGAGGTTCAAGATTCACCCATAATATTAACAGTAAGTACAATAACCTCAGCCCATTACAAATATTTACTGAGGACTTTGCACAATCCCAGAGCTTAAATCCTTTGTTAAATTCTAGGGTTGCGAGATTCCTTTCTATCAAGTATCCAGAGATTTTGAGTCAAGAGGCGACCATTGCGCTATATTTAGTAAATCTTCTAAATGAGACTGATCAAAATTTGAGGAATTTAGAATATAGAGCGATGAACGAAAACTTGAACAAGCTTAATTATTTGGAGAATTCAATTGCCCACCATAACGGCAGAAATGTGAAAAAAATACCTGCATTTGACATAGCTCATGGCATCAGCCAAATATTCAAATTTATATCTAATGTTTTTGAATTGATAATGAATAATTATTCATACAAGTACCCCAGAATATATCAATACTTGTTTAAACTTGGAATGATATTGAAGTTACTAATTGAATGTGGATCAAGGAGACGTGAAGCTCAAATGCGGTCATTTATAGAAATAATAATTTCATTTGTTGAGCCTATCGCAGAGGAGGTTCTTATATTGTCTACCCACCCTGCTTTTGTTGAATTCAACTCACTGGTTAGAGGCTTAATAGAGGGAACGACAGGAAATTATATGATTGAAATATGGGATCGTTTCAGAGGTACTTACCCCATCTCCAAAGAGGCATGGGAGAATGCCGAAAAAATCAAGCTGTTATGTGATGAATTTGATAAGGTTGCTTGGTCTCAATTCTCCGATAGCGCAGAGTATATCACTAACTTGCGAGTTAGGTTTGTTGAATTATATAAAGACTTGGTGACTCTGAATCTTGATCTGGATGATTTGAATTCTGTTTTTAAAATGATAAGTGATTCGACAACTCAATTGAATAAGATCTCATCTAGATTTATTTTTGAAAGAACTCACGTCTTTGCCTCCGAATTTGAATTACTCACACAATTTCTTGAGCTATCAAATTCCTCGCAATCAAGTGAGCAGAGATTGAAGTTGAGCCCATGGTCAGGTAGAAGGACTCTGAGATTCATGTCAGAAATAAAGCTTTCAAAGGGGGTTTATCCTTCAATTCTTGAAAATGTGTGGAAAAATGATATTATATGCAAGGAATTAGATATAAAAAGCTTAATTTCCGATACTTTTATCAGAAATGTCCTAGTCAAGACGAAGGACTTCAATAATCTTCCCCTTAGTTCTCTTGGACAAAGCTTAGAGGAAGCCGAAGTATTGCTTTCAAATCTTATCGAAAACTCAAAATACCTTCTGCTTAATAAGATTAATATCTTCAAGGATATACTCGTTGATTGGATAATTAATATTTTTGAATCTTGTAATCAATCTTTTGATAAGTCTCAATATTTGAAGATATACGCTGAACTTAAATGCATCAAGGATTCTAAAGACCATGGATTAGATGAACTTGCATTTGTTTTATCAACTATAGATAATGCATTCGTTAAAGTTGCTCGGGCTTACTTTTTGCCTGCTCTCTCTTTAGTGTTCTCGACTGATAATCTCAAAAGCTTGGGAAAAGCTTGGATTTTGTTTTCATGTGGCTCCATGGAACTATTCGTTCCCGGTGCTCCGAAAGACCCAGCTGTAACTGATCACATTTTATATCAAATCTACCAAACCAAGACTGAATTTTTTAGCTGTATGAAATCAGACTGGAGTTCAGCTCAGGTAGTATATTCTGGAAGTCGAGGAAATGCAATTGAGAATACATTAGATGAAGCTGACAACGATCTGGAACCTCCAAAGCCATCTGTTTACAGAAACGAGTTGCCAATAGATGAACTATATGACTATTGGACAGAATTTTTGAACACAAGTACATCCGAAGATGCATTGGTAAGGCAGATATTGGATAATGAAATGGTTTCACCAAAGTTTTTTGAGAGAGTAGAGATTTTTCAAAAGAATTCTGCAAGTTTCCTAGAAAGGTTAGATAGAGATTATCTTATTTTCTCGGATGTAAACGACATTCTAAAGGGCTACATCTTAGGTCTAAAAGTAGGACTTGAGTTGGTCTCTATGCAGCTATTGTATGATCTGAGTTCCAGCTCTTCTGATGTCATGCTTTCTTCTAATTTGTTTGCAATTTCATCTACTGAGTCTTTTTTCAAAGAAAGCTCTGAAATGCTTAACTTGTGTAAAAGTCTCAACAGCGAAGTCCTTGCTGTTGATAAAATTCTGTCCTATTTATTTTTAGTCGGGGGCTTTTATTTCATAGAATTGTCAGATCAACGAGGAGCGGAGCTTATGAAACAGGCTCTTCAAGCAGTTTATTATAGATGGTCACTTTCAAACATAAAACAAGAGGAGGATGAAATTATGAAGTCATCTATTTACAAATATAAAGCTGAAAATTTCAATGCTGAAACAGAATTCAAGAAATTATTTCCAGATTTCGAAGAAGTTTTGATTATTGATGATGATAAAAAATACGAGGCAAGACAATCGGATGATACCTATTTCCAGCATGCAATGAGTTATATCCAATTGTTCTCGTCAGAGGTGACAATTGATTTTAATGCCTTGATACAGAAAGGTGCTGACATATCTGGTGAATTGGTGAAATTAAAACTTGACACTAAATTTAACGAAATTATACCATCGAAAGTCACTTCTATTGTATATGAATTGAACTCATTCTTGATTAGGGCAAAGAAAAATACAGAAACAGAGAGTTTCTATTTTGACAACTCTTATGAGGAGTCTACGAAAGCTCTTCACATCATTTTTAAAATTTCAGCAAGAGTGAAGGAATTGCTATTGATGTGGCCTGAAAATGCTAGTTTGCAAACCATCTTGAGGGCTTGTGATGAGTTTTCTTCACTTCCTATAAGCTCTCCTGTCGCTAGGCTTCTCCAGAAAGTTGAAATGATTTATACTAATGTTTCTGAATGGGAGAAATTTGCTCATAGTAAAGTATCAATGAATTCGTTGCTTGAAGAATTGACGAATCTTATTGTTAGTTGGAGAAGACTTGAGTTACTGAGTTGGAGATCATTGTTGGAGTTTGAAGAAAAGGAGAATGAGAAAGAAGTTGGAAAATGGTGGTTCTATTTATATGAAACTATTATTGTTCCGAACTATCAGGAAAGCAACAAAGCTCTACTTAAAGAACTTTTAGAAACATTGCAAAATTTCATTTTATCTTCATCTATAGGTAACTTTAAAATAAAGTTGAAGCTAATAAGGGCTTTTGCAAACCACACTGAGCTTATTTTTGGAAAAGAAAAGGTTTATCATTGTCTTATTAATTTATCGTCTTATTATGAAAAGTTTCTTCCAGAAATCCAGGCGCAAATATCGTCACAAAAAAAGCAACTTGAAAAAGAGGTAGCAGAAGTAATTTTGCTTGCTAGTTGGAAGGATGTCAACATTGATGCTTTGAAACAAAGTGCTAGAAAGTCACACAGCAGCTTATTTAAAATCATAAGGAAATATCGATCTTTTATACAAGCACAAGTTTCTTTATCACCACAACGGATTGACAGCTCGATGAAACCTGAAAATTCTACAACCATTATCAGAGTTCAAAAATCAGGACCTATAAGTTCTCATATGAATGTAAAACTTGGAGAGAATATATCCTCTTGGAATGAGAGAACTGCTATTTTAAAGTCACTAGAAAAGACTAATGCTAATATGTTAATTTACTTAGAGAAATTTGATAAGTTCCAATATCCAGTCTTGAATGATTTTGCGGTTGATGTTCTTGAACAAGCCGAAGATTTGAGAAAAAGAACACCAAAAGTGTTTAGAAAAGAAGACAAAAAGGTTATATCTGCTTTGAAATCACAAAAGATGAAACTCATGAGTAATACGTTCAAAGAAATGAAAAGGATTGGTATTAAGAGTGGATCCAAATCTGAAACACTGAATATCATTTCTTCTATAGCTTCTATTCTTGCAAATTCCAAGAGTTTAAACTCGGAATTAGTCCGTGACATTGATACTTCTTTCTTAAATTTAATCGAAATTTTGCCTGAATTAAGAATGGCCACTGCGAAGTGCCATGATGATGTTCCCCAATTATACGCAGACCGTGGAATGGCCTCAGTTGAGCAATTGACTAACTGTTTAATATCGACAAGAGAGCCTCTCTCACTCTTGGCAGAATCGGTATCTTCGGGATTGAAATTGTATGGAGAGCTTTGCGATATAGTTGAACAAAAAGATGCTCAAATCGCACCTGTTTCTAAACTTGGATCGATCGATACTAACATTCAGAAAATAGAATACACGATTTTGTGGTTGCCAAAATTGATAGAATCAGTTTTGGCTATTTTGGAGTCTTCTAACACCAAATCCCCAAAACCAGAAACTGATATTTTCCATAAGGTTAGTACTGAAATTCGGAAAATTGGGTCAAAGATTAGCTCAAAATCAGCTTTAAGAACAAGCGAAGATATTTCTGTTATTGAAGATTTTATGCTTTACTTATTAAACAAAAAACTCGAATTGAAAGAATGGTGTTTAAGAAATCCCAATTTTGAATTTTTGGGCCTTTCCTTGATTACTTGGATTGACCAGATGGATGCTGTGCCATTTGTATACAGTTCTACTTCGTTGTCGAGAGTTGAATCACTCGAAGCTGCAGAAATGGCTCTAAGGGATTTAGTCACTACGATTTTAGTTCTGATTCAAAATATTCGTAAATCTGTTGAGCACACTATTACAGAAGAAGATGATGGTTGGTTTGTATCAACGTATAAGAACATGCAAAAGAATGTATCTTTATCACTTCATCTGGTTATTCATTTCAAATTACGTGAATGCTTCCAAACAATTGCTAGTATTGAATACAATGAAGAGACCAGAGGACTCTTGAAAGCAATGGTGCAGCTTCATTTACCAATCATAGAAAATTATATGAATTTCATAGCTAGACTTTTGGGCAAAACAAAGCTGTTCTACTTAGATTTGGGTGACGCAACTTTGGAATTATCTCAATTATTGCTCAAATTATGTCAAGAAGGATTTTGCTCTCCAGAACAACCAGAGAAAAATGAAAATGATTCGCAAAATCTTGAAGATGGTACTGGATTAGGTGATGGTGAAGGGGCTAATTCCAATTCTAATGATGTTGAAGAAGATGAAGATTTGTTAGAGAATGCACAGGATCGTAAAGAAAAAGATGAAGAGCAAGAAGGAAACAACGATGATGCATTAGAAATTGAAGGTGATATGCCAAGTGAACAATTGGAGGATCTATCAGAAAATGAAGACGATAACGGTAGCATGGATGAAGAAGATGATGACTTGGATGAGGAAATAGATAACAAAAATCCCATGGATCCTGGAAGTTTAGACGAAAAGTTATGGGATGCCGATTCGAAAGAAATGGAGGAGAAAAATGCAGATGATGTTCCCGGTGATACTGAAGCAAATGATGATATTGAAGCGCAAGAAAATGAACAAGCATCAAATGATTCAAATGGGGCAGAAGAAAAACAGTCAGATGATGCCCAAGAAAAATCAGACGCCGAAAAGGAAGAAGATGAAAATGCAGATATAGAAGAGGAAGAAGATGTCCAGGAGCAAGAAGATAAAGTTACCCATGAAGAGGATGAAATCAATAACAATAATATTCCTGAATCTGAAGTTCTTGATCTACCCGAGGATATAAATTTAGATTCTGGTGAAGATGAAGAGGATGAAAGTGAAAATGAAAATGCACCTCAGGAAAACATGGATTTAGATAGCGATGATGACAAGGATCCACAAGAGGAAACGGAGGATGGGAAGCAAGAACAAAATCAGGAGGATTCACCGATGGATATAGATCAAGATGAGGTCGAAGAGAAAGAAGATGCCCGAATGGACGAGAACGATGAGATTGAAAGTCAAGAAGAAGAGGAGACTAATGATGCAGCAAATATGGAAGAAGATGAGCCATTAAAGGAAGAAAACGAAGAACCAAATATTGATCGACAAGAAAAAGGTCAGAACACTGAAGATGGATTAAAGTCAAATTCATTAGAAGATGAAAATAATAGTGGTGATGAAGATTTAGAAGGTGCTATAAGTCAAAACACTGGAGTGAAGTCAGAAGGGGCTGATGCCTTAGAAGATGCAGAAACAAATGATATCGGAGGGCAAGGTGAAACAGATAAGAAGCAAGAATTGGAACCTGAAGAATCAAGTAAACTTCCAGATGAATCAAGAGAATCGGCAAGGGAGTCGCTTAAGCAACTTGGTGATGCTCTAAAAGAGTACCATAACAGGCGTCAAGAAATCAAGGAGTCTCTGGATAATGCTGAAAAGGAAGAAACAAAGGATTCGAATGTAAGGCCAGATGAATTTGAACATATAGATGGAGAAAACGCGGACTTCAATACACAAGCTCTAGGAGCTGCCAACGAAGAGCAAGTTCAACCGTTAGATGAGCTGAAGGCCATATACGATGATATAGATGAACTCAAAGAAGATGCCGAGGAAGAGCCGTCCGAAATCAACGAGGTTAAAGAGCTAGAAGAAGCTTCTGAAATGCCTTCTACAGATAAAGCAGATGCTTCAAATCAGTTGGAAAATGAGGAAACGCAAAACTTCAATAATGCAATTGAAAAGAATTTGTCATCTGCTGAAATCAAAAATGTACCAACGGAGTTGGAATTATCAGATGAGGATGAGTATCTTCCTGAAATTGACATATATCAATCTTTCAAGGAGAATGAAGAACCTTCTATGGATATGATAGAGGCCATGAAATTATGGAGGGAAAGCGACTTAGCTACTAAGGATTTAACCTCATCTCTTTCGGAACAGTTGAGATTAATATTAGAGCCCACTGTTGCAACCAAGCTAAGGGGTGACTATAAGACTGGTAAGAGATTGAATATGAAAAAAATTATTTCTTATATTGCATCAGATTTCAGAAAAGATAAAATCTGGTTAAGGAGAACGAAACCTTCAAAGAGAAAATATCAGATCATGATTGCTGTGGATGATTCAAAGTCAATGAGTGAGAGCAATGCAATAGAACTCACGTTGCACAGTATAGCTTTGGTATCGAAGGCATTAACTCAATTGGAAAGTGGTGACTTATCAATTGTGAGGTTTGGTGAAGACATTAAGGTTTTACATGAATTTAATAAGCCTTTCAACAATCTTGAAAGTGGTCCGAAAGTATTTCAATGGTTCGATTTCAAACAAGAAAAGACAAATATTTTACAGTTATGTAAAAAATCATTGAGCTTATTTGAGAATGCAAGAACAAATTCTAATGCTGAATTATGGCAACTTGAGATCATCATATCTGATGGAGTATGTGAAGACCATGAAAGTATTTTGAAACTTGTCCGTAGAGCAAGAGAAAGTAAGATAATGCTAGTGTTTGTCATCATCGATGGAATTAAATCAGATAGATCAATATTGGATATGAATCAAGTGGATTACGTTAAGGACCCAATGACAGGTAATTCAGTATTACAAGTAAGCAGATATTTGGATTCATTCCCCTTTGAATTTTATGTTGTCGTTAAGGATATCAACGAGTTACCTCAGATGCTTTCACTTATTTTAAGGCAATTTTTTTCTGAAGCTGCTTCTGTTTAGTTACTACATATATATCGTGCATAATAAAATTATATTATAATAGTTTATTCTATAAAGTATCAACCAAAAAATTATATTCTAACTAGACCAATAAACAACTCTTTGAATTACAAGAACCGTAAATAAAAAATTGCTATCAAGATTGGACTCTCTTGTTTAGACAAACTTTTGCAATGCATAGTGACATATCATCTAATTTGCCACCAACAATTCCGTGTGGGGAATTTATGCTCTTGGGTAACGAATTAACCCTTTCTGTATATGGAGTATATGCATAATCATCAAATGCAACTTCCTTTGCTTTAATCAATAGTTTGGTAGCTGCAGCCTTCAAGCTTAACTTTTTTTCATTCAAATATTCATTCAAATAATGTAAGATCTCCCATTCGTACAAATTATCAGAGATCCCGTCCGAGCAAACCACCACAATGTCATCAGTTTGCAATTCCACTGAATCAATCCACGCAACCTCAGACGGAAAATGCATCAATGTATGCGACCCTATTTGAAGGGGACACAATTCAGAAAGCATTTGAACTTCATTAGACTTCAATATTTTCCCATCACGGATAACATAAACCTTGGAATCGCCGATGCTAATAATCTGTAAAAGCTTTCCGCTTAACATGGCTAAAACCAAGGTTGACGAGCCTTTCATTTTCTGCAAATCCATTAAATGTGAAGTATGCAAGTAGGAGTCATCCAAAATCTGATCTATATCTCTTTTCTGCAAATGGTAGGGTATATGGTTTAGTTTATATTCAGTCATAAGCCTACTGAGAGTTTCCAACATGGCTCTAGACCATACACCAGAAGAGCAATTTTCCCCTCTTCCTTCCCAACCACTAACCCCATCTGCTACCCCCAACACAGTTGGAGAGACTAGCATCAGATCATCACCGGCTCTAACAGAAAGGGTATCCACTGGGGATCCTGGGACCCGTCTTTTTGGTAACAACGAGGTTAACTGGGTAGGATCTGTGAGATCAGATAAAGAATTTATCATAGGCACAGTCAGATCACTATGATAAGCAAAGGAACTGTACCCGTACTCGAACATAAACTTATCATTATTAATCTTTTTCATTTGATCTTTGGTTACTAAAGGGTAATGAAAATATTCGTCCATGTTTGGCTCTTTTTTTAAAATAGGTTTGCCAAAAAAGTAATTCCTTGCACCCTTAAAAAACTGACTTGAATACATCCTTCTTAGGCATAGAGAAGTATTCTGCATATTTAAGTCAAAAATAATGTTCAACCGAATAGCTTTCACCATTATTGTGATAACATGAGGTGTGTTAAGGTATTACAAATATATGGTTTTATGCTATAGTTCTCCTCATCGGATAAACCAAGTAGATGCAGGAATATGGAAAAAAAAAAAAGAAAACTTGCATAGGTAATTCAAGTCAATGCTTTAGGATCCAGATGAATGATTCTCAGTAATAATGTTAAACTTTTACTTGAGTAGGGCTTGTTTCTGTAATTCCTTTTACACCATAATTTCCTCACAATTGAGCAGGTTTCAGCAATAAACCGCGTGAGTATAATAAAACTAGACCCGAATATTGTCTTGAATCTATCTTCATAGAAGCTTTTCTCTTGAATATATCTAACTAAACTATTTCGTATAATAGACTACATAAACTTGTTCAGATCAAATGTACGGCTGAATACTCAGAGAAGTACGTCTAGAAGTCGCACTCTGCGAAGGTTCCTATCTCCGAATTGTATAGTTCGAAAAGGGTAGTAGTAGCGTGAGCCTATGTGATTACAACAACACTTATTTTTCAAAGGGTAGTATTCTTACGTGAACGATACATTATTACTTATTTATGATTATTCATCAACTGCTACTAGGCCAACATATAAAGTAGAAATTTATATTTTAGAAATTAATTATTGGACAGCATTTATACGAGACTTATTCAGAAACGACACTCTCATGAATGACATCATAGGGAGCTTTGAACCCTGTGTGAATAGTGAATTGGGCATCGCCTTGATTAACTAACATTTCCACACCACCAATGACCTTCCAGTTGTATTTATCTCTTGCAAGTTTCATTATAGGGGTTAACCTTGGTTTATAGGAAGCTTCAAGTAGATAGTTAGTAGAATTGACAGATGAACCATTCTTCAATATAAGCTCTAGCCTTCTTAAAACATCAGTGTCAAAATCCCTATCACCAGGTATACAAGAAACAATGTATGAAACTGACTTGACATTAGCCACAGCATCATCAGTATCTAATACATTAACCCCAAACTCTTCTGGAAGACTGTCTTTTAATGAGTGTAATTTTGAGGCCGTACGGTTCAACATATAGATCTTACCACATCCCATTTTGTTCAAAGCATATGCCGCAGCTCTGGAAGTACCACCGCCCCCAACAACTAAAGCATTGACTAGTGGATCCCGAATACTGGAAACTCCTGCCTTATAAAATGAATTTTTGATTCCGATCCAATCAGTATTATCACCCAAAAATTTCCCAGGTAAATACGGATCAGGAATTACAGTATTAACAGCACCAATAACTGAAGCGGCCGGAGACAATTTATCTGTGTAATTCATAATATCCAATTTCAATGGCATCGTAACAGCCAAACCACCAAAGTCTTCCAATTTCATCAACTTTTCGTAAACCGTAGATGCATCATCAGATTCAAAAAAATCAAAGAAATATGGCAAACCAAGAGTTTTATATCCAGAGTTATGCAAAGCAGGCGACCTTGAATGAGATATAGGAGATCCGACCACCCAAAAGCGCTTTGATCTCAAACCACCAATCCCATTATATAGCTTATTGTACTGTATAAGAGTTAACTCTTCAGAATACAGCGTCTGAGGATTAACTGATACAGGTGTAAGCAAAGGATTCATCACCTTTGAAAGTTTGCCCTCGAAGCCATTATTGTAGCAAATAAGTGGCTTTTCATTGTGTCTTAACCTAAAATCCTCAAGCAAGGAATTATCTGCGATATTTTTTGCTTGTCCCACTAACTTCACTATGTCTGCACCAAGAGAAATTGCGTGATTATACTTATTTGACCATTCTAAATTTTGCCATGATAAGACACCATCGAGATCTGTGAAGCTTAGTATGAGCTTGGTAGATCCCTTTCGGATAGATAGATTGCGTAGAAGAGCAGATGGTAACTCCAATTCAGTTTCAATATATTCCACACCCAATTTAAGACCCCATTCTAAAGCAGTTTGCGCATCAGAAGGGTTTTTGAAAGCCAGTAATTTTACAGCATAGATAATTGGCAAAATCAGGTATTTACGTAATTGAGATATTTCGTTTGCAATAGAAGCAAACGATAAATTCTTTAATGATGCTAGATCGAAATAGATCGCATCGGAACCAGAGATTAAAGAAATATCTTTTTTCGTATCACCATACTCCATGCCTCTGAAGATATAACTAGTAGATCTTCCTTGGGGAATTTCAACAGTACGGTGCCCAATTATGTTCCGAATAAATCTTCTAAATCCAGACTCGAGATGTTCAAATTCAGATTCGGTTGAACAGTGGGGGGAGAAAAAATGGAAATTTGAACAATCTTCGTACCATTTTTCTCTTCGTTTCCAAACATCTTCAATTTCGTTGAGGTAAACAGGTCTGGTAGTATCGGAAGATAAGAATCGTACCATCTCATCTAAATCTCGGTGCAAGTGTAACACGATACCTCCACTTCCAATATATTGCTTCAACAAGTCCCTATTTTTATCAGATTCGACAATTCCGCCACCTGTGGATAATACATAATTTTCGCCATACTTGTTTAAAGCTTCTTCAAATACCTCAGTTTCAAGTTTCCTGAAATGATCCCAGCCTTCTTCTTTTACAATAGCACTTATATTTTTTTGTACCTTGGCCTCTAAATATACGTCAAGATCGATATAAGTAAATTTCTCGAAATTGGCTATCCATTTTGATAAAGTCGATTTTCCAGATGCTCTCATACCAATGATTATAATACTTTTTTTGGTAACCGTGCTTACCTCTGCTTCCCTTATAACATGGCTCTCAATACCAACCAAGCCAATCTTGAGAGTAGAATGTAGTACGTCCCACCAGCCTGGCCATGTCTTTCCAGTACAACTCCTTTCTTGAATCAAAACGGGCTCTTTACACATTAAGGCGAGTAACGAAAAGGACATTGCAACTCTATGATCATCGAAGGTTTTTATGCCCTCGGTATCTCTACCATAGGAAGTAAGCTTTTGATAATCGATACCTTCAATTTCAATACCATCTTCCAACTCATTAGCCTTGACACCAAACTTGGCTAGTTGAGTTATCATTGCTTGAATTCGATTACACTCTTTAACTCTCTGATTAGAAATACCGGTTATCAGAGTGGTTTGTTTCCCATTAGCTATTGCAGCCACTACAGAAGCAGTTAAAAACGCATCTGTCATTGGCTCCATATCCACATGAGGAAGAGGAATCAATTTTCCGATAGGCGGACCGGTTACGGTAGTCGATGTAGGCCCTTGTTCAACCTTACAACCCATAGGTCTGAGAACCTCTACAGCAAACCTGGAATCACCCTGCAATGATTTGGAACCGATATTAGGTATGGTGCAGGTGGTACCTGTCATAGCAGCAAATGCGAGAGGATAAGTGGCAGAGGAAGCATCTGACTCAATAACATATTCATTTGGATTCACATATACACCTTTTGGTATATGGTAAGTGTATGCCTCAGTTTTCGATTTTTCGACCAATATTCCGAAGCTCTTCATCATAGCTATTGTCATGTCTATATACAACTGAGAGATGGGTTTTCCACCAACCAAAGACAATGTAACAGGCTCATCTGCATAAGGTGCACACATCAAAATCGAAGAAACATACTGTGAGGAAATTGTCGCAGCTAGCTCAATTCTTCCTCCCCTTAATCCCTTACCGGCTTTTATCTTCAAAGGTAAGGAGCCTTCCCTATTCAAATAAGCTATCTCAGATCCATTTTCTTTCAATGCGTCAACAAGAGGGCCTATAGGCCTTTCTTGCATTCTCGCATTACCAGTCAAAATAATATGATCTTGTGAAGTGGCCCTATCAATTCCAACCAAAGAAGCAACAGTTGTCAAGAACCTAGAAGCAGTCCCCGCATTTCCTAAATACAATTCTTTATTAGTAGACTTCAATTGACCACCGAAACCATCAATTACTATCGCAGTCCCATTATCGGCTGTTGATATTTCTGCACCCTGTAATAAAGATATCGCATTCAACATATGCTTTGTATCATCAGAATGTAATAGATTTTTAATTTTGACTTTACCAGTACCCAAAGCAGCCAAGATCAAGGCCCTATTTGATATTGACTTAGATCCTGGGGGCTCAATAATGCTGGAAGAAGGAACGTCATTGGTTAAAGGAGACACCAAAACCTCATCTGTTAGAACAAACCCTAAGTCTTCCTTTGAAACCTCATGAGCCTTTAACTGGTAGCATTTGCCAATAGATTCTAAGATAACAGTCTTAATTTTGGAACCATCATTTTTTTTATCAATTGACATTTTCTTGATTAATGTATCGAGAACAATCTGAGAGCGTTTAAATCCCACATTACTTGTGAATGTTTCATCGTCTAATGATATAGGCAATTTGAAAGCTGATAAGCACTTTGCCAATCTGGCAACAGCTACAGGAGGCAATATTCCCCAATACCTGGCTAATTCCGCTTCTTTTATCATACCAATGGATACACATTCTCCATGCAAAGCTTCTGGTGTCACAATAGCTTCGACAGCATGACCAATAGTATGCCCAAAGTTAAGCAAGTTTCTTAAACCAGATTCCTTTTCGTCCGATGAAACCACATATGCCTTTACCTTGATTGATTCGAGAACAGTTTTCACAATATCATCTCTAATTGAAGTTAAGTCTATTTTAGTGTCCGAAACAACAGAAATGAAGTTTTCTGCAAAACCTTCTAATCTTGTGAACTCTTCTTCGTTCCAAATGGCTGCTGTTTTAACAACTTCAGCCATTCCATTGATGAATTGTCTTCTAGGTAAAGTATCAAGGAATGCAACATCAGCAAATACATATGTAGGTTGATGGAAAGCTCCAATAAAGTTCTTTCCAAGAGGCGTATCAATTGCAGTTTTGCCTCCAATCGAAGAGTCTACCATAGCTAGTAAAGTTGTGGGCACTTGAATAACCTTGACACCTCTCATAAATGTTGCAGCAACGAAACCAATCATGTCACCGATAACACCTCCGCCGACAGCAACTATAACAGTATCTCTAGTGCAACCTTGCTCTAATAGGTAATCTTCTATTGCAGCTTTGGTTTCTCTACTTTTATTATTCTCACCTGGTGGAACCCTATACTCCAACAAACGAGAAGAAGGACGGAGCTTACTCAAACCATCATGAAATTTAGATACCAATGCTCCATATGGACCGGTAGCGGCCATATTGGTATCTGTAATAATAACGTAAGTTGATGAAGGAACATTCAAAATGGTTTCATTTACAATATGATCTTGAATATCATATCCAACATGAATAGTATCCCTTCCTAATATTTCAACCTTCTGAACTTGACTCATATCAGCTAGGATAATGCTCAAGAGTTACACTTTTGAATTATTCACTGTGCAACAATCTTAGTTGTCGTACATATTTCTGTAGCCTTGTCCGCTATGATTCATCTATTTTTGGAAAATACACGACATATAAGAAAAGAATCTATGTAGTAATATTACGATACATACTTAGAAATAATCAGTTTTATATGTAAGATACACTCTTCTCTTGTTCCTTCCGGGTTATCTAATTGCCACTCTAGGATATCACGATTCACTTTTCCCATCCATGGTCCAGGTTTCATTCCTAGAGCCTTTGAAAGAACCCTTCCATCAACGATTGGTTTCATTTCGCTTGCATTTGTCAAATCCATGCTGTGAATAGTACCAAAAAATGCATTATAATTCATTAATACTTGCTCTACTCTATCCTTGTTGCCTGCTAAATCCATCTCAGGCGTGATATTTGCTTGGTTTTTCAAAGAAAAATCATCTATTCCTCTCAATAAGTCGTTAACACAGCTGCATATTATTGCCAAGGGCCAAGCCAGCCCAAAAATCCTTAAAAATCCTCCTAGCTCTGATCTCGAATGTACAGAACCCGACAAGAATCTAGATAGAAGATTCTTTCTATTAACTATTTCCTTCACACATAGAGAAACAGTTTCATAATCCGCTTTTCCAAATCGTAAACCTTCTTTTATATTAACAAGAATAAGGCTTTGATAAGCGGCCCTTGCCGGATTCGGTTTTGTAGTAAGATTTCCTAACGGGAAGTAGATAGTAGCCAACCAAAATCTTTTTTTGTTTTCGGGTGATTCCATAATTTGATCAAAATACTGCTTTACTAAATTGAAACTTGAGTTGTGTATCGAATTTTGTAAAAAATTAAAATATTTAGCCGCTTTCTCTGCTTGATTCACCATATCCTGGTATGCTATAATTCCTTTATCTTCGGAGGGAGTTCCCTCACAGTCATAAACCTTCGAGTCAGTTGAAACCAAGAAAACAGATTCAATTAACTTGACGTGAGCCATCAAGTTTATTCCATATTGTGGATTATTAGTAGCAAGCGTTTTCTCTATTTCAACACCTACCCGCTCTCTACTAATTTTATTCTTAAACATCATCTTGATTTCTTCATTTCTCATGGCATTCAAAGAAGCATCCTCAATCATAAAATTAAATCTACTTGCAAATCTAATCAATCGAAGAACACGTAACGGATCATCCAAAAATGTTTTTAAGGGAGGTAAAGGGGTACGCAAAATACCATCGGCCAAATCCTTCAACCCTCTACCTGTAAAATCCTCGATTTGATCCTTGTTAATATTATAAAATAGAGCATTGAGTGTGGCATCTCTTCGCAAAGCATCTTCTTCAGCAGTGCCGCATTCTATAATAGGAACTCTGCTTTCATCAGAGTAAGTTTCTGATCTTAGATTCACGAAATCAATGTCTACCCCAAAAACTTTAGTCGTACAAGTTTCTAAATGCTTAGACTTATCTGGATTTTTTTTGATAGTGTGTGATTTCAAGTCCATCTCTGGGTATTTCAGTGCCAAAAAATCATGAAGAACACTAGCAAATTCTTCCCCTGTTAAGTGATTTATGGCAATGTCTAGATCATGACTTTCGTAGCCAAGTAATTTATCCCTCACCCATCCTCCAGTGATTCTTAATTCTAGTTGCTGATCAACTGGGCATTTTTGGTTATATTCATTGCAAAGATCAATTAACAATTTTTTGATTTTCTCTTCGGATTTATTCAATATAACACTTTTCTCCATATTATTCTTGTAGCTGATAAGACTCCTAACCTGAATGAGGGATCTTAGAGATATAGGTTTTCTTATAAAGTACTTAAATCCTTTGTTAACTCGGTGCATTCAAATTTGTAAAATTGATGTTCTCAGATTACTTGTTAGTGGACGAATCGAGCCACTAGAACGAAAAGCTTATTCCCAATAAATATAAATTTGTCAAAAATATAACTTCAAACTTACGAGAGGCCTATTCAGAAAAATCTTTACAGTGAAGTAGGAAATTACAATCCTTAAGATATTCATTTAAAATGTTAATTACACGATGTAGAAAAATGGAACTACTACGTTGACAATTATTCAACGCTTTTGCAGATCATAACCTACCTAAAGGCTTTTAAATACCGGAAAAACCCTTTAAGAGACTTGCCAACCTAATCTCTAAATTAAAGACATTATATAGTCCGTTCATGAAACGATGGTTTTGTGTGCGCACATATTTTTATATAGAAAAAGAAGCTTGCAACAGGATTACCATAAATAGAACATTAAAGAACCTATGGAATTGAATCAACAATGAACGAATCATGTATTATACAAAAGGCATTCCCTTATTATGAATGCCACGATCGACTAGCTACTTTAAAGAAATTGAAAATGTACAATGATAGTGATACAAGGCGATATTTAATTAAGATGGGACAAAGGGATAATGCTACTGTGTGTACATTTATCGGAGAAGTTGACCGAGAAGGGATTGCTGATCCAACCAGGCTAGTAGAATATGTTCAAAATCCGACAGGAGAGGTTAATTATCCATTGCTATGTAGGATACCATATGGTTTGGATAAGGTGAGAATAGACATCGACTTGAGAAAGGACCAGTTGAATAATATTGATACGACGAGACTCATAATAATTAAGACTGGATTGAATAATATGACAGCTGAGAAGGTACTTAATATTTTGGACAAACGAAGTTCTAAGAATGATGCACAAATTTCGATCATAAAGTACACAGATCTTCCTATAAAACAGAATGATGATGACATTCAGAGTATTTCGATAAACGATACGTATGACAGTAAAATTAAAAAAGATGGTCAATTGTGTATATATATTTACCGATACGAATCCACGAAACAAGTAGTACAGCAGTTGCTTAAGTTTTCTTTTTGGGTAAACGGTGTCTCAACACTTCAAGCATCGAATATAAAAGAGGAAAATGATAGAAAATCCGTTGACGAAAATAATACTAATACTAATACTAATAATAACCAGGTTGCAAAGGAGAAAGATAAGCTTTCTATTGATACTAGTCTTATAAGATTAAAAGACTTTCGGAGATCATTCAATGTTACTCTTGAGGACGGTCCGAATTTTAGAACATTACTTAACGAATACGAAAGGGAAATATCAGAAATAAATAGGCCATACTTCTTATTCGTAGAGGAAGTCAAATCATGGGAATCAGCGCTAAAGGGTCTACAAAAGTCAAGAAGAATTTTGTCTGATTTAATATCGACTATTGTTAATCAGAGGTTTTATTCATTTCTTGGAAAGTCAAATTTAAAGAAAGAGATAAGTATCGCTTTTAACGAAATATTCGATCCATTCGAGAAGCAGATTAATCTCTTACTAGAAAATGTTTGTGATAGAAAATTGATTTCAAAAATTTCAACCATTGTGACAAATAATAGTCTTAATGCTAGCGACAGTTCGCTGAATGAGTTACAACATATAAAAAGAGATTTTGAGCATAACTCTAAAGATTTTTACAGTTGGCTCAATAAATATTTGTCAAATGAAAAAGAAAGACCGGAGCTGAAGTTACTAATAAAACGAAAAGAATTTGAGTTATCTAAGTTCAAATATTTCAATGCGTTAAATGCTGTTTATAACAATCAGTATTTTAACGCATTGCTTGAAAACTTCATGAGATTTGTTGCCATGGATAAAAAATCTGAAGATCTTAAATCAGAATTCGTAAAAACCAACCTACCCATTAAATATACATTGGCAATGGCAGCAATTTCATCCTTCAATAGCGAGAAATTTCAATTGAAGCAGTTGATCGAAAGCGTTCAATCAATTGAAGAATTATCCGTTTTGTTGAAACATAACAGTTTAAATCACATGAACGACAAGGACCCAAATATTACTCTGGAAGAACAAATAATCACGCTAGATTCTGTAAATCTTATTTTTCATGATGCTTCCAACAATAGTGGTAAAATTGAATCCTCTCCTATGGAAGAAAATAATTCTGAGTTGAGTGGTATATTGTATGCTTTGGGAGGACAAGGGAAACAAGGATGGCATAAAGAATGGGTTACGTTGAATAATGGACAACTTAAAGAATATTCAGATTGGAGAAAGGGAAGAAGCCTAATAAATGAACCAATAGAGGTTGCTTTGAGTTCCGTTAAACCTTTAACGTATGATAAAAGACAATATTGCTTTGAAATTTACACGTCAAGAGGAAATAGACACATCTTCCAAGCAATGAATGAAAACGAAAGACAAAAATGGACTAGTGCATTGTATAAAGCAGGGCAGCAATTTGATAAAGCAAGAATAACACCTACAGTGCAGAAAGAAGATAAGAGTAAAAGAAGATTCTTAAAATTAGTGACTGATTTAGGCAACCCTTCTAAAGCTTCGACTTCTTCTCCAATAAACGAAGTACCTGCTAAAACAATACCTGCGCATATGCCCGAGCTGGAAAAAGATTTCATCAAGCTTGTAAGATTGATACCTGACTCCGACAACCACATGTGTGCAGAGTGTGGCACTCAAGAGGGAGTAGAATGGATTTCTTTGAACTTTTTGGTAGTATTTTGTGTGAATTGTTCTTCTTGCCATAGAAGTTTAGGTTCTCACCTAAGCAGGATACGCTCATTACGCCTTGATAACTTCGAGGCAGAAAATGAATATATTTTAAAATTAATCAACAATAGATTTGCTAACTCATACCTTGAGTCATCGCTAGCACCAGAATCAAAAATAGGACCAAAAGCACCTTCAACGGATCGCTTAAATTTCATTAGGTCCAAATATGTCCAGAAAAAATTTATACTGAAATTCGAAAACCCAAATGACCTTCTTGTAAAAGCAATCCAGAAAAATAATGTGCATGATGTCGTAAAGTACCTTGCTTGTGGAGGAGATCCAAATATGAAAATACTGATTACAACGACTTCTGGGTCTGAAACACAGACATATTTCCTTTTTGAGTATGCGCTCAAAAAATTCACTGAGGTATCTGATGTAAAATCCAATTCCTCCAAATTGTTTGTAATTCCAGAAATTCTAATCCTACATGGCTGTAATATACTACAAATAAGGATTAGTGACCGCGATGGATTAGTATCCGAAGATGCAATGGACTATTGGAAAGCACGATATTCAAAATTGACAGGAAAGTAGATCCTGCATTTTATTTTGTGGTTGCGAAAATTGTGTTTTACTTAGCCAAAAATCTTTAATTGTACTTATCGTCAAGTGTATACAATAGAAATAAAACACAGGAAAAAACTTTCATCTCTTTAAGCATAAGGACAAAATAGTATCAGTTTAGCTCTTTTATAGCTCCATAAGCTTGCTCAATCTGTGAAGAAGATATGTCGTTTGAAAGTTACAATTTCCATGAGTGCATTGGAAGAGGAAATTTTGGAGACGTATACAAGGCTACTAATAAAAGTAATGGTAAACTAGTTGCTATTAAAGTAATAAACTTGGATGAATCTGATGAGGAAGTAGGCGTTCTTTTACAAGAAATCCAGTTCCTCTGTAAACTTAGGTCGCCTTATATCACGAAATATTATGAAACTTTTGTCAATGACATGTCAATGTCCATCGTCATGGAATATTGTGGTGGAGGATCCTGTGCTGAATTACTCAAATGCTACAAAAAGCTAAGCGAGGATGTCACATCATATATTATTCGTGATGTGTTAAGGGGACTAGCTTATTTACATGAAGAGCATAAAGTCCACCGTGATATAAAGCTGGCAAATATTTTATTAACGCAAAATGGTGAAGTGAAGTTAGCTGATTTTGGAGTAAGTGGTGAAATCACATTGACGGGAGTGAAAAGAAGTACTTTCGTTGGTACTCCTTTTTGGATGGCGCCAGAAGTTATCGCACGGCAGAAATCAGGCTATAACGAGAAGGCAGATATTTGGTCAACTGGAATTACAACAATAGAGCTTGTCACAGGCTCACCTCCCTTAGCACAGTATGACCCTATGAAAATACTATTTGAAATACCAAAGAAACGGCCACCGCAGCTTACTGGAATAGACTTCAGTGAAAATATAAAGGACTTTGTTAAGTATTGTTTGATAAAGGACCCTAAAAAAAGGCCATGTTCATCAGTTTTATTACATCACAGGTTTTTGAGAAATCCTAAAAGGAACATTAATCTTATCCGGCTAATCGAAGAAAAAAATGATTGGATGCAAAAACATAACAAGCATATCAAAAAACCAAAATACCCGATCGACCTAGATCAAAATCTCCCCCAAAGAAACAAAACCAACATAAAATGGGAATTTACTACCAGGAGATCATTTTCGACAAAAAATTCGCCCATGGAGCAGACTCTTCTAATTGATTCCTCAAAGCTTAGTCAACCATACCTGGATGTAGACTCCCCGAACTCCCCGCTCAAGTCAGTTCTCTCACAAGGCCCATTAAGTACGTCTACACCTACATCACCCTGTTCTCCTTTAAAGCCACTTCAACTGTTAAATCATATACAATATGATGAACCTCAGATTCCTTCGTTAGAGCATGAACTGAAAAAAGCACCTTTTAGGTACTTAGAGGATGTAGTTATATATGCTCTCCAGAGACTACAATTAAGAGCAAAAGTATCAAGTACAAAGGTTACCATAGATAAACTTATCAAGATCTTTATTGAATATGAGTCTGCACAACCTGGGTTGTGCGAAGCATTTATAGAAGAGATGCTAATGCTTCATGTAACCAATTTTAATTCCAAGAACAATTTGGACAATTAACATGAGTTTTGAAAGATAACATAAATTTAATTAGTGTTATTTAAAATTAATTGGTAATAAATATTTTCGGAAAAAATTTTTATTTCGATACTTACAATATTGACTAGCGCAAATTTATGCCTAGCAACAGTCCCCCCTCCCCGCAATGTTGCGAAAGACAATTGGTATCAAGAAGCGCACTGATATAATCCTTCTCGGTTTGATTTATTGTGATAAAGCAAATCGCGTTTTGTGTAACTTACTTTTATATAGTACCTTAATAAAATAGCGTGTTTGTCAGAGTAGATCAAATTGTCAAAATAAGAAAAAAGTAGATTCATTCAAGGAGTCGGTTGTCTAAGAGCTTTATTGAACATGACAGAAAAAGCACATATTCCAGTGACGCCTAGGGGTTTGGAGGAAAAAGTGCGAGCTGCATCTACACCTTCTTTTGCATTTGGCATTAACTTTCTGCCTTCATTTCACTTTGGATCTCCAATGAACGTGTTGAATGGCTTGTCTCCACATATATTAAAGGGCATAGAAAGACCAGAGAAAGCCTCAGCGCCCGAGGGATCCGGTAAGGAAGATGTCTTTGATATTTTGACTCCTCCATCCTCATCTAAATGCATCGATAATAAGTTTCTTGAATCCTTGAGTAAAGGAACAGCAATACAGCAAGGGACCAATACGAAGGACAATAAAGAAGAAACAAATTCAGATAAAAGCTTAGAGTTGTGGTCCTTGCACGAGGATAGCCAGGGACATAATCAGACAAATTTAACATCAATAGTAGAAGCCGAGTACGAGAAGGAAAATTTCCTTTCTCCCAGCAAGCTAATATTAGCAAGCGAGCCCAAAGGTTCTAATGTACTAAGAACGTCAAAGCAGCAGAATACCAAACCTGAAGGGATAGAAGTGGAACCTTCAGCTAATGGTAAAGTCTTGAAGAAGTCGCAATTGAACGATGGCTTGAAATCCCCAAGCTCTGCGGTAGCTACTAAGGTAGATGCTTTGAAGTCTCCGCGAGACTTAAAAAGGAAGCAGATCTCTAGGAGAAAGTCAAGTGAGGTGTCGTCTGTTGACAAGGTCTGGAACCCTGACTTAGACAGACAGCTCTGTAGCTCGTATTTGAAATACAAGAATTACAGAAAATCAAAGGATTTTGATGGCACAGAAATGAAATTGACCTCTCAGAACAAAGTGATATCAAGAATGCTTTACCAAAAGACAGGAATGATGAGGTCTACCAAGCAAATTGCTTCTAGGCTATTCCGCCTTTCTAGGATGAAAAATTCTTTGTTGAATGAATTATTAAACACTAGCCCTATAGATGAGGCTTCTTATGCAAGCACGCCAATCAATATTTCGAATGAAATGAATCAAACAAGCATAAGAAGGAACATTGAAGTAGACAATTATATGAACTCAGAATTATTATCTTCCCCTTCTATTCATGAAGATTTGAAAGTGCAAGTATGGGATCTTTATAAATACAACTATGACTACAACTTCTCTCCGAATGAGTTTACTATTAGGTTTAGGCAAGATAGCCCTGAATATATTGACCACTCATTTCTAGATCTTGTTGATTCAGTTTCGAGCATAGATTATGAGCATTTTAAGGAAAGTTTGGGGGATTATATTTATAACGAAATTCAGAAGGAAATAAATAAGGAGTTGGATACGTTAGATGCTCCTTTGATTTTATTTCATAATCTAATCAACCTTGACACTAATTCTGATCTTGAGAAACAGACACCGGAATCGTCCATCTCCCCATTAAACTTAGTTAATAAACGTTCGATGCGTATTAACTATGATCAGGGAATATTCAGCTCCTATATGAAACTTGATGTGAAGTCTAAAGCAACAATAGCAGATTTTCTATCTTGGAAATGTGTCACCAAGGTTTTCAAAGGTGATAGGATCTTAGTGAATCGGACAGACAATATTAATGGTTACAAGAAGGAACATTTTGGGACGCAAGCACAGTATGAGCTTGAAATTCCTTTCCTTAAAGATTTTTGGTCAGGATATCTTTCATTTATAAATGATGGATTGAGTGACTTGAATGATATAAATGAAATCCATGTTATTCAAATATTTTATGAAAGATGCTCTAGCCCTGGCAAAATGTGTAAGCCCTATGGCATATTTGTACATAAATTTGGTTCAAGTCTGAACCAAGAATCAAAAAATGGTTTCCTGATTGTGAACAGAACCAAATACTTGAACTCAAATCATGATACGGATGAAAACGAAACAGTGTTAGCTTTGTCTTCTCCGCTAGACAATATTTCAGGTACAAGCAATATATCTCCATTAAAAAAGAAAACCATAGAACTGTTAAGTATCGATATTTCACAGGCAAGGACTTGTCAGTCAGGTGGACCTCTCACGGAACCTATTTACAATAGCGAAGTTTTGAGACAGCATAACCTTCTTTTAAGGGCAACTGATACAAATGAATGTGCTGTTTTAGATCATGCTTCCAATAACAGGATCGACTTGGGAGAGAAAAATCGAAGCAATTCGCAAAGATTCATTTCCACAGCTCACCCCGGTTTGGAAAGCAATAAATTTACGAGACCATTATACTCTAGATCTGCAATGTCTAGTAGTAACATTAATAATCATCAAACGCATGCATATAATAACCAGCTCTTCAGCCATTCACAGATAGACGACATCAATATAAAGGATAACTTCAATCTTTCAAGAAATATTCCATTGAATGAAGTAAATGTGGCATACGGTGACCAAGTTGCAAGAGATACTTTCGAGAAGCCTTTCTACCCAAAGACCAAGGCTCACAATGGAAGTCATATGATGGATAATGGAGAAAACTTACAAAATTCGCAAGCGCCAGGTACAATGGTGGGTTCAAATATGGTTAACAGCTATGTCGTCAATCAAATTGTTGACCAACCTGTCATTACCCAGACTGGGGAAAACATGTTATATGTTCCATATAGGCAGTTACAAGCACATCCACCATTGAATGGTTTTCTTTCGCATCCACAAAACATGGTAATGAATCATATGCCAGGATTTCAGATTAATCAAGTCCAATCAATCGTTAATCCTGCTTATCCTTTTCCAGGTGATACAACAAGAAATGAGCCAGCCAACCCACCGAAAGAAATAAGAGAAACCCAAAAAGGTAATGAATTAACTTTTTGTCCTATAATGGAATATGATCCATCCAAGGATGTCAAAAATGCATCAGGGCCTCGTTCTGCAAAATCTGGAATGGCTGTTCATAAATTTCCTGTGAATACGCCTGTCAGCATATATAAACCAAAGAAGTAACTAGAAATAATATTTTAAATAGCTTAATGGAAACATTATATCAATTGTTCAATATAAGGTTTTACTAACAATCAAAAAGTAAATCGCTTAGATAAAGTATCGTGCTTGTTTTGTTAAAGCGCGTTTCGCAGATTTAACCACAGATCTACTTGCTAGTATTTTGTTTACCAAGTCTTTTTGATCCTCTATGGGTGTTACAGGTTTACTACAACACTTGAAGGAAGCTCAAGAGGAAAAATCGCTTCGACAGTTTGCAGGAAAGACTTTAGCTGTCGACACATATGGATGGTTGCATAGAGGGCTAGTTTCTTGTGCTGAAGAATTATGTCAGAACATTCCTACCCGAAAATACATTAATTCCGTGATGAAAAAGATAGACATGTTACTTCATTTTGGTGTTGAGCCTTTCTTGGTGTTTGATGGGGCTTATCTTCCCACTAAAGCAGACACTGATAAAGAACGCAGGTTGAAAAGGGAAGAAGCCAGTCGCAGAGCCCAGGAGTTTACAAAAAAGGGAAACAGAAAATTAGCGTGGAAAGAATACATGAAAGCAGCTGGAGTGACACCAGAAATGGCGAAATCTATAATGGTTGAGCTAGATTCACGTAAAATAAAATACGTGGTAGCACCATATGAAGCTGATCCTCAGATGGTATATTTAGAGAAAATTGGACTTGTTGACGGAATTTTATCAGAAGATTCAGATTTATTAATATTCGGTTGCCAGAAGCTAATTACGAAATTAAATGAATGTGGTGAGTGCATTGAAATAGATAGAAGAAACTTTTCAAAAGTAAGCAAAATTCCCCAGTTAGAAAATTATTCTGATCTGCAATTAAGGGTAGTTGCAATGCTTTCGGGATGTGATTATACTAAAGGTATACCTGGAGTTGGGTTGAAAACTGCCTTTTCTTTGGTCAAGAAACACCAAAACATCGAGAGAATTTTGAATGCATTAAGGCTGGAAGGTAAGACGATCCCACCTGATTTTCTAGATGAACTTACCAAAGCAGACTTGGCTTTTCAGTTTCAGAAGGTGTTTAATCCCCAGACACAACTTCTATGTACATTGAATGAATACCCCGACAGCCTATTAGTCGAATTTGAGTTCCTTGAATCATGCTGTGGAAGAACTTACGAAGACCACATTCATGCCCAGATATGTAATGGAAAAATACACCCCAATAATCATTCAATTCTTGTATCTCGTGAGCAGAATCTCGCAGCTACGAGAAGCAGTTCTCTTAGGTTATACAGCTCTCTGAATAACAAACAACAGTCTGTGGGGCATAATGCAGAATTGACTCAAAATAGTTATGCGACCAGATCAATTGATTCATATTTCCTGAACTCTAGAAAACACGAAACAAATAGCCTCAAAAATGCTTTGAATAACGATAGCAAAAGAGAAACATTAGTCAGGAACAACTCTCCTACTAAGAGAAAACTAAGATTACTTGGACTTTCCGACGCCAAAAATAAAGACAGTAGCACTATAATTAATAGAAGCAGTTATTTTACCACAGTGAAAACAAAAGAAAAGCCAAACCTAGATTCTGATACTCTGTCAATGTTTGAGCTTTCTGACCCAGTTGAAGCAGAGACCATGCAAGGTGTTGCCGCTGAAAATATGAATTCACCAAAGAAGCAATGCAACGAATCATATATTCTGGTTAAAGAAAAACAAGAATTTTCTCAAAATAAGCGAAAGAAAACAGAAGAAGTGATATTAGAGAGCTTAGAATTTGGAATTGAAGAGAATCTAGATGATATTCAAGAATCACCTGTTAAAACGAAGACTCAAAATTTGCATAGCATTGCTCTAGACCTTAGAAAACGATTCCTGCACTGCCTGGAGGACGCAGGAAGTGAATTATGTACTCGCAAGAGAATTTTTACACCATTGAAGGAGAAGAATCCTAACATACCGCAATATGGGAAACCCCAAAAACAAGATAGAAAGCAAAATTTAGAATGTAACACTAAACCGGAGATAAATACTACCACATCTATTAAGTTGAGCAGCTTTGCATTTCAAGGTTGACTACTTTAGATATATTAATTATGAACTTAAACTTATTCTTCAACAACCTCTCAAATGACTAGAATAAATAGATAGTTCTGTCAATTGAGAGATTAGCTTGGATTTATCCGTTTCTAGGTTTATATCATTTAGTTTGAACATTTTCTTGAACTTTTTAATGTCTAATAGTTTTTCAAAGAGGACGTCGTCTTCTAGTTTAGATATTTTCATTCCTTCACATGCAAACGACCTGGAAAGACATTCAATAATCCCATCCAACTTCTCCTTAGAAGCATTTTTCTTTTCTAAGACTTTTATTACTATCAAATTCGGACATTCCTCATCAATTCCAAACTTTTTTAAAGCTTCTGTGATGCTTTTCATAGGTGACAAACCAAAAATTATCTCAGTATTTAACGTTCTGGCCGTCATGCAATTTCGATTGTAATTCAAAATACTTTTATGTACGCTGTTATATAGTTGTTCTAAAGATACGATAAGCGTGCTGTTTAAAAAACAGAAATCGTATTCTTTATTTCCTGTGATGATTTGCTGCTTAGCATTTTTTATTACGTCTTTGGATAAATTGCTAACTAATGTAACAAATATCACTTGGTCTTCAAATTGTGGAAAGCTAGTAATCAGATATGACATTACTATTCAATCTATTAAAAAATAATAATTTCAGATCTTTAT
This sequence comes from Debaryomyces singareniensis, assembly GCA_031081795.1. NCBI lineage: Eukaryota > Fungi > Ascomycota > Pichiomycetes > Serinales > Debaryomycetaceae > Debaryomyces > Debaryomyces singareniensis. Next base: position 314,993 of record JARYSX010000004.1, read on the forward strand.
TAATGGCTATCGCGATGAATATATTTCTCAATCTTTAATTCCAGGCTGATGGACGATGATATGGAAGACGAAACATTGTTGGATAAGGATAATTTTATAAACAACATTGACCTAATATTTGATAATGCCGAATTAGAAGATCAAGGTTCAAATTTTAAAGAGAAAAATGGCTCTTATCCTGAAGTTTTGTTGCAGAATTCTAAGGATGGATATAGGTTGAATAATGCATTTCAAAGTCTCTCAAAGCAATTCATAGAAGATAAAACGCTAGGAAATTTAATTTGGAATAAATGTAAAACTAAGGAGCTAATGAAACTGATGATTAATGAGTGGAGCCAAGAACAATACAACAGGAGCAATGATTCAAATTCCCAAAAAATGACGGAACAAGAGTCAAAGAATAGTGGAAAAAATAAGTTATTCAGTTGGTCAACGGGTGACAGAGTGGAAACAAAAGTATCATCAGAAGATGTTGCTTCTAAAAATTCATTGTTTTCTCCGATGGAAGCAAATGTGAAAAAGGCAGAAATGAGTAAAAAAGATACAGATGATGCGAATATGGAACTTAGAGCGCTACTTGGGAAGTCTAAATCAAAAGTAGGTATTGCTGAAAGGCTTTCAAGCATCATTGAAAAACAGAACTATGTATTTTTTGCATCGAGAATGAAGGAAATAGAAAAATTGCATGATCAAGAGGTTAATAGACAAATTCATCAAAGGAGGGAAGAAGACAAACAACTAGAGATACGAAGGCAATTAGAAAGGGCCGGGAAAACAGATTTCCTGGAAACATCGCCTCGTGACGGTTCCAGGTCAACATTTTTAGGGCTTTTCGGTATAACAACTTCTAGACAAAAGGAATCAGTTTCGAACAAGAGTACTATAAAAGCGTCATCATCTTCAGATAGTAAGAAGAACAAGAGGTTTTCCTTTATGCCTCCCTCAATGCAGGTATTTTGGGGACAGGGTCAACACGTGGAGGATGATAGCGGCATTAATGAAGACATACCTAACTCTGATGATGCCACTCCAGCTGAAGTCTCTAATGAGAGAGATGATACTGAAAATCTGGTCAAAGATCATGAGAGTAGTAATCCAGGAAATGAAATACGGCATGCCTTAACTAAAGAACAACATAACACTGATCAAGATAACGAGCCAGTGCAACACGAGGCACGTAAGCCAGGTCAGCAAACCCTCGCTCCTGAAATGAACCATATTGTCGACGGGCCTATTTCTAAAGATCAAAATGGTAATCTACATTCTGAGAATTTCGATTTCTCGGAGGAAGAAAAACCTAGTACGACTGTAAAACATGAAAATAATAATCTAATTAATCTATAATATGACGATGGCTGATAACATGCAACATTATTTAGGCTTTCTCACGTTCTATATAACATCCTAATCCCATGAAGGCTTCATCTAAGGAGCGCTTGTACACATCATTCAATCTCCAGCCAGCGCCAAGGAATTGCTTATCCTTAGCAAGCTTCAACATATTAGGGTCGTAGTATGTGCTTTTAATAATGGATTTAGGGTTCTCAGACAAATATATGCTTTCATTGATAGGTAACAATTTGTAGTAATTACTGCTAATATCTCTATCGCCAGCAAAAGGTGTGAACGGTGTGGCAGGCGTCACTTGAACGCTGTTTTTCGTTAATGGATTGCTACTCTCGAATTGCTTTTCTAATTTATTTGTAAGTTGTTGTAACCTCTTTTTACGTAATGAAGCTCTCTTATGCAACTTACTATTGGCTTGAGCAATTATCTGTTCAGAAGATTCTCCATCTTTATTTGAAAGCATATCCAATAACTCCTGTTTATGCTGTTTCTGATATTCTATGTCTTCAAGTTCCATCTGTCTCTGTATTTTGAATTTAGCATTCTTAAGTTGTGCTAATGAATCCTGATACTTTTGCATGTCTTGACTTTTCTGACTTTCTAGCATATTTTTTTCAATTACTTCTAGTTTATGTTCATTTTCATAATTGACCAAATATTTCTCAGTTTCTTCCGTTTCAATGCCATTGTTCAACTTATATATAATATTCTCTACATCTTCAAGATACATGTTATACTCATCTAAAGTATCAAAGTCTTCCTCCGTCTTATTGAAGATCTTACTAACTCTCTTCCTCACGTCTATTTCCTTCTCTATGCTCAAATCGTCAAATACCTGCTTTTTGAATTTATTTTTACGTAATATCTTACCACAACCTGGGTAGGGACAAGGTGCTGGCCCTAATGAAAAGATTCTATCAACACACGATTCACAAATCTTGTGATAGCACTCTGGATTAATAAGAAATGTCATATTAGGAGACAAATACTTGTCCGTCTTACAAATAGGACACATATCCTTTGTTCTGTCATCTAGAAACTTGGTTAGCATACTATTAGTGGTCTTTAATTCGTAGCATAAAACGTACCTTCTATCATAGTTAAATTAGACTTAATGCAAGATATTCAAATCAAATTTAATGATAGAGACAATTTGTATTACACAAAATCAATCGACTTAAATCTTGTAAGAGAGTTTTATAGTAAAATTATGCCGTCTAGAAGGAAGCTCAGTCAGAGGATAGTACCAATATGCGTACTACTAGGCATGGGATACTATAATTTTAGCTATTGCTATGAACTAGGATATAAAGAGGTTTATAAATTCCACTCTAAAGGTGTCGGAATTAGTCTTTGGATAATCAGCGCTTGGTGCCAACTCTGCCTCTTTTCTTATTGGATTGCCTTGGTACTAAGAGGTCCTGGGAAAGTTCCCCAAATTGAACCTTTCGATCTTACTTCCAGAGAAGTCTTAAATGAGAAGTTACCGAAATATTTTATTTGTGATCTGAATGGATACCCTTACTGGTGTGGAAATTGCCAATCATTGAAGCCTCCCCGAACTTTACACCTGAGTGATTTGAATAGATGTGTTCCTCGTTTTGATCATTATTGCATATGGATTGGGTCTCTCATTGGTGAAGGTAATTATGCTTTTTTCATAAAATTTGCCATCTATTACTATTTGAATTTTTTGACTTCTCTCATATATTTGGCGAGGTTTACAAATTCGAACATAAAAAGAGGAAACAATCAAATCAACAATAATTACATTGTTCTCTATATATTCTCAGCTTTTTGGATCATAATGTTGATGGGCTTAATCTTGGAACATTTTTTTTACATAACCATTAATGCGACGACTATTGACAGATTAATTTATAATGATTCTAGGAAATATCAAAGATGGAAAGAGAAGCCCAAGAGAAAATTTCTAATATTTAATATTCCAAATCCTAGGAAAGAAGACGGTATTCGCTATATTAATGTTGCTCACGAGGATTCCAGGGCAGTTATTAGTTACTCCGTCGGGCAGAATATTTATAATAATGGATTTAAAAATAATTTCATTAGTATTTTTAAGCCACAGCATCAAAAAAATCTGCAATCAAATGCTTCCTTCTCAAGTACCTTATTACTCTCATTGATTCCTTTTTTTGACATATTTTCTTCGTTTGCTGGTCAGTACGGAAAATATAAATCAGATTCCGAAGAAAAATTGGATCGATCTACTGAACTATATGAAGAATTTTCTGATGCATTGGGTGAAGAATTTTCTAACTATATAGCTGAACAATTATCAAATGGAAATTTCACTGTTGCATCATACTTGAAGAGCTTATAGATCTAGTCTAATATACATGCAGTACGCATCAATAATAGTAACTAATTAAATTATCTGTAGTGTCAACTTTTATACCACAATGGATTTGCTAGGAGAAATAGTAGAACATGAAACGGAAGCCCCAAAAGAACCGGTCAAAATTGAGTTGACTGGGTTTCCAGAATTAGGGAAATTACAGAAAAAGAAAGAGTCTCGTTGGAAATTTAAAAAAGCCAATCAACCAAGTTCTTCAAATCATTACCATTCGGATGAAATTAGAAACAGCACTGAAGCCAATAACAATGTTTCGGAAGCAGAAAGCATTAACCAGGAGAATTTAGCAAAAATAGCAAAAATGAGTGAACTGGAGATATTAGAAGAGAGAGATGAGATAATGAATAGTTTGAATCCAAAGCTAGTGGAGAGCCTTCTCAAGAAGATATCGCAAAGAGAAAATCCTGAAGGACCCACAAAGCACCATACTCATGCAGAGGGATATCTGGGATGGATTGGAGGCACTAGGAATGGCGATTCCGTGGATTTTCTCCCCAAACTTGACGAAGCTATTGTTAAGAAGGTCTTAGATGGAAAGACTTCCAATTCCTTAAAGCAAGACCTTATCGAAGAACCCAAAGATACAGAAGGGGCGAAGAAGGTGAGATATGATGAATCTGTGACAATTATTCCCGAAAGTCTGAGGGAAGAAACATGGGAAGAAGTAGAAGATTTAAAAGACCTTTCAATTACAGACGGTATGGATGCGGTAATTCCTCTGCAAGAAGCATATGAGTCAGAGCCTAACGTTCACTTTTCTAAACCAGCATACTCTGAAGATGAGCAAGAGCTAGATCTAGACGATCCATCTTTCTATGAAAAGTTGCATGAAAAGTACTATCCAGATTTACCTAAGGAAACAAGCAAGCTTTCTTGGATGACGAAGCCAGTTCCAACAAGTATCAAGAGCAGCTACGAGAGTATTTCCGATATGAGATTTGATTTTAATGGTGACTTAGTTAAACTAGACAAGGAGAAGATTTTAAAAACGCCAACTTACGCAGGTCTTCATCATCACTCAGAAGATCCACATTTACCTGGATATACCTTACGAGAGCTTTCACATCTAGGGAGGTCAACGGTTCCTGGCCAAAGAAGTATTAGTATCAGAACCCTTGGAAGAATATTACACAAGTTAGGTCTTCAAAAATATAATATTTTACCGCTAGCAGAAGATGATTCTCAAGACTTCAACATGAACATAAAAGGTTTACAATCAAAATTTGAAGATATGATGTGGGACTTGATAGATGAATTAAGGATAATAGAGACGATTGAAGATGCATCAGATCCCAAGGTATCAAAAAATATATCAGTTCAAAGCTATGCTATAGAAGCTCTATGGTTATGGAAGCAAGGAGGTGGAAGAAAGATAAGAAGTGAAGAAGAACTAATTGCCGAAATAGCGCCTTAGGTAGTATGATGTAAATATCTTGTTAATGATGAATTGTAGAGCATAAATCCATCAGAATTGAGTCTTCTCTCGAGTGAAATACTTGGTATGCTACAGAACGTAGCAAATCCTAGAATATTTCATACTTAATAATACAAAAACTGTATCATAAGAAAAGCAACTGTCCAAAAACTGGATCAATCAACTTAAAATGAGATTGACTCCAAGATACTTAATATGTTATTCGCATATAGACACATTGAACCGGCGGAATATAATCCACAAAGGGTGGCCGGGCAACTTAAGTTATGCGTTAACCTTACAAAGCAGATAAAAATAAAATATATATTATAACATGTTATAGAAAGAATATAATGATAAGATTTTCTTCGAGTATCTTCATCGAGATTTGGTTCAACAATTGTCGCGGTTTACGACATTATCTTAGGTATTGATGGGCTCTAGGTGAAGTAAAAGACTCTAGTATGAACCTTTTGAACTTGTTTCTCATTATAGGATGCTTCACCCATGCAGTGTATGCGGTGTTAACTTCAGAAGCATTTTCGAAAGATTGGTTTATTCAACACTTCAATACTATTAGACATGCCGAATTTTCTCCATTGGGTTCGTTGGTAGTTATTACAGAAAGTGAACAGATGGTCAGTTTTAAGCCTTATACGACACCAAATGTTGCTTGGCATAGAGATTTACAACATTTAGGTAACAATTTGAACTTTACGTTTGCAAATCAAACGCATCTCATAGCTGTTCATTCCCCAGATTCGAACTTTGTTAGCCTTTTTTCAACAGAACTGGGAAATCTCATTAGAAGATTATCTGTACCTTTTCCTGTAAAAGTAGTTTCTGATTTTTATGATAGGGGACTAATAATATTGGATGTTCAAGGTAACATACTGTTTTTAGATTTCGAAGGAAATGTCATTTCTATCCTTGAAGGCGATCATGTGAATGATGTCTTCATTTCGAATAGAAATGCTAAAAGTTATATTGTAACTGATACACTAAAGTCGTTGATTTTGGACTACAACTTAGAAAATATAACAAGCACTCCTTTGAGTGGCTTTTTGAAATCTTTTGGACAAGTTAGGAGCGTTGATGGAGATTTATTGATCACTATAGATAGTACTATTTACTCTCTTGGGGCGGGGAATATATCACTTCTAGCAAGTCTAGATGGGATAGCAAACTCTGATGGGGAAATATTATTTTCTATTAATGAAGGGACAATCTCATTCTATGGTGTTCTGAAATCGGGAGTGATTCCATGGGCAGGAAGGAGAATAGATGATGATTCACCAATCCATATTATTCATCAGAGCTTTGAGGAAAGTAGTATGCTATTGATGAGTGACAATTGCTATCATTTAATTGATTATTCTGATGTGAGCAAGCATTCTGATTCAGTCCAGATTTCTAGTTTTCCAAGAGGAAATCATAATGATGTAGTTGCATTTATTATATCCAAGCATGTTGACGCAGGAATAGTTTTGAAAGCACTTGAGTATAAGGACTTTGGCGTTTCATTATGGACTTTTAGTCCAGGCAGTGCGATTACTTACCTTGGCATAAATATGGAGATTTCGGTTCCTAAAGCTGATAACATTATAATGTTAGATGGTTTAGGCCACCGTGTTATTTCAGAAAAAATTCATAGTATTGTCGACGTGTCGGATTTCGACTCCTTAATGCTAGTAAGATGGATCAGAAGGATTTTAAGACATCTATCCTCAATGGGTCAATTTTCTCTTTCAAAATTATTTAAGCGTTATAAAATTTCAAATAATGCTCACTCTACTTCGTCTGTTGATTATTTTGGTATGAACAAAGCTTTGGTTTATTTTGATGAAATATCAAATTCCTTAGTTGCAGTGTCAACAGTAGATGGTCTGCATCACTGGAGAACTAAATTAAGCGAGAACTTTCCAATTATAAGATTAATTGAAGACTCCTTTAATGAATCCTTTCACGTAGTAAGTGAGAAGAACATTGTGACAATTGACCTGATCACTGGCCAAATTTTATCGTCTAATTCATTCGAAGGAAAGATAACTGGAATTTTAGTCTCAAATGAAAGAAAAAAGCAAGTTATTACGATACTATTTGAAGACTCAACCGAAGTCGTGCACATTGGAGGTTATCCTAAGTCGAAGCAGTTTTTTCTTCAATTTGATGATGATAACGCTTTAAAAGGAGGTTATGTAGATGGGAGTAATGCGTTTAAGACTTGGTCATTCGGAAGAACCAACGAGGAGATACTTACAGTTAAGCAAAAGCAACCGGGTTCTACTACCGGCTCTTTAGGAATTAGCTTAAGTGATAAATCAGTGTTATATAAATACTTGAACCACAATGTGATAGCAGTGTTGACAAAGACATCAAACCAGACATTAAAGCTTTACATATTAGATGGATTTTCCGGGAATACACTTCACATTCAAGAACATAAAGAAGATATTTGTATTGACTTTAACTCCATAAATGTTTCTGTGGATGATAATTGGATTGTGTACACCTTTTTGGTTACATATCCTTCTATTGAGCAAAGGATTAATGTAATTGAATTGTTCTCAACCAAAGAATCTGCTGTAAATAATGGCTCTACTGAAAATAATAAAATCTTGACTCCTCAAGTTGAAATGGTTGTAGGAAACTCTTTTGTTTTCCCAGAACGTATAGTTTCACTTTCTTCTACAAGAAGTAAAAATGGAATCACGATGAAAAGCTTATTGTTCTTAACAGACCTGGGAAATCTAGTGGAGGTCCCAATTTTTATGATTAATGGAAGAAGAACCAGAAAAGATGCAGACAATGCAGCATCAAAGACACCAATTGATCCAAGGCTACCACCTTATGAACCTATCATTCCTTTGAATAGTTATCTGGTTCTCAATCATATGAATAAGATTGAGTTGGATCGTAACTTCAATTCAATAATTGTTAAGCCTACAGAACTTGAATCAACCTCAGTGGTTTGTATTATAAATAAGTACAATACATTTTGTACTACATCACAGCCATCTTTATCTTTTGACTTTTTGAGGAGAGATTTCGGAAAAATGAAAGTGTTGTCTGTAATAATTTTTATGCTTATTGCTTACGTTGTAAGCAGTCATTTTGTCTCCAACAAAAATCTAAATGACCGTTGGATCGATCGTGCATAATTTAAGAATGAATTTATTATATCTAGATCCATATTAACTAAAAATAGAGCAATTTTCTGTCAAGTAATCTATTATTTTTCGATCTACTTCGCTATTATATTTCATTCCATATTTTTTCCAGTCTATGCTGGCATCCAAAGATTCATCTCTACTATTATTGTCAGCTTGAAAAATGATCAACATTATTTCATACTTTAAACCCGAAACTAAAAATTTACTCATGTTATTCATAAGAAAAAACCCTTCTTGGTTGACTATCTCCTTGTAATTTGTCTTGCAAACTTGGTCATACCTTCTCACGAGTTTGAAATGTGAACTATGAATACTAAGCCATTCAGTATTATTATTTTTGCTCATTAAATCATATGATTGCTTGAAATACCTCTTGGTATCGATATAATGCTCCTTTGAAGGAAGAATTGGAAGTGAGTGAACTCTCAATAGAAATAAAGATACTAGTTCTATCATAAACCTAAAATGAATAGGAATCAGACAAAAGTTTTGGGAGTCTTTGAATTCTTCAGATACTAGGTCGACAATTCTTTTGCAACATTCTAAAGCCTCCAAGATATTTTGTTTATATTCGGTTAACGTCACATCACTAGGAGAAATTCCGTACACATAAAGCTGCAACTTCAGATACTCTATAGAAGCCTCAAGAAGCCTGCTATCGCTAGATGCTAAAAGCTTGCACTTTAAATCATTCAAAATGTTATTAAACATGAATATATTAATTTGCTTTTCAGTGTTAAACAGGCCTTCTTCATTTGTCCTATTTAGCAACAAATCTCTCATATTCTCGCTCAGTTTTAGTTGAATCAAAGAAATCCGTAAGATTGAGTCTATGTATGATTCTTCACCATTTTTGTATGCTTTCAAATTCTTCACTGCATTATTGATTATATAATCTTGGTTCCAGCCATCATAATCACCATTTGGCAAACCGAGATACACAGACCAGTAGTTAGTATTAACACAAATCAACTTGTAAATTCTATTTCTAATGATATTGTTCTTACTGAAGTCGTCTGTAAACTTCATTTCTGTTTTGTGACTAAATTCATTGATCAATTCTGACCTGTGTAAACCTAATTGTAACGAGATATTTCTCATCAATGAGAGGTACTTAAGGGACAATTCGGAGTTATCTACTCTTGCTTTCTGTGTCTGAATGGGCCAGGTCGTCAATATCAAGAGTGCACATAATGTATATATTGATCTGGGTGTGTTAAGCCAACACTTTTCGACAGTTAATGCCATAATATGTTTTGAAAGGAAAAGATACTTATGCACACTCTCTGACTGAAGTAAAGACGTTGATATTATGGTCCAGAAAAGTAGGTCGTGCTTTTCGTAAAGCTCAGAAACATCTAGTTTTTTGAAAAAATATTCTGGAAAAACGGGAATATATTTGTTAAAGCTTTCCTCAAAATTCTCGAAAAGAACTAAAGCTTCATCTTGAGCAATAGAAAATGCAGATATATCTCTTTCACTGGAAATCACGAATAACTTGTCCGACATAGGTGATTGAGGCGTCAAAGGGACAGGAGTTAAAACAGGCGAATTAATGTAAGATTGTAGCTTACTGACCGGTGGAACCACCGCTTTACCAACATTGGTCTTTCGGAAGCTTTTCAATACCATGTTTATCAATGCTGTTTTTCTATCGATCATCTTGTCCAAAATCACCTTCAATGCATCCACTTCAGCACCCAATTTACTTACGATGTCATTAGGCCTTTCAGGTAAGTTAGTTATAACTCCTAGCGTACATTCAAGTCTTCTCTTAGAACAATAAGAGCACGGACTAGGACGATTCTCGTATGCATTGCACTTGATCTTCTTTAATCTGCACAGAACGCATGTCTTGAGAATTTTACCTCTAGTGTGGTGAAGCGATTTAGAATGATACAGTCTTTGCTGAAGACCTATTTCAACCATTCTAAAGAAGAAGCAGCAATAATTCGTAAAGTTTCGTACGTACAACTCTAATCAACCGTTTTATCTATGTGCTTTATGCAAATCGTTTTGTGTTATTTCAAGTCAGATTGGTAATTCTGAAGCGACTATTGGACGAAGCAATCCGAAGGTCGGTATTAGTAGTGATGAGATGGAGTTTCACAAAATAGACATTTTATGGATAAGTTAACCAATAACCAGATTACATGCTTGCATCTACTTAATATATCGCATTATAACCCTTTGGTTCCGATACATAAACACTACAGGGAGATCTTTGAGGGTTTTGCAAATCAAAAACAGATAAACCCTCCTTTAGATTACTTTGATGAGACTTTTTGTCAAAAATGTGGACAAATTTTTATTCCAGGGTTAAATGTAACTTTTCGAATTAAAAAGTTGGGCTCCGGTAAAAGAATGAATAAAAGGTTCGAATTGCATCAGAAATGCTTGAAGTGTGGACATGTAAAAATTGGTAATGTGAAACAATTTAATGGATCATCCACAAAGACAAAGAGTGTTGAGGCAAGCCAAGACGCACTAACTGTTATTGAGCAGGGCTGTGAGAAACCTGCAGAAGGATCATTTGTCGCTACATGGCCGAAGCTGGAAAACTCGAAGTCAAAAGCACGTTCCAAGAAGAGAAAGCAGAACAGTCTTGCAGGACTTCTAGCAAAAAAGAAAAAAGATAATGAGGTATCAAATAAGAGAACTAGTACGTTGGATCTTATGGAGTTCATGAAGTAGCATTAAAATATATAATTAGTATAAGAAATCGGTGTACAGAGAATGGGATGTTTCCTCTTTAGTTTCTAGCTTCTCTGATCTTATGCAGTATCTCACCCACTTTTTTCTTCTAAGGTGTAGTTTTATATCCAGTGAATCGTAGTCATATACCCATTTCTCATCGGAATCAATGCCAACTACATCTTGAATAAGGCTATCGTTAACCCATTTCTCTACCTCGAGATCCGGAAACCAAGGAGAATCTACAAATTTCCAGCCTTTTGGTGGCTTGATATCACCCAAGCTGGCAACTTTCTGTATGGAAGAAAAGTCCGCTTTTATTTCGCCATCGTCCAGAGGTGCTGAAATGGAATTTTCTAATATCTTTCTTTGGGGCGAGTTTATGCTATAAAAATCATTCAAAAACCCAATCGGCACCCACAGTTTCAAGGCCGAATTATAAAGTTGTAACTCAAATATCTCTGTTGGTCTGGGTTCTCGTTCCCCGTCTTCTTCCTCAATCCGCACAATGTACTTGAGAAGACACTCCTCTATCTTAGAGTCAAGCTTCACAAAGTTTATACGCGTCTCTTCACTATATATCCAATCTAATATTTTGCCTCTTATTTTTGGGTGAAAAGAAATGACAGCTGCCCATCCTAGTATTATGAGTAGCAACTTTATTGGGGCGTGAGCTATGATGAAAGGTAGAACCTTTGGTGCTAACAACCAATTAAACGTAAGTAAGCCTAGGATTAGTAGATATACAAGAGAGCTTGTATTCTCGTCCTTGAAGTAAAGGTAATCTCTAGTTAACCATATCAAAAAGTCGTAAGTCATGACATAAAGCATCATATGGTTTTGCAAGTCCGTTAGATTTAAAATAAATTCGTAAGAGAACTCCAGCACTGGGCCCGGAATAGTATACTCATGGATCGGAACATTATCGCAAAGATTTGGAATCCTATTACCTAGCCATTCATACCCATTCTCTGGCTTATCTGTAGGGTATCTCACCAAAAGATGAGGAATCATGACCTCGTTCAACAAATAAAGCAAAGGAATCGATAAAAAAAGGTATGGGTTCAAGATGGCATGTGTATAAATCAATAATATGCCAATTGTCAAAAATGGGTTTTTCCAGTTGCCAAAATTAATGACAGAATCCAAAAATTTGAAAGGCACAGATAATCTCAGATTCAAAAGAATTGAATTTCTAGATATCAAGTTAACAGATAAAGGTGGCCTACTCTTTTGATCAATCACACGTTCGCTTATAGCATTTTTACCTTTAATGTCTTTAGGCACAATCATGGAGAGAACCATCTCCATAAATCTATCTACCAAGAGTGTGTTGCTGTTTTTAGGTTCCTCAGCCCAATCTTTCTTGTTTGATAGCAGAGTCTCCGTATTGGACTTTTTTATTCCTTTCGTTTTGTTTTTTGTAGCATCTACTTCCTTATTATTCTTATCGGCCCCATTTTCTATAGTTTTCTGATCTGCCGATTGCTTTGAAAATTCACAGTCATCCTGAGAAGCTTCCTTAGAATTGCTATTACTTACCGTGCCATCTGCATTAGCGACATCAACAGTTAATATGCTTTCAAAGAAATTAGATACCTGATCCATTTAAATTGGTTTAGTTTAAACTAAAGGAATGAACATTTATATCTTGTGAAATATGCGATAGTGCTATTTACTAGTATACAAGCATGGTTGCGGAAAAAAAAAATTATGTACGTAACCGTTTAGAAGGGACCAAACTCTCAACAGACTCTTTTTTGGGTCTTTTTGTTTTGGTGCAAGCAGATAAAAAATTCTCTTCATGTAATTCTTCTTTCTTGAATGATTCACAATTTTCCTGCTTAATATGAATAGTATCCGAATTTTCGGATTTAATATGCTCAAGGTATTTATAAAATTTCTTAAGGTCCTTTTTCTCTGGTGTGATTGGAGGTGTGATGATATTAGTAGAGAGCTTCTTAGAGTCAAGTTGTTCTTGTGTTAGGAAGAGATCAGGCACTTCGGTACGTAGTTGACTCACAAACTCATCACAATCTCCTAGTAATTCGTAGTCAATTATATTCTTCCATTGGGTTTGGGAAACAGAGGTATTGTTGATAAATATGACCTTTCCTCCTCTCGAGTGCACAGAAAGAGCCATCAGACGAACAAGCTTTTTTACGCCGTCCACCTTTAATGAGGTGCCTATAATGATGAAGATATCAGGCTTGAGGTTTATATCCTTCTTTAAACCTGTTGCAAGAAGCTCGGCTTGCGGATGATTTTCTCCGTATAAAACAATGTTCGGCCTTAAAATACCTATGTTTCCGGTAAGACGTTTACCCAGATAGAGTCTTTCCTGGTATTTAGAATGGCAGTTATCACAGTCCAAGGTTAGACCTTGAGATAACTGTTCCCTGTGATATTTGTTCCACTTGTAACTATGAAAGCAACTTGTACAAGCGAGACTATTAAGGGCCCCATGAAGTTGAACCACATCAAGATGTTGCCATTTCTTCAGGAAAGGCTCTTCCAGCAGATCAAATTCGTTCATGTCTATGCCTGTTTTGAGCTCAACTTTCTGCTCAAGTCCGTCGATATTTTGTGTATAACATCTGAGGAGCTTGTTTTTGTCTTTGAGAACCTTTATGAATTTGTGAGTATCCGTAGGTTCTGCCATCTCACTATACAGATATAACTGTTCCATAAGTATGCTAAAGACGGCCAATGTCTCTTCCTCCCTAAATATAGATATATCAAACAAGTCTTGCCCACGAAAAACTGTCTTGGGGTATTTTTCTTTTACACTTCGGTAGAGCCCATCACTAGATCTGAAATCAGGAATTCCAGCATTACATGAAATACCTGCTCCCGTCAAAACAACAGCTCTTTTACTTTTATAAATCAACTTCGAGACTTCCGTAAACCTAATTCGATCTTGGCTATCCAAGCTCTTTAGTTCTATACTTTTCAACATTTTGAATATATGAAGTAAAGAAATATTTTTCAATATTTCCTAGTTTTAAAAAGATTGAAAAGGAAAATATGTTAATAATTGGATAAATAAAAATATACCCCAAATTATTATACACTAACACACTTATTGCTTCTTTACGAATGTTAAGTTTTCAGTCGATACTTCCTTTTGTGTTCATACGTTAAGTTAGATGTAATGATCCATACACCTGATTGAGGTTGATTTTAATTTAACTTAATTGAGTAATATATTTACGTTTAACACGAAAATAGAAAACACGAATTTCACTACAGAAATAAAATACTCTAGTTGCTAAAATATAAACGTATATACAAAACACATATACCATGTAAATTCTGCGTATCGAAGTACATGGTCTAGACTTGTCTAGACTAATTATATTTTTTCTAGTTGAAGCATTTGCTTGACAAAATATGAAGTCTATGGTATCTGATACATTCATATAGCTTCCATATTCTCCTAACCAATGTTTTTAACAATGTGATTAGTTCAAACTATCAACCTTAAACCCTAGTGTTAAGTAAGTGAACCAAATTACTTGTTATGATATATTGTAGACATGCAAGTATTCAAGAAGATGTAACAACCTTATCCAGCTTGACTGTTTACTGCGAGCTCCATGATAAGCCTTGTCGACAAATGCAAGAATGGATAGGCCGAAAATGAAGATATTTCGTCTGCGTCTTGCTTAGAAGGTGAACCTGGATTTAGAGAACTTTCCCATCCATCAAATTTAAAGTCGACTAAATAGTTGTTGGGCTCTAGTTGGAATAATTGAATCTGCATTTTCATCATATCTGGAGGAGATTGAGAAGTGCTTTCAGGATCAACATAGCAAGAGCCATATTTCCACCTTACTCGAATAGTCCATAGCTCCTCTTCGGTGGGTTTGGCCCATTCAGCTCCTAAATTCTTCAAAGCTCTATAAATTTCACCCATAACATCTAATGGATAAGACCGAGAACGGATTCCAAAGTGCCATTTAGTCCTCAGTTTCTTATTTGAAACTGGAGCAATCTTCAGCATTGTATCGTCTTGGGCTTGCATCATGTACGCTCTGTGTATTGAAGGCAACGATGAGGGTAAAATTGCAATTGTAGAATTAGGCAAAGTAGATAAATCAGGAACGGTCGATAAAGCCTGAAATGTAAGCGATTGCAGGACGCCGGGAGCTCTGTTAGAATTGTTTGGGTTAGATGAACCACTAGTGCTCCAAATTGGTGGAGGAGACTGAGAAAGATAGGTGTCAGCCTTAGCAATTTTAGAGTTTTTTATATTTTTAACCAAAGCCCTATTTTCATTCATTAACAAATATGCATCAAGAATCTCATTAGATTGTTGTTGAGGAAAGTCACTAGCATTACAGGCAGTAAGAACATTCAAAATCTCATCTCTGTCGTAACCCATTGTGGATTGTAAGGCCATTATAACATCTTCATCTACTTCGATTCTATTATTCACTGTTTTATTAACTTCAGGTGGGAGGAGATACTCAGGAATATCCTGCTTGAACCATTCATCTTCCATTATTCCATGAACCGTGATTCTGTTCAAAGGATTTACCACTAACATTTTAGTTAAGAGGTTCTTAGCTCCGCTTGACAAATAGTTGGGCAAGGTATATACACCGTTACTGATTTTCTTAAACAAGGCAGGAATAAACTCATCATCGAATGGAAGTCTTCCACATAGCATAACATACAATATCACACCTGAAGACCAAACATCGACCTCAGGACCCGCATAAAGTTTACCACTTATAACCTCAGGAGCAGCATAGTTAGGAGATCCACAACTTGTTTTTAAAAAATTACCATCGGTCATGATATTAGAAAGACCAAAGTCCGCTATTTTTACATTTAGATCGTCGTCTAACAACAAATTTTCTGGTTTCAAATCTCTATGGACAATTTTGTGCCTATGACAATAATCAACAGCCGCTATGATCTGTTGAAAAAACCTGCGGGCTTCGTTCTCAGGCATCTTTCCTTTTTGAACGATATAATCAAATAATTCTTTTCCAGCATAGTCAATAACCATTATGATTTCTTCCTTTGACTTTATTACATCATAGAGTTTGATGATGTGGGGGTGTCTCAACAAACGTAGGTATGAAATCTCTCTCTCAACACGCCCTTGCATGTCTGATTTTGCTAATGTCTTCCTATTGATGATCTTCAATGCAACTCTCTGTCCTGTTACAATGTGTTGAGCTAGCTTTACCTTACCAAATGAACCTTCGCCTAGAGTTCTTATGACTTGATACTTTCCAATTCTGTTATTTAATTGCTCTTGCTGTTCGTTTTCTTTGTGATGATGATGATGATGATGGTTATGGTGGTGATGTGAGCTATCACTATATTTCTGCCCATCACCGGGGTTGCTTATACCTTCATTGTTTGACATTCTTATACGCTTAGTCCATATATCCAAGAATTAGCTGTACTGCTTCAGGAGTGGAGGCATCCAATGTTGGTCGGTGCACTACTTTCGAAATATTCACAAATGAAACCTAGTATAGTTAATTGGAAACTTTGATATTAAATGGCTTAGCAGATATGATAATCTTGCCGTTTATGCTGATAACATTAATTCTACATGCTGATAAAACATTTGTTTATGGCTGAATTTTTCCTATCTACGAATATATGATATTATATTCTTGAATTCCTGATTCATCTTTAGTGGAAAGCTCATAACATATGCCTTCTATGTGGATTTTTAGATTTGTAAGTGCCTCTAGAATATATCTGACTTGCTGTCGTATTTCTCTGTGCTTGTAGATCTTTTCTTCTTGGGTTTTCTTTGCGATACCATGGAACCTTCTTGCTCTGACTTTCTGAGGTCCTGCTCGTTCGATTATAATTTGTTTTGGAAGACTGATCTTTTGCCTTGTTCTTTTTCTCTTCTATTTTCTTCTTTTGCCTCTCTAAAATTTCGGAAGGAATCCCATCGGGATCTTCTTGGGCACTCAATAGCGCATTCCAGAGCATTTCACAAAACTTCATTCCTTGTTTTTCACCCAAAAAGTCTCTTATTTGAATATATATATCCCTGATATCAGGCATCTCCAGAGAATTTAAAAGTTCATACACATAATCCACAACAACATCGTCATCAGGTAATTCCTTTTCAATTTTTTCTCTTATCCAATCATGAATAACATCTTTGTGTACCTTATCCATATCTACCTCTTTTGAAAAGCAATCTGGATACTTGACCTGGTCTTTTTCTGATTTTAACCTTTCTGCTAGATAATCCTTATCGACTTCATGGAGTCTGAAAGTCATTGCAAAACAAATAATATGTACAAGTAAATTATATTTTGATTGCAGAGCAATTTATTATCCGAGTATAAAGAACTAATGAAACTTTTGTAATGTACTTTATCCTTTTCTACTGCTTGTTTAAGATGGAATATCTTCAGCTTATAATTTTACAGTTTACAACTTCTATATTGCAGTTTAACTATATGTGGTGTTGTTGCAAATTCCCTCTCATAGAGTTGAAACAGATCGTTTGAGTAAGATGAAAAGCCAAAGGGATAGCTCCATGTATCATCCAAAAACCTTTGACTTTGAAGAAAGTACTAAGGGTTCAAACACAAATTCACCGTTATCATCTGCTGCATATTCTACGCTGGCAATCAGTAGCTCTGATAGCGGGTATTTCAGTCTCGGTTCATATCCACCTTCAAGACTCTCAATGGTATTGGGAGATATTTCAAATTCATACATTCAAAATAGGGTTAACATATGGTCTGCTGATTTCCAGAGCAGCAAAGACTCTTTGGTTCCCCAGGTTGAGTGTTCTAGGTCAAAAACGCAATACTTGAGCTTCTTCAACGACGAATCTTCAGAGATAAATTTCAATCATAATTCTAGGTTTTTCGTTATCAAATCCTTTAGCACAGAGGATATTCATGCTTCTATCTTAAATGGAATTTGGACTTCAACTAAACTTGGAAATAGAAGGCTAAGCAAAGCTTTTCGTGGTACTGGTGAGTTGGCTAAAATTTTTCTTATGTACCTGGAGAATGGATCCGGCAAGTTCTGTGGCTTTGCTGAGATGAAGGAAGATGTCGATTTCAACCTAGAAAGTAATATATGGTCAGAGAAATCACGCTGGAAGGGTATTTTTAAAGTCAAATGGCACATAGTTAAAAATGTTCCTAACAAATCATTCTACTCGCTAAAGAATCCTCTTAATGAAAATAAACTGGTTACGAATTCCAGAGACACTCAAGAGATTCCTTTTGATCTTGGAGTCAAAATGTTGAATATTTTTGAAACTTTTTAGTTATATACAGTTCTTCTAACGGAGCGTCGTACAATTCAATTCAATCTAAAAGGAGAATTAACACTTCTAAACAATGCTTACCAAAACTTCAAGTATAATTATTTCTCTGCAATCTCTTCTATTCAGGAGAGGGTTCTCTAATTCTCTAGCTTGTTTTACAAGGAAAGCCAAATCTTCCGAGGCTTCACCTAAAGAAGGCAGTAAAGATGATTCAGAAAGACAGGTGGTTCATGGTGCATTGTCAAAAGCTCAGAAAGCTTTCCTTGATCGTTTGATCAGAGTTGATCAAGCAGGAGAGCTTGGCGCTGACTTCATATATCGTGGACAGTTTATGGTATTAGCAAACAGATATCCGCATTTAAGACCTGTACTTCAACATATGTGGGATCAGGAAATTCACCATCATAACACCTTTAACAAACTTCAAACAGAAAGACGGGTAAGGCCATCTTTATTTACTCCATTGTGGAAAGCTGGTGCTTTAGGAATGGGTATTTGCACGGCTGCTCTTAGCAAGGAAGCTGCAATGGCTTGCACTGTTGCCGTCGAAACAGTTATAGGCAATCACTATAACCAACAACTACGTGTACTCATGAATCAGTATAATATACCTGTTTATGACAAGCTCACAGGGAAAGAATTGAGTCCCGAAGAAATCTCAGAGCTGGCGGTTGGAGAGTCTTCCGAGTTGAAAGAGTTGAAGGATATAATAAGTCAATTCAGAGATGAGGAGCTAGAGCATCTAGATACTGCAATCGAGCACGATGCTGAGCTCGCAGTTCCATATATGCTACTTACAGAAGCTATTAAGGTGGTCTGTAGAGGTGCTATCTGGACAGCAGAGCGCATCTAAAATTCGTACTTCTCAGTTCTAAAAGCGAGGAGTTGCTTCTTAATTTAATGTGAAATGAATATATTGATATCTATATCATAGCATGGACTCCTACTACGTAGCTATCAATAATTTGTGTTTTGCACGTCCTTGGATTTTCGCGTAGTTGATATCAAAACAACCTTTGTACATAGTTCAATACAACCTTCTAATTAGGATATGTCTCGCACAAGTACGATATACAGATCAGGCGGTGTATCTGGGCGTAGATCCCATCGTACTATGGTTGAAGATCAGTTTCCAATTCTTGAGTTCAAGGAAATATCCATATGTTTACAAAGTTGTGACTTCATTGCAAATGAAGAACTAGTATCTAACCCCCATAGTCAATACATGAGAACTCTTCTTGAACAATTTTTAGATACATTTATGGGATTATCAGCTTCAAATATAGAGAACATGGCAAATTCTAATAACAAGAACCAATCAGTAGTCAAGAATAATGGTAATGGTAGTACAACGGAGAGTTCAAGTGATGACCAAGATAATAACGATGATATTGTACCTAGTCTCAAACTATTGTTACTTCACCGAGCTGCAAGTGAGTTCTTTCTGATATGTGGTATAGATGACTTCACTTTGATGGATATAATGAGGCCGGAACCATCTCGAGTAAGAAGAATTTTAAGTGCTGTCGTAAACTACGCCAGGTTCCGAGAAGTTAACTCTGCTGAATGTGAGAAACTTGTAACCATTAGTGAAGTTAGTTTGGAGAAGCTCAGGGAAGCTCAGAATGATAATACTACATTGTCTAACAATATCACCCAGTTGAAGGAAAAGCTTGAAGCCTCAGAAACAGAAGAAGGTAACAAAAGGCATACCATCAAGCAGATTAACTTATATAACCTGAAACTCGAAGTAGAGTTGAAGAAATTAAAACGGAGTCAAGAAGATATCACATTGGAATACGCAAAGTATAAAGAAGAGAAGAAACGACTAATAGAGAAACTAGAAGACCATAACTACCTAATCATGGAATCTAACAAAGAGCTTGAAAAATTGAAAACTTACATCCTCCCAAATCCGGAGATTCTTACCAGGCTAATTGAGGATTTGAAATCCAATTTGAAGTCTTCACAAATGACATTAGTGGAAATGGAAGACAAAAATAAGAATTTGGTCATAACTATTGAATCTGTTCAAATTATCGAGCAGGAATTGAAGAACCTATTTCGTGTACTTGAGGAGTTACTAAGCGATTTGACGAAGGAAGAGTCTATGCTAGAAAAATTAGCGAAACTTCAGGAGTTTAAAGAAGAACTGAACCTCAATTTAACCGATTTGAACAGACAAATACAACAAATTAATAGACAATTAAAGTCTACCGAAGAAAAAATTGAACGACTCCGTTCGCATTCAAGAGAGAGGAGCGAGGCTAGTAAGCAAAGGCTAGCTTCGTTGAAAGAAGATTATGATCGTCTAGTGAAAGAAAGAAAACTCAAGGAGCAAGAATTGACTCAAAAGAAAACATTCATAAGTAATCTAGAAGCAAAAATGGGTGCTGAAAAAAATGATTTCCAAGTGGAGCTAAGAAATGCAGAATTAGCTGTTGCAAAACTAAACTCCCATGTTAAGCTTTATCTTGCAGAAATGGATAAAAAAATTAATTAATGTACATTATATATTACTACTCTATAGCTACATAATTTAGTGCAGCTCAACAGCATACAATAATACCTTAAGTCCTTCTTATTGATGAAAGGATACAAATGAAAGTAAAGCAAAAGAAAGGTTTGCTGTGAAAGCTCTACGATGCTATAAAAGCTATTATGTTGTAATTAAAGCGGTCGAAGAAATTCATGTTCACATCAAATAGACCAAATTAATTATCTTTCAAAAAATCCAAGAAACTAAGTACTGATTCTTCGCCAATACTTTTTTTCTTGCTTGAGTTCCGCTTGGTAGATGCAGATGTGTCGAAAGAACTTCTTGAATTCTGAATGAAGGACGCATGAGAAGAACTCTTCCTTCTTGCCATGTCCAAATTATGGGCCAAAATATCCGGGGAGGAAGAATTATGAGGAGAAATCGATGCTGGGTTCTGCTCTTCAAAAATCGTCAGTGTATTCATGTCTATTGATCTGAATACATGTGCAAACATGTCTGACTTTCCTGTGTTAGGGTTAACATTGATACTTGAATTCTTTAAAGATTCCCTTCTCGAACTATCATGTGAACTAGCGGCGTTTGATACACGACGAAAATCAGAATCACGCATATCACCAAAAAGAATGTGAGAAAAGTCCAGCTTTCCCGCGTTAAGCAATTGGCCATTTAAGGCATTTCCGCTCCCACTAATTGTAGCATCCAAAGATTTACCAATTATTTTCATCTGAATTTTGTCTATTTCCTTCATGCTTGGCAATAAAAATAATGGAAAATGAAAATCATTCAAAACTTTTCGCCATCTAGGGACGTCATCTAAGTTAAAGCCATATTTTTCTTTAATATGGACCTCTTCGTTGTTTCTATTCGATGTTTCTTGGTTAGAAACCATGGTGTTCTCTTTCAGCAACGTTTGCTTCAAGAGTTGCAGATTATTATTCTTAAAATTTCTCAAAACTGTATACTCCCAGGGCCTTTCCCTGTAAAAGAATACCAAAGAATCGACAAAACCGTTGAATGGCTGCATAAATGCACCCATACAATTGAGCCAAAAAATAGGATGATTCTTTTCCTCATAATTCACCTGCGTAATATGCAAAATAAAAGGGAAAAGCCAAACAAAGCAATAGGCGATAGGGTATATGAAAATTGTCTTCATTTGCTTAGCTATATTTTTTTGCTTATCCTTAAAGCTTTTCAAATTAGCTTCATATATTTCAGGGTCGTTGATATAATTTTCCGTATCATTTGTATTGCTTCTTACCGGTGTATGTGTCTTGGAATCATTATCAATCCCATTAATAGTCTGGTTCGAGTCTGAATGACCACTTATGTCTTTTTTCTCAACCTCAAGTTCCATAAAGTTGGGAAAGAAAAAGTCTTTCATCCTAGAGCAAGAAAATTTTAATGAAGACCAAAATGATGGTTGCTCTGCCTGGAATTTTAGAATATTTTTCCTATTCTTTTCTTCGATCTTTGAGTGAAAGCCACTCAAAGTTTTAAATTCTTTAATTACATAAAAGTAAATCGAGCAATATACCGCAATAATAGAAATAAGGATCACATACCTCGGAACCCAACTTAAGACAAAACGATACCACACTGGTCTCTCTGGTAAATAACACCAGCACACCAATGAATCGTATCCTTGCGGACGTATATAGGCCAAACTTGCCATAACTAAAGGAATGAGAACAGATAATCCATATACGTAGTATCTGTAGCGATATAATCCACCTTCAATATGTTCGTATTTACCTACCTTCAATGACAATCCTGGCTTAAAAATCAATAGAAAAAAATGTATCGCAAATGCCAAAATTGCAAAATCAGCACCTTCAATGGAAGTGGCCGTAAAGAAGCCTACAACTTGGCATAGTCCTTTGCTATAGTATTCTCTTTCATTGCTGAGAACCCTTGCAGGATAAACTAAAAGTATCACGGCCTTTAGAAGATCATACAATAGTAAAAAAGCAATTAACTGATGGCGAAATACTAACCGGCGAGGATCTATAGCTAAGAATAGATAAATAGCAATCAAGCAAAACACAATTGAAGTGGTTGCAGTAGATATCGCCAACACTCTCTGTACCCAAGATTGATAAGGGGTGAACTGTTGGATTTGGTTTATTTCATTTCTCTTCAACAAATCTTCAAACAAATTAATAATCATATCCAGTGATTCATGTAGAAGTTTACTTTGTCTCATCTTAGTTTGCTCATCTAGATTCTATTATAATACCTTCTCAATCGAAGTCACTACCTGTTAGACTCGAATTAAGTATTGCCTTTCCACCAACTTTGATGATGTAAAAAAGATCAGCTTGAAATAATTCTAATTAGTATAGAGAGTATTCAACTAAAGAGCCTAGCTTTTTTAAATAAATTAAGCTGAATTCTAATAAGTAGTTAAGCCTAACTTATGTAATTATGCTGGTAGTTTGACCAGCTTTAGACTACGAATTTTTCATTCTGCGAAAAGTTCAACATACAGGTCCGTGTATGCTAATCATATTCTTCGAAATATAATAATCTAATTTAAATATTCTAAGATAAAGTAACTATAAGTCAGCTATTAACTCTATTGGGGTTTTTAAATTTTGCTTCCGAAAGCAAAAGCAAAAGCATCCTGAAACCATCTGTATATTTTAACATGGAAATTTAGTTTAGGGTTTTCAGCCTCTTCTTCTTTTCGCTTTAACATTTCAGCATTATAATGGGCCTCGTGAAGTTCAACTTCCCGGAGACCAGTTATAAGATCTACTTCTTCTGGTTTTCTCCATTTCGTTTTCTTGAAAATCTTAGCACCTACAAAAATACCAATATCCACGAAGACCATAAGATATGAAAACAAAAAGCTCTTATAATCCCAATTCCCAGGTTCAAAAATTTCATAACTAGCAACGAAAATCATAATAAATGAAAATATGAATCCTATTATTGCAAGCCAGGGTTGAAACCACCCTCGCAATGGGAGAGATCTCCTATCAATTCCTTGAGCTTTCAAAGCCTTGTAAAAAAATACGTATGTGAAGCACAAAATGCAGAAATTTATCAACTGACAGGATGTAATCAAGTTGATAATCCAATCCAAAGCAGACTTGGTGCCCGATCCCAATTGCAAAAATGATAAAAGTGCCCAACAAAGAGAAAGTAACATACAGTATAATGGAATACCAGAATCTGTTGTTGCCTTGAAAATCTTGGGTGCATATCCTGACAATGCGACGCCATATAATGTCCTTGAGGAGCAGTACGTATAAGAATTACCTGCTGAAAAAGAAGCAGTGACCAAAACTGCGTTAACGATGTCCGGTAGTGCGTCTATATGCATATTCTGCATTGCAATAATATATGGCGAGCCTGATATTCCCGGTCTGCTATCTCCTACCGTACTCTGTAAACCTTTATCATCATATGCAACCAAAATACCGACCGCCAATGCTCCTCCTATGAAGAAAAAAGTTAGTCTGAAAAATACTTGTTTAAATGCAGAAGGCAAAACTTTCCTTGGATTGATGACTTCTGAAGCCACGGTAGAAACATATTCTGGGCCTGCAAAAGTAAAACAAGCACGGATCAAGCATGACAAGAAACCTTGGAATCTACCTAGGCTTCCAGTGTGATCATATGTATTCATCGCCCCAGGATTCTTCCAGAACTGGAATCCGAACGCATGATGTTGAGGATTTCCTCCCACCATTGTAATGAAAGTAAAAAGAATTAATCCGACAGCCAAGATCACTTTACACAGAGACATCCAAAACTCGACTTCGCCGTAGATATTGACACTAAAGACGTTGATGAGAAAGTAAAGCGATACCTGGGCCACTAGAGGAGCTACTGCTGGATAGTCATCTCTCCAATAGTGTATAATAGAGTTAACTTGATTAACCTCAAAGGGAATTTGAGCACAGCATAAAAACCAAAAATTCCAGGCGGTCATTATTTCGAGCGCTTCATCACAACACCTCCCAGCCAATCGAACAAACGGTGATGCAATCGGTAAGTAAGAAACCATTTCAGCAGTAGACAACGTAATAAACAATATAGGTATTGACCAGACTAAGAATCCAAGTAGAAGGTTCAATGGTCCTCCTGTAGCCAAAGCCAGACCAATGGTTACGAACAATCCAGACCCTATTGTTGCCCCAATCCCAAGTAACTGAACCTGTCTTTCTTTGAGAGATCTATGAAGATGTCCTACTTTTTCACTAGTAGATGTCGTCTCTATTGTATGTTGGGATGCTCCATCTATCTTCTCCTCATCATCAAACTTTGATTTTTCAAACTTATTCTCCAAAACTTCAGAAACTTCATCTTCTTCTTCTTCTTCTTTTGGTAGCCTGGGAATGAAATTGTGCGATAAAAAATGTTTCAACGTCATTCTAATGTCTATTTTTTTTTTCAAATAGTGCTGTCTGTAAAAAATTTCAGCTGAAGTATATCTGTTTAAAGGCGTTCTAAATCTATATGATATGCCAAAATTCTAGTATTTAAATGTCTTTTTATCTAATCTGCTCTTCTAATTTTGCACTGAAAATTTCTTTGCATATTTTTAAGGTCTAATAAGTACATTATTTAAATATATAAAATCCGGGGAGTTGCGTGCATGATCACAATATCAGATTTAAATAATAATGAAGGAGAGAAACTCCGGGAAGATTAACTCGATAAATATAGTATATGTTAAATTAAGCTCAAATTTATGAGGTTACAGGGACTTGAATGAACTTTTTTAGTTATTTTCTCTAAAGTATCATTTTAAAGAACAGTAGCACTCTTGGGAAGAATCCTGGCCTAATAGGTGCGAAATTTTGCAAGGTGGGGCAAGATTATCATCTTACTCAGAGTCACATCGTTGTACTGTATATAATAAAGGCATTTCATTAATGGATTATAGCAGTTACATAGGTAACACATTCAGGCTAGTTTTTTACTCCACTGCATTTAAAGCTATTGATTTTCGTAAGCATCCTAAGAGGTTCGACCTCTGATGATAAGTTCACATATATTAGGACAGCTATTTTAAATATTCCGAATTTGGATGAGAAAATCTTGCGTTGCATATATGGAAGTATACCTCCAAAACCAGATACGAAACATAAAATATGTTGATTAGAACTGTTAGGGTGATGTTCCAATAAATAACTTCTAATATTGATGGCTGCATGGCGAATAAGTGCTTTTAGGCTTACATGCTGTTCAAAGGTGGTGTGCATAGCCCGATTCGTACTACCTCGGTATGAGGCTCAAGATTATTTCGTTTTGCTAAATCCAAGACCTTACAGATGCATTCAAGGTAACTGTATTTTGATGTTACTTTTCTAAGGTAAAAAAACATTTAAAATCATAACTCAGATTAAATTTGTCTTCCGCTCACTCTGGTAAATACATCGATGAGGCTTTCATGGCTCTTGCCGTGTTTGACGTACTGGTTCATTTTCGCTAAAATATGACTGAATCACAGGAATTAGCGCCCTTCAAGGTTTATCTATGTCATTTGTTTTAGCTACACATATTAAGGGTAATTTTTAAATAAGGAAATATGCAGAATAGTTATACTGCCTCGAGTAAACGTGAGGCAATAGAAGAGTCTTGCGTCTAAGTATTCCAGGGATGCGCAGATTTTAAGAAAAAACTCTCAAAAAAACCTAATGTATATAGTAAAGCTTAAGAAACTTAAAAACTGTTATCTAATTGTGCTTCTAGTGCTTCTACATAGCTTATCTCTTACTTGGAAGAAGATCATTCCAATGCTCTCAAGCCAAATTTTTCGCACCCTAATAAAATGCTGGTGATATGGTTGGTGAACGACTTGAGCCCAAGTGAAGATTCTTTATGTGCTTTATTCCAGAGGTGGTATTGAAAACTTCAATACTTTGAGATAAAGTAATTAAAGTCATTATTTTAATCAACTGAAATAAGCTGCTAATTTGGAATGTATATTCCTGTTATAGGTCGAGTTTATCTCAGAGAATGGCCTTATCTTATAATATACTTTCTGCTAGCATGGATTGAATTTGTGATTTCGGTTCTTACTAACTGTCTACCCAGCTGGTTTATAAGAATTTGTACAGATACTACACAGTTTATTTACTGGTATACTTCAAATCATATGCCTTTGGTCCAATTTTTTGCAAAAAGGTTAAACGATAGGGATGAGTTTCTGCAGACTACTTTGATGAGTTATCATCTTTCTCCAGATGTTACAAAGTCAAGATATGAGAGAATGCTAAAGATGATTGACGACGTAGGTATAGAGGATATGTGTGCAATATTTGGATATGAAGTGGAAAGTCATTTAGTTGAAACTGGAGATGGTTATTTTCTTACAGTGCACAGAATTATTAATAGAAATTCGAAAGTAAAAAAAAATGGAAAAGTTGTTTATTTGCATCACGGATTATTAATGAGCAGCGAAATATGGGTAACCATGTTGGATAAGAACCTCAATTTACCTTATATTTTGTTCGAGTTGGGTTACGATGTATGGCTAGGGAATAATAGAGGAGGAAAGTATTCACAAAAGCATTTGAAACACAAGATAAGTTCCGAAGAATTTTGGAACTTTTCCTTAGACGAGTTTGCCATCTATGATATCCCAGATACAATCGATTTCATTTTAGAAATAACAAATAAAAAGTCTTTACAATATGTTGGTTTCTCCCAAGGTACCACACAAGCTTTTGCAAGTGTTTCTATCAATACTGAGTTGAGCAAAAAAATAGAAAGAATAATTGCTATTTCTCCAGCTACAACTCCTCACGGCTTATATTCCAAATTTTTGGATATATTTTGCAAGACTTCGCCTTCTATCTTGTTCTTGTTGTTCTCTCGAAAAGTATTGATGCCGTCGGTATTGCTTTGGAGGCGCATCATGTATCCCCCTCTCTTTATCAAATCAATTGATATTTCAAATAATTTACTATTCAATTGGAAGTCGCTAAACATTTCCAGGATCCAGAAAATAGCATCTTTTTCACACCTATACCTGCCTACATCTGTCAAGACAGTTGTACACTGGTTTCAGATAATCTCTGCTAAAAAGGTCCAAATGTACAAGGAATTGGATATGGAAAATATTTCCATCCCGATGTCGTATCCATTAAAAAATATAAACATCCCTATCCATTTGATATACGGAACAATCGACTCATTGGTTGACATAGAAGTGATGAAAAGCCAACTACCTGAAAAATACACTACTGTACACCCTGTGGAGGGCCATGAGCATTTAGATAATATATGGGGAGATGATGTTAATCATGTTGTTTTTAATTCGGTCATAGATCACCTTAGCGATGGGTCTGAAAATGATACATTTAATGATAAGCGCCACTAATTCTGTCAGCCCTAAATTTTTAACTACCTCTGATAGATGCACTTGGACCTATAAAAAATATTTTGGATTCTAGTGTTCCGAATTGCTTTTTCTCCGACTCCGTTCCTTCATCCAATAATGGTACTATCTTTTGCAATCGCAATGTCATGAAAAATAATCAAAATGCACGACACAAACCGATTGTGATCATATATGCATTCGACCCGTGCTTCATATACTGTTCTTTATTTCAGATCTAATTCTTACTTGTTACCATTTTGACCTATATATATAGCCCTCACCTAATTCATATTATTAAACAGCTCAAGACCTTCATGGTTTCTTATATTGCATGTATATATCTTGTACCAGAAAAAGTTACTTCGTTATACGGTTTTAATATACCGCCTACCAAATTCCGGTTCCTTTTACTTCTACTGCTAGGTTTCAAAAATAATGTTCTTACACTCACTAACTGCTCCCGAAACTTGATAAATAACAGGAATTCAACATAATATGACAAATGTCCCTGTTGTATTACTGATCAACGCTCGCATTTTTGTTACGTATTTCCTAAAACAGACATATGCGTTATTCGTGTATCAACCATAGAACTAGGACATGCTATCTTTGTTGCACTTGTTCATTGGGCTGCTTGGTTGCACCATTACCTGAAAAAGAAAATATCGAAAAAAAGTCGCTAGCAATATAGTAAATTTTAGATATTAATCGTCATATATTTTATAAACATTTAGCTGATTTTCAAGTCAAGTACTTGATTATTATATTTAATTAAGGTATGTTGTTAATTTATTGATTTATTCGAAATTGGTTAAGAATATTTATGTGGCAGATTTATTGAAGCCATC
This sequence comes from Debaryomyces singareniensis, assembly GCA_031081795.1. Taxonomy (NCBI): domain Eukaryota; kingdom Fungi; phylum Ascomycota; class Pichiomycetes; order Serinales; family Debaryomycetaceae; genus Debaryomyces; species Debaryomyces singareniensis. The sequence goes on from JARYSX010000004.1 coordinate 343,967, forward strand.
TTTAACATCTCGGGAAAAATTGAGAAAAGTCTTAACGCAAAATTTTGATTGAAACAAGTCAAATTTGGATTACAAGATAATGATAAAAGATCTTGAAAAAATCTATTAAGAATCAAACTGACATTAATATAGAATATTTCTAAAGATTAAATAATGGTTGACTTTCACCCTGATAGTAAGTATTATAAAGTTGATGAAACTTGGTGTTGATCGGCATCTGCGTGGCTCGCTAAGGATCTGAGAACCAAGCTGAAAGTTTGAAATCCGATACTAACGATTTAGCATTATTGAAGAATGTTGCATATGGCTTTCAGAAGTTGGAATCGCTGGAACATGTAAATGACTTTGAGGAATCGGTCACTCAAGATTTGATGAAGTTGTTGGCAAACAGATCGACTATGGCACCCGAAGTGCCCTCTAGTTATTCTAGTTCCATAACGGTGAACCAATATTCCGCTTATCTATCTGAACTACTTTACATACTAGACTCTGATGCCAGCATTGACGAGAATCATAGAGGGGCGCTCGAAAGGGGCGTGTTTGAACTTACCTCTTTTATTCCAAACCCTATGAAGATGCTGGATGACCTGCAGTATGTGTTGTATCCAAATGAACAAATATCAAAGATACTAATAGATAACTTTCACCTACTTTTAAAGCTAGGGACAAGTTATTATAATTTGTCTCTATCTACGCATATTGTAAAATACTTGGTCAAATTAGTCTATGCATTACAATATTGGGAAGTGTATCATCTTCTCTGTTTAATACCAGAATTCGAAGGTTTCTTGAAGCTACTTGAGATTGAAGTTTACCAAACTCCATTCGGTCCGCTAGTCAGACCCCCAAAGAATTTATTGATAGATAGCATGGCTCAAGGTTTGGAATATCCATTTCCATACCCTTTTTATGATTATTCCTACCATTCTTTTGACCCTGATGAAGTGAAGAGGAAATTTAAAAGAATAAAGATAAGACCATATTCTGGCCTTGAATTAAGCACATCGGGTCATAAAAATGTCAAAAAGGTCATTATAAATGAATCCAATCAGACAGATGTAGTGAAAGAAACTCCAAAGCCTCCGAAATCTCAAAAAATGGATGCTTATGGCAGGAAGTCATTTAATGAAAAGAGCAGCAACTTTCATATCGATGGAGGTAACGAAGCAACTTCGAGAGCTGGTAAAATATCTGCATTACTCAATACACCTGTTATAGGGCCGAACGAGGGAGCTGCAGAAAATTTGACTGAAACCCCTGTCAGAATGGATACATTAGCAGTTTCAAAAGTCTCATCTGAAGAGAATATTAATGATGGTGTCAAATCTCTGTCATCCTCTTCTTCGCCTGAAATTCAGAAGCCAGATGGACAAGATACAAATAGTCCTTCTGAAACATTAGACGAATCAATAATTTCATATACATCTTTCACAGTTGCAGAATCTGCGTCTAAAGAGAGTAAGAGCAATGAAGATAACATCAAAAAAAGTAAGACAAAATCTGGTGTCATTCATCAGTGCCATTTAATTGACCCACATTCTTTGAAGCCTTGTCTTAAAATATTTTATGGTAAAAATGAGTTGTTAAGACACCAAGAATTTGTTCATGCTACAAGGAAAAAGATTTATAAATGCATATATTGCTCAAGAAATGGAAACAAAGTTCAAAGTTATCCTAGGCATGATTCTTTGGCAAGGCATATAAGGAGGAAGCATGGTGTGACGGGTAAGGAAAATAAGATGGCAGTTAACTACGCAAAAGAAAATGTGGAAATAATAGAAGATCCTACAAAATTCCCAAGCTCCCAAGTGTCTCATTACTCGAAGCCACTTCCCCGTCCACAATTTTTGAACAATGACTTCACTATAAAACCTGATTACGCTGGTTTCCTCCTGTTCAGTACTAGGGATTCGACCTCCAAAGCTAATTTTGTTGTTGGAAATCAAAAAGGAGGACCTTCGATTTCAGAATTAAATAACCCGACAACAGGCAATAATGCTCAATCAGGACCTTCTGAAACCCCACAATCAAAGCAGACCCTCCCTGAAACCCCTCTGTCAATGATGACACATTTTGCTTCGAAAGCTGTTCCTAGCACTCCACTATCTGTGCCGTCGCAACCGCTGCAACTGAACATCGACTCAACAAATTTGAAACCAACGCAGGCTAGCTTTCCTGCATTGCAAAACAATCCTAAGCCTTCTACAGCAAAGGAAGAACAGCAAAAGTTCAAATTCCAGTTCCAGCCTGCTCATAAATATAACAATGACAAATTGAGTTTTTCATAGCCAATTCTTATGTTCTGTAAAATATACCTTATAGTCCACAACCTCTCAAATTTTCAACTAACGAGAACACATTCTCTAACTTAATGTATACCAGATCCATGGAAGAAGTTACACATTATTATTTCTACAAATCTCAAATATGTAGTTATCTTACTACATTCTCAGTATATTACACTGCTATTTACCTTAATACTATTTATTGTACTGCATGGTATATATTACATCTATTGGCTTAAAGAGAAATTTTCCATTCTTCGATAATATCTATTAAATCATGGAATCATAGAAGATGAAAATTTCTCGTACTTATACTCCCCTCAATGTCTGACATCGCTCAGCGACTGGTTGCAAATTTCATTCTCAAAATCGTGCCCTTGTTCATCACTAAAGTACAAGTTCAAGCGGGTCGTGTGCGTGATCAAGGTTTTTTAAATTGCAGTCAATCAAAAATAATGATAGATGAATAGATATAGCTAGGTGGACCTTAAGCTTTATATTTTTTGAAGTTATTTAGAGGGGTCTGGAGTTACTTTTGGAGTATTATTAAAGGTTGGATATTTGTATTAAAGCAAATAGACAGATAAGTATAAAATTGGGAGACCTTGTATTAACAATTGGCTGATAAAAAGTAGCTAGAACCAGTACTAGCAATAGCTAGAAGCCTACACTAATTATAATAAGCTATACAACTTTGCTCGCATATTGCTTGCTTTCATTTCAAAATAGGTAATTTTTGTACTTTAAATTGACTGCGAGATGTACGGTGAGGAAGCACAAGAGAGTTTCATCAGGAATATGAATCTTAATCTGACGGTTGGTGACACTGAGAGTAACTGTGGAACAGAGATAATCAGTAAGAAGGATTATTTGACTTCGAATACGTCGTTAAGCTTGAAAGAAGTGCTTTCAGTCTTGTATGTATGTGTTCCCGAGGATTTGGATGAATACAATGAACATTTATACAACATAGCTTGGTTGATATTCCAAAATGAGATCAGTCCGACGCAACTTCTGGCTTTAGAGGAGAAATTTTATTCTTTGATGGACATGCTTTCTGCATTTATTAATACTGATGACCCTGTACATTCAAAACTATATACAACTGTTGAACGAATGTTTGATATCTTGGTTAAATTATCCACGCTGCCCAGAAATGTCCAATTCTCGGCAAGATGCATTAGATTCTTGACTACTTTGATCATGAGTTTGAATTACTGGGAGCTTTACAACCTATTGAATTGGAAGCCTACGATATATCATTTCTTAACTCTCATTCATTTTGATCTTCATCAGTGCTACTCTAAATTCATAAAAGATTATTCTAAATTTAACATTAAGGAAACTTCGTCCAGCATGCAAATGAAGTCACGATTACGAAGCTCAAGGAATGCGGTAAGTCCGCAAGAGTCTGAAAAGTCGGCGATACTTGCATCTGATGATTCTTCAATGGAAACATATGATGCTCCCTCTAAATCAAGCACGCCGTCATCTTTTTTGTTCGTCAATCCCGGTTCAGATGATCATGATAAGTTTGTTTCGGATTCCGTGGCTGGTATTGCACCTAAAGAGAAGAAGAAAGCTAAGGTTGATTCGAAGCTATCGGCACATAGAATCATTAAGAAGGCTAACACATCTAAATTATCAACCAAATCATCTAACTATGATCCAGATGTGGTGCATGAATGTCAATTACCTTCACCTGATGAACCAGAAAAACTCTGCTTGCGTAGGTTTTCTAGAAAATATGAGTTAATTAGACATCAGGAGACCGTTCACTCCAAAAAGAAAAAATTATTCAAATGTTATGTTTGTGTTAAACAAAATCCCAGCATAGGACCTAGGATATTTACAAGGCATGACACGTTGGCTAAACACATACGAGTTAATCATAAAATATCTGGTAGGGAGGCCAAGGCCGAAGTTGCATATTCAAAGAAGCATGCAGAAATAGTAGAGGAAGGTGACATAACAGTTCATGTTGGTAGAAGAAAAACGAAGGTAGATTTTGAGCTTCGCGCACATATGGAGAAAAAGAAAACATCAAAGCATGGCTCTGAGACTGATGATATGTCTCTCAACACTGCTGATGGGGATCCAGTAAGTTCTCCTGAGTACTCGCAGGTGGTTGATGATGTTGAATCTATATAATCTCAGCCATATGTAAATCCGGACATTATATATCTCAATTACGAAATAATATTCCTATAAACTTAGATAAACTGTACAGACTTCTCGTATTTTTGTTGTTCTAATATAGCTTTCATTGTTTCTTCATCAACATCCAGAAAGATATTTGCAGGGACCGTACTCAATCCAGTGGTCTTTCTACGTATATTCGGGTTATAGAATTCTGAATCATAGTATAAGCTTTCTGTTTCAGCTTTTTCTCCTTTTCTTCTTACCTTGAACCTCGTTGGTTGGGTTCCCGCGGGATAAAATGTTAATCCACTGTATGTATCTCTCACACCCCTAAGAAATGTTTCACTCCTTTGTTTCAACAAAGAAGAATTGTAATCGCGAGTTTGAAGTGCGATCTGGTACATCCAAGTTGGATCAGTTTGATAACTCACCAAAGGTATCCCTGAAACAGGTGTAGAACCTGTGTTAGAACCACCTTCACCAGCGGGATTTGCAGTTTTAAACTGGTTCCCGTAGAGCTCTGCGGGGTCTGCATATTCACCTGCTACATCACCATTATCTATGGCTCTCTGTTCCCAGAAATCATCGATGACCTTCTTTCCATTTTGGATTATAACTGCTCCAAATTCTCTGAAAATGGATCTCGCGGCTACTAAGTTTACTGAACGACCCTTGTAAGAATTAGGAATTATGTGTCTGTCAATAAGATCAAGTTTTTCTTCTTGTGTGCAAACTTTCTTAAAAAGATTCTTATGCGTTTTAAAAAGTAGATACGAATCGCGAAATCCAACCAACCTCGCTGGTTCCGTTGAAACCATGAACTGCTTGCTGCCGTTTCCAAGTACTGTGAAAGTCTTTACTCTGAACTTACGGTCACCTATGAGGTTTCCATCTTTATCAATTTTTTCTTGGCCCTTGGGATCCTCATCATCTAATATAACCTCGTCCTCCAAAACGTTCAATGCATTACCTTCTTCATCAAAGTATCCATCTTCAGTAGCTGTCAATCTGTTCTTCTTTCTCCCTCTTCTCTTTGGCCCTCGTCTTTTCTCTTCTACAATGATACGTTTTGGAGTAACAGCTTTACCTCTTGACTTTCTAACTCCCTCTTCATCTTCTTCCTCTTCTTCCTCTTCATCATCCTCTTCTTCGTCTTCATCGGCGTCTTCGTCCTCCCCCTCATCTTCATTTACCTTATTTTCATCGGGCTTCTCGTCTTGGATGTACGCGTCATTATCGTCTATTCTTGATTCCTCTTCTTCATCATCATCACTCTCAATCTTACGCTTCCTATTACTTCTATTTCTTATACTTCCTGAATCCTCCTCTTCTGAAGTTGAATCCATCTTACTGTGATCACCTTCTGGTTCATTATCGTTGTATTCTTCATCATCATCAGAATTAGGGTCAAATCCAGCAAGGTTTGAGACATTTCCTCTAGCTTTTCTATGTGACCTAATACCGTCAGCTTTAGCAGCCTTCTTCTTGTTGCTCGGTCTGCCTCTTGCCATAGTTAATACCTATGCTACAAGTCGAAAATCTAAATTGAGACTTATTTATTTTGGTCGTGTATTTACCGTTGAAACTATTCAACTATCTATTTACAAAATTGCTTGAATACTACATGGCTTCAAATACATTCTATTTAGTACCTTTATTTCCAGAAGGCTCCTCATCCTTGAAGATATTTTTCCCATCAAGATACTTATCAAATGCATCATTATTTTCAGGGAATGGGCGTTTGCCCAATAAACGAATCATATCTTCTCTTGTAATGTATTCCTTGCGTAAAAGCTCTTGAGCAACCAATTCAACTGCTTCTTTCTTTTGCTTGAGCAAATCAACACACTTATCATAAGAATCACGAACAATTTGTTTAACTTCTTCGTCAATTATCCTACTGGTTTCATCACTAAAAGGCTTGGTTAAATCGTCAGAGGAATGAGTGTCGGCGTAGTTTACCATACCAACCTTTTTAGACATCCCAAACCTTAAGACCATTGATTGAGCTATGTTTGTCACCTTTTTGAAGTCATCATGGGCACCACCTGTAACTGATGAGAAATGCAATTCTTCAGAAACTCTTCCACCCAAAGTCATAATCATTCTGTCTGTTAATTGTGCTGCTGACATCAAGTATTGGTCGGGTGGGAGATATTGAGCATAGCCTAATGCTCCTTGGCCCCTTGGTATGATAGAAACCTTCAACAACGGATATGCATGTTTTAAATACCAGCCACATACGGCATGACCTGCCTCATGATAAGCAACAATCTTTTGCTCATCAGGTGCAAGCAACTTTGATTTTTTCTCGATCCCTCCAATGACTCTTTCTATGGCTAATTCAAAATGTCTAACACTTACTGCTTTTGCGTTATATCTTGCAGCAATTAAAGCAGCTTCATTACAAACATTTGCAATGTCAGCACCTGAAAAGCCTGGTGTCAAAGCGGCTAATCTTCCTTCGATATCCTTATCAATATTTTGCTCCATCTTAATCTTTTTCAAATGGACTCCAAATATCGCCTTACGGTCCTCCAATTCTGGATTATCAATTGATATATGCCTATCAAATCTACCAGGTCTCAAAAGGGCCTTATCCAAAATATCGGCTCTATTAGTACCAGCCAAAACAACAACGTGATCAGAAGTATCGAAACCGTCCATTTCAACTAAAAGTTGATTTAAAGTAGTTTCACGTTCCTCGTTTGCTCCAGTTGCATTACCTTTGGAACGTTGTTTACCAATTGCATCGATTTCATCCACAAATATTATAGAAGGAGCATTTTCTCTCGCAGTTTTGAATAAATCACGGACACGGGATGCTCCTACACCAACGAACATTTCAACAAACTCAGATCCAGATACAGAATAAAACGGAACACCAGCTTCTCCTGCCGTAGATCTTGCAATCAATGTTTTACCAGTACCGGGTGGACCGGACAAAATAGCACCTCTTGGTATCTTAGCTCCCAATTTCTCGTATTTCTCAGGATTCTTCAAAAAGGTAACAAATTCCATAATTTCTTGCTTTGCCTCTGTCATTCCAGCTACGTCCTTAAATTTAACCTTAACATCAGTTTCTTGGTTGAACTTTTTGGCTGTCGACTTTCCAAAATTTAACGGTCCACCAACTCCTCCTATATTAGCCTTTTTCGTCATGTAATAAATGGCACCTAAAAAGAGAAGGGTTGGAACAAAGTTCGCAATTAACCTACCAGTATTACCCTCAGAAGAAAAGATTGTAGGAATTCTCAACTCCTCTGGAATACCAAGATCGGTTTGTACTTTCATGAGATTTCTTTCAAATGATTCAACAGAGCCTATATTGAAATAATAAGGAGCTGAATCATGATACTGGGCGTATCCAGCATCATTAAACTCAATATAAGCAGTTTTATTATTTACAACTAGCAACCTTGAAACAAGTCTTTTCTCTAAAAATTGTGACGTAAATTCCTGAAAACTAACTTCGTGTCCTTTGTCAGATGTCAATGAATAAAGAAGGTATAAGGTAATACCTCCTAATAAACCAAATTGGAAATATTTCATTGAATTACTATTCAAGTTGATCTCAAATTCTATAGGTTTTCTGCCCTTGTCGTCCCTATTGCCCTTCTCTTTGTTTTTATTTTCTGACTTCTCTTTCTCTTGCTTGCCGACGTTAAAAGAAAACCCTTTGAATTGTTCTTCATTCTTTTTTTTGTCCTTAGTTTTACCAAACATTTCGGAAATGTTACGCTGAATAGCTTCAACTTCAGAGCTGATGAGTTCATATCTAGCATATTCTTCCGGGCATAAAGCACAAGTCATCCTCTTGTCAGGGGTTGCAAAAGGAGTAGAAGATAAAGTTGAAAATACTTGGAACCAGGCAACAGCAACTTCCGGTGGTATATTCAAAGCCTTTCCTGCTTCCGTAGCTCTCTGGTTTAGTTCCTCGTTTATGTCACCGCTAGAGTATGATTCCAACAATTTGGTCAAATCAGGACTATCAAACTTGAGTTCATCAACGAACACTAAATTGTTCAGCAAAGAATAATATATGTGGAAGTAAAACAACACTTCATCCTTTGTTAATGTCTCATAAGAAGGATATTGCTTAGAAAATTCTCTAATTATTTTGCTAATGATAATATCAGGATTTTGGGCTGTGGTTGTACCATCTGAGTAAGATTCACACTCTTCATTAAATGAATCTAACATAAATGCGTACACATCTTGATAATATTTCAAATTTTTATGATCTAATGGATCTAAATCGAATCTTATCACAGGAGAGGGAACAATTTCACTGGATAATTTCTCAGACTGAGCCTGAGCTACTAGCTGTTCTTGTTTTAACAAATCATTTTGTAGCTTGTATTTTTCAATCAAACTTGCTTTCTCGTACTTTTCCTTTAGCTTCTTCAACTTTTGAATCTCAGAGTCCAACTTGTCTCTGTTATGTTCATGATGCTTATCTGGAGAATGTAATTGCTTAGAACTATGAAGATACCTTAAGCTATTAAATCTAAGTCCGATCTTTATACGAGTCGAGGGATACCTCACAAGCAACCCATGTCTGCCTATTCTAACACTAGACATCCTTGACCTTGCCGATTTTAATGATTGAATGTTAAATACTCGACTTTTTGTGCTCGTTGGTTTGCCTTCATATACTTTTGACTACCTATTTAGGAATTAACCTTCATTTTATATAGTCGTGTGAATATGCTTTCGCCTTGCAAATCATTTATAACGATATTAAATATATCTCCTTGATGATCTTTACACATAGAGTGGCTCATCAGCTATTACATTTTATTTTTATACTGTGTTTAATATAGTCACTCACCCCTCCCTTCGAGCTTTATTCGAAAATGAAGACAGGTTTGCTCTAGATCAGTAGCAATATAATAACCAGAAGAACGAAAAACAGTATCAAAGCTGGAATGATACTCATCAAAAAGGATCATACTATTGGAATGAAAGAAATTGGGCTTATTTTCTTCCGTGGTGATTACATTTTTGACTATAACTTGTTAAGCTGTGAATTCCATGCTTCGAGCTCAGGAATTAATGTGTTATTACAAAACGATTTATTCTTCATTTCAGTAAGGAAATTTTAAAGTCAGGAATGTTGGGTTTCTTATATTCTATATTGTTAGTATTTTATATTGATTTTAAATCAGGCCCCACTGGAGCAAATTTCATGGCTTTGAATTGCTGCGAAAACTAATACTGAGTGTGATATTTTGGATGGTATTATAAGTGCCCAGATTTATATATGCTGCTGATAGTTTGCTTTGAGATAAATAACGTGAAAAAAAAAAGATAATATTTCTTAATATTCAGCAAGTTTTGATAGGTTGTACATTAGCTGGTAATTTTGGAATATAGATCCATATTTCCTTGTGATATTCATAAAGCAGCGAATTATTTAAGGAAGCTCACTATTGGACCTATATTTATTGAGATTATTTAAGTGCAGATTTATAAAATCCATTTAGTCATTTCGAATAGTGCAGTCAGCTAGCTTAGTTGCTAAGTCCGAATATCTAGTTTCTTGTATAAAACTTCTGAATCTATCAGCATGTCAGATGAGCTTTAGGTAGTGACAAGAAAGTGTAAATACACGTATCTATATACCTAATAATCTATCTATATGTACTTTCACTATGTAAGCATGTAAATTTGTAACTAAAAATAGTATAATCGCCTGGGTTGGTCTGTATGGTGGGATAACCTCGTAAATTGTGAAAGTGAATTTGACACAACCGAAATGAAATCTCAACTTCTAATACATGATCCGAGTAACATTCTAAGAATATTCGGTTTTCATAAAATATTGGAACTTTCATTGTCGGAGAAGTTATAATGAGTGACCGGATTCACTCTAGCGATGATCGAAGCATTGAAAATGAAGAAAGTATGAATATTAATGAGGCTCAAGTATCTGATTCTTCCCCCGAAGAAAATGAACTGGATCTGGTCCAAAGTTATAATAATGCTGAAAACGATGTTACTGAAGCAACTACAGATAACCAGGAAAACCTTGCAAGCTTAAAAAGTTCCAAAAGGCATCTCTCTGTACAAGATGCCAATTCTATAGTTGGAGGGCAAACGATAAATGAGGATCTTAAAGAGCCTCTTGACTTTGAAGATACTATATTGCCTGCTGGTATGACACCTAATGCAGAAGTAGTAGATGAAGATCTGAATGAAAAATATCACGGTAACCAGAAGGTGTTCTCTTTTTCTTTACCTTTTGGAGGATTGAGCGATATTAAATCTGTGTATAAACAAATACTGTCGATAAAGTTAGAATCGTCTCATAAAATCGTTCCAAAGCTCAATATAATAGAAAGCTCGAAGCCCAGTGATGAATTTCTGCGTAGATCTTCGATGAGTACCCTTGAAGAGGCACGTTATTTTTCAGGATACAAAGGCGTTGCAGATGTAAGAATGAGAGCTGTAAAACATTCTCTAACCCCCAGTTTTAATGAAAAAATCTTAGATATGTTAAGCACAAAAAAACTTAAACCACATGAATCTATTTACAACGATATTAAGGGTAATATAGTGATCTTGGGCGGTTATAGAGGATCTATTCTTCGCAACACAAAGACTGGTAGGCGTGTTTGGGTTCCTATAAAAGCAGGATTACATTTACGTCGTGTTAACCTTTTGCTAGGTCCTAGGCCAGAAGATGAACTCCATGCTGAAGATACTATTTATGCCGATGGAATTCTTAAGAACATAGGCCCAGTTGATATTTGTAAAAAGCTTATTAACAAGTTAAGAGCAAACCCCTACGCAAATGTCAAAGAGTTCGGTTACGATTGGAGGTTAAGCGGTAATTTATTAGCATTAAAGCTCAAAGAGTTCCTCAGTGATATTTATAATGAGACTGGAGAGGGTACCATAGTTATAGCTCACTCGATGGGGGGAATGATTGCCCAGCTGGCGATGCAGAAAGATCCCAAGCTATTCAGGGGATTATTATATGTAGGCTGTCCAAGCGAGACGTTAAACATTCTCGGGCCCTTGAGATTTGGAGATTCTGTACTTTTTTCTGATAAAATATTGACATTTGAAACTAATTTCATGATGAGATCTAGTTTTAATTTCCTCCCTCTAAGCGGTAAGGTCTTTTTTAACAGAGAAACACATAAATATTATGAGCTCGATTTATTTAATCCAGAAACCTGGGTTACATACAACCTTAATCCATTAGTATCCAGCTACAGAAAGAGACAGTTAGAAACAGAATCTGAAAGTCAATCCATACAAACTAAATTATTAGGAGACAATCACCAACACAGTTCTCCTTTTGGCTTGAAGATCTTAAATTATAGAGCTACTTTAAATCTCAGAGGGAGATTGCGAATTCCTTCTCCTGTATTACGCTCCGAAAAGTCCCCTCCTTCACGATTTGATAAATCACCACTGCCCGATAATGATTCTTCTAGTTTATACGAGGTAGCTACATCTGGCTTGAGCGAAGAATCATTTTCTTTTCTGTTTGAAGAGGCATATAATTACTTAAAAGAGACGTTGTCTTCGACTAAGAAGTTCCTTCTTGGCTTAAAATTTGATGAAAAACTTGAGAACGAATATCCTCCATTAGCTATCGTATATGGAAACACGGTACCTTCTGTTAGGGGCTCTTTGGTGGATAGCGCTGAAGATATAAAAAGTGGAAACTACTATCATTTTTTCTACGGACATGGGGATGGTGTAGTACATCAAAAGTGGCTATTGCCTGAAAATACTGGATTTACGAAGTACAATGAGAGTACCAAAAAAGGACATATTGTAGGCAAATTCAGTTCAGATTGCGGACATGTAAATTTAATGACGGACCTTAAACAAGTTGGAAATGCATTGTACTCCATAGTTGAAGCTGAAAAGACCTGGAAGAGTAGGTCTTCATCGCAAGGTGCTTAAATAAATTTCCAATATATTTCCAATATTCTTGTATATTTAACAAATCTATTTATCATGACTTATTTTGCATTACTTCTGAAAGATAATATATATACATATGTGTGGGTGTGGGGTATATGCTCAACTTATGGTTCTACTTCAAAGTAACGTACTTTCATCCATAAACTACATGAAGTACATTGTATTATTATTTCGTATGCACCATCTTCTATTAAGTTATCATTTTCTTCTAGATCTTTCTCTTCGAGTCTGAACGAATTAGTGGAAAAACATCTAGGGCAGTCTTTTTCCCAGTAGTAAGTTTCGTTTTCACTGACCATTTCCTTAAAATCTTCTAGAGTGTACACTTCAACTCCTGACGCATGAAATTTCACTTCAGTATCCTTCTCTTTGTCTCTGAGATTGGCATCGTACTTCTTTCTTAAATCTTCATCGAATAAGGTATTATAAGCATATTGAATTTGATCTACGGTTGTTCTACTGTTCTTGCTTTTATCTGGGTGATGTTCAAGTAATTTTTTCTTGTATGCTAGTCTTATTTCTCCTTTTTCACATTCTCCTTCTAGGCCAAGAATCTCATATAAATTTTGACTATTTATCTTTAGTTGATCCTTATAGTTACTCATGCTAAGTGTTTAAGTCAACTCGAGAGTCTTCTCGATAACTATCTGTCACGTGATCACGAAATTTTTACTCGATGAGATTTATCTATTCTTGAAGATCCATTATTAGTGATACGAGCATGTCGAACGAAAAGAGGAAAAAAGGTTCAAGCACACAAGTAAGAGCTGTATCATATTCCGAAGAACCATCATCTGTTGTGTGCTCGTTCTTTAACGGAATCACTATTCCTGAAAGCACGAAATTTGATGTGTTTAAGCATAAGAACAAAGATGAATATTGCGTCCACGGTGATAATGAAAGGTTAAATTATTTGGGAAATAACGAGAATGAATCCCATGATTACTATATTGCAGTTTACGACCCTATTCATAAACTGGTTGACATTCAAAAAACGCCAGTATTTCAGTCTAGGGTGGTACCTAAATCAAAGAGAAAGTATGAGGGCCCTTCAATAAAACAGACTGGTCTTCGTAACATAGATAGAAGAAATGCCTTGGGTGAAGCATTCGGTACTAAAAAGGCGAAAGCGGCAATATCAAATATTGAAAGAAACAGGATTGATGCTGAGAAACTTCAAGATGCTGAATTTGATATCGTGGATTCAGTCAAGACCACTACCGAAACCTTACCTACGAGAGATCAAATGAATAATGCTTCTGCTGAAGAAAGGTCTATACCTGAACCTAATTTGGATGCTACCGCAGTTGAAGATATTTACCCATTATACAACATAATTCCAAAGAAAGAATGGTCGTATTTACGTGTTGGTGCCTTATTTGGTGAAGAGGATCTTGACAAGCAGCTTGAACTTTTACCATATTCCAAATCGCTGTACATTTCTAAACGTTTACCTAGTGTCATCAAAGCAAAGAATACAGAAAGGTTACAAATGTTGTTTTATGCTTCCTTGCTTTTTGGAGTATATGAAAATAGAAGAGTAAAAGATAAACAAGCTTTAATGACAAGACTAGAGAATAAACCTTCTGAGGTTCTCATCGATGGGATTATAGAAAGATTTACAATTGGCCGAGTTTCTCTGTTTGGAAAGTCTAAGGATAGATCATTTGTCATTGATTTACATCATGAGGACAAGCTTTTGTGCTACTTAATTGCGATCTTATTTCATATTGATGGATTCACTATTGAGCTTGCTCCATTAGTTCATGAGTTGAACTTGAAACCTACAAGACTTACTAATCTCAGCAGAGCCCTTGGTGCTGTAGTTAAGTCTGCAACAATAGCTCAGGCGGAAGCATTTGGTATACCAAAAGCTGCTGCATCTAGTTACAAGGTTGCAACACTAAAGGTACCATTTACTCTTCCTCAAATTTCTAGAAGAGGTAGAAGATAAAATCACCTGAAATGTATAGCATTAAATATTATATTACACAAAATTATTTTTTTAAAATCGCTCTGCTTGAGTTCATTTTAGAGAACTATCTGTTTGCAAGTTCAAGATTAATAGATATGGGTGATACTACAGAAGAGAATTCAAAAGTTCTTGAAGATGCATTGGTTTCTCTTGCTGCGTGTGAGCAAGAAATGGATAAGGCAGAGCTAAAATCCACCGTTTTTAGATTAAGGAACACTCAACCCATCTATAGTAAAAGAAGAAGTATTTTGAAGAAAATTCCAAAGTTTTGGTATATAGTATTGGCTGAGAATGAAGACTTTTCCGACTATATAGCTGATGAAGATTCGAAATACATTGAATGCATTGAGGACATCTATGTGTACTACCCTGTGGCTGATTCTGACGACAAAAGTCCATCTAATTTTAAAATAACAGTTTCATTCAAAGATAATGATAATGAAATCCCTCTTATCCAGGAACAAGAGATTACTAAGGAGTTTAGAATTGAAACAAAAGATGGGGAAGAAAAAATTGTTTCTGATTCTGTCGGAATCGAATGGCCTCTGGACATGAAAAATATAATTCCTGCAGAAATTAAAAGCCTGGTCAAAGGACAATTGACTGTTGAGCAAAAGAAGTTATATAGAAAAGGTATGAGGTCCTTCTTTTCTTGGTTTTCATGGACGGGAACCAAACCTGGAAAAGAATATAGAAATGGAGAAGAACTCACTCGTTTAATTATAGATGAATTGTTTCCGTATGCTGTGAAGTTCTACACAGAAGCTATGCCTGGTGAATCAGCTGGTGAAGAAGACACCTCGGAGGGAGAAGAACTCGATTTAAGCGGTGATGAAACTGACGACGGTAGCGAAAAAAAAGAGGATGGTGATTCCGACCAGCAAGAAAATAGAAATCGCCAGGAATCTGCAGGAGATAGTTTTTCTACTTTAAAACGTCACATGGAGGGCGATAACCTAACTACAGAAGAAATTCCGCATAAAAAGCCTCGTATACATTAGATTAGATGACTATGTACTAATATCAAAACCAAGCGTGCATGTACCGATTATTTAGTATATGATGATTAATATCAAATTCATTTCACACTTCAGCATTGTTTTGCTTACATCTCTACGCCTCTATTATTATCTTATAATAAAGGAGCACTAGTGTTGTTGGAGCTCACCAGTTAATTTTTGAGTGACATTTTCCCAAGGCATAAGTTAAATGAGTGTCAAGACTGCTCAAAGCAAATCTGAAGAGCCTTATCGTGGTCCAAACCTCAACATCACGTTAACATGTCCCGAATGCAAAACATATCCTCCAGATTTAGTTGAAAGATTTAGTGAAGGTGATATTGTTTGCGGAAGTTGTGGACTTGTTCTTAGCGATCGTGTTGTCGATACTAGATCGGAGTGGAGAACTTTTAGTAATGATGATCAAAACGGAGATGACCCCAGCCGTGTTGGTGATGCTGGAAATCCATTATTAGACTCGGAAGACTTATCTACGATGATATCTTATGTCCCCGATAATACTAAGGTGGGGAGGGAGTTGAACAGAGCACAATCGAAGTCATTGGTCGATAAAAAGGATAACGCTCTTGCTGCCGCATACGCAAAGATTTCACAGATGTGTGATGGGTACCAACTTCCACGTATAGTCCAAGATGGTGCTAAGGAGGTATACAAATTGGTGTATGATGAAAGACCTCTTAAAGGTAAATCACAGGAATCTATTATGGCGGCGGCCATTCACATAGGTTGTAGAAAGGCTCAGGTTGCTCGTACTTTCAAAGAAATTTGGGCTTTAACAAATGTTCCTCGTAAGGAAATTGGTAGGGTTTCAAAAATTGTTAACAGAATTATACAAGAAAAGAACCAAGCTAACCCTAATGCTTACTCTCTTATACAAGATAACTTACAGACTACTCAAACATCAGCAGAAGATTTGATTAGAAGATTCTGCTCACATCTAGGCCTTAATACTCAAGTTACTAATGCTGCCGAGTACATTGCTCGAAGGTGTAAAGAAGCGGGTATATTGGCTGGGAGATCCCCAATTACGATCGCGGCAACAGTGATTTATATGGCAGCTTTAGTTTTTGGCACTGATCTTCAACCATCAAAAATTGCAGATAAGACAGGCGTAAGTGATGGTACTATTAAAACATCATATAAAGTAATGTATGAAGAAAAAGAGAAATTAATAGATCCATATTGGATAGAAAGTGGGAAGGTAAAGTTAGACAATATCCCAAAAAATTGATTTTTTTTTTCAAGAAGCAATATTAAAAACCATAATAGCAATATAATTTCAAACATAATAATATAAACATAATCTTGAAGAATATTTCTTAGTTTTGTAGTTTATCTCAATATCTCGTGATTATTTTAAAGTAAAAATAAGTGCGATTAACAGAAATCCTAGCAAGTTTTTATTGAGCCATTAGACATGCTTAAGTTTGTAAGAAGACTTGCGACCTCGCCGGAGAAAAAGCAGAATCTACAAGATGTAGTAATTGTTGGAGGTGGCCCAGCTGGTCTTACTCTTTTAGCGGCCTTAAAAAGTTCTCCTGTAACCAGGCATTTATCTTGTACTTTGATAGAAGGCTCGTCATTGGATGCTTGCAGAGAATTCAATCAATCTCCACCAGAGAATTATACAAATAGAATAGTTTCTTTGACTCCTAAGTCAATTGAGTTTATGCAGAATAAGGTAGGAAATTGGAATCACATTTTGCAAGATAGAATCAAATTTTACAATAATATTATAGCTTACGATTCACGTTCAGATGGTCGAATAAATTTTGATGCATCTGCTACCAAATATGGTGTATTAGCAGCAATGTGTGAAAATATCAATATTCAAGGATCTCTATTGGCTCGTATCGATGAATTGAATGAACAGCACGGTGAGGCTTATGATGAGATAAGGATAATGGACAATGTAAAAGTTGTAGATATTCAAAGCCCTGTGCTTGTAAAAGATGGGAGTCTCTCGGAAGCCTCTTCAAACTTGCCTAATACTAGCACCAAGTTGAATTGGCCCGTTATTAAATTATCCAATGGTGAAGAAATAAGTGCTCGATTGCTAGTTGGTGCAGATGGATATAATTCTCCTGTGAGGAATTTCTCTAAGATTGATTCCTTAGGGTGGAATTATGATAGATTTGGTGTTGTCGCGGTTATCAAGCTTCAATATGAAGATTTTCGTTCGATTGGTTGGCAAAGGTTTTTATCGAGTGGACCATTGGCAATTTTGCCCCTAACAGAAGATAACGCAACTATTGTTTGGAGTACGACACCAGAGTTGTCCAAATTATTGCTTGAGGTTCATCCTGACATTTTTCCTAAATTAGTAACTGCTGGAATGACATTGAGTGAAGTCGAATTAAAATATATATTTGACATGTTACACAATGATCCCAAGGATATGCAAGTTATTGATGAAATAGACTGGAGAATATCAAATTTAAAAACATCTGAATTAGAGCAGAATTATCCTATCCCGGTCTTAAGTTTAGTAGACAAATCTAGAGCTCGTTTTCCATTAAAGATGGCACATGCAAGTACTTATACAGCTCTGCGTATCGCATTGATCGGCGATGCGGCTCATACTATCCATCCTCTAGCTGGGCAAGGGCTCAATATGGGTCAATCTGATGTTTCGCATCTAATGGACGCTTTAGAGATGGCTACAAAGAGAGGGTTAGATATTGGGAGTACAATGTCCTTAGATCCTTACACTGCCAGTGCATGGCCATCCAATCATGTTCTATTAGGGGCTTGTGATAAATTACACAAGGTATTCGGTGTTCAGAATGAAGTATTCGCTTGTTTAAGATCTCACGGGATGAATACACTCAATTCTTTGGGATTTATTAAAGACTTAATGATGAAATCGGTCAGCGGAAACTAAGTCCGTTATTCCTGTATATAAAGTATGTACATCTTCGCTCTCTATCGAGTAATGAATGATATGATTCTGTTAGCAAGGCATAGAAAGGGAACAGAGGAGCTTTTTCATATTCCTCTAGTGATTAGACTTAGATTTTATTCCATCATCCCCAATGATGAGCTCGTTTTAAAGAAATTGCAAGATGCAAAGCCTATAATGAACCAATTTCGCTTGCCCAAGACCCAACATACAAGACCAAAATTTCCGATTGTATTATGTCATGGATTTTCTGGATTCGATTATTTTGATTTCTTACCTCTTCATGGCTTAGAGTTCTTGAGGAAAAAAAAAGTTTTGAAACCGACGGTGAAAAAGGCATTAATTCATTTTGACTACTGGCATGGAATAAAAGAAGCATTAAGCAATATCGGGGCTGAAGTAATTATAGCAAGGGTACCGCCCTATGGCTCTATTAAAGAAAGATCTTCCATTTTGAATGATTTTTTGGAATCCCAGGCTTCTCTTTTGCTAAATAATCCGAATAATTCAATAACTGGTGAGCCTTCATTCAATTTAATTGCCCATTCCATGGGAGGTTTAGATTGCAGATATTTGATTTCGAAAATGCAACATAAGGGGTTTGATATCAAATCTCTAACCACGATTTCAACACCACATCGAGGTTCAGAATGTGCGGATGTAATCATGAATTGGCTTGGAAAACTCAATCTTTCCAAGAGCCTAATTCCCAGATCTATCATCGACCTAACTACCCTGAGATGCGAAGAATTTAATAAAGAGGTCATTGATAGCCCTAATGTATCCTACTTTTCATATGGCGCACGTTTCCATCCTCGTTGGTACAATATTTTTTATCTAAGCTGGAATTTGATATATCATGAGACATTAAGAAGGAACAAATATAACAGCCTTAATAGTCCCACTGATAATGATGGTATGGTTAGAGCTTATAGCGCCGTATGGGGGAAGTACCTTGGCACACTAGAAGGTGTAGATCACTTGGATTTGATTAATTGGACGAACAGGTTTCGCATGGCTGTTGACGAGGGTTTGTTTCATACACATAATAACTTTAACCCTATAGCACTTTACTTGAATATTGCGGAAATGCTTTTTGAAGAAGGGTTTTAAATTGCTGGTGCTTTGCATATTGTTCATAATATTTCGTTTGTAAACTATTTATACTACATATCATATTAGGCTCAAACCCAGTAGATCCGATGCACAATTACTGCAGTAATCAACAACAGCTTTCACGCCTTCCCGGACTTCAGAAAATGAATCATCAGTCGAATTGGTTAATAGTGCTTCGTATACATTCTCTTTGAAATAATCGCATTTTGCAATTTCGCTGTTGAGCCAATTTTTCCACTCACTTTTCCTTATTCCTTCCTCCATTGAATTAAGCATTGTCAATTCCAAAATTAATTCATTTCTCTTGACAGCGATATCACTGAAAATGTTATCAAGTTTTATTCCGAATCGTTTAGTCTCTGTAGTACCATAATGATCGTAGTTGATGCTAAATCCAGTCTCGTATCTTCCCTGCGATAACTTTTTATATCCTTCATAACATTTTGATGAGTTTCCATCAGCAGAATTATTATAGAAGTTATTCAACATATCTTCATAATCTTTTATGTATATCGCTCTCTTTAATGTGTTTGATGTGGATTCTATGTTCTTTTCCGCCACTTGAGCAGCAGACAGAGCAAGCCAATAATTTCTCGCTGATTTTCCTAACAAGAATACATTCATGAGAGATGAGGAACATAATAATAGCAATAATAACCAATTTATTTTTATGATGCTCTTGACCTTTTTGATGAATAATACAAAAACCAAAAATAAGTTCAAGAAAAATTGACCAATAAAACGAAACACTTTTTGGCAAATATAAGAACAGATAAAATATTGATTCAAGTGTAGATTTGCGTCTTCGATCTTTACATCTTGTAGCATGTTTCCAATTTTCAATTTTCCAAAGAGTAACGCTGCCTTGACATTCTGGCCATGTGTGCCTAGTTTTGATGAAGCCCTTTTGATGCTTGAGTCAACATAATGTCCATAATTGACAAAATTTCTGTATAGAAAAATAATTTGTAGCTTACAGAATAGGTTATTAGAAATAAATTTGAAATTTGAAAATACAAGCAATTTGCATTGAGTTTCACTGTAACTTACAATCACAAATCGATATACGACTCCAAATTTGCAAATTCCTAACATATTGAAGCCTGACACTTCGTGTGTAAAATTGTAATAATTGTTTTCTTCCTGATGCTCAATGTGCTGCTCCACGTAGATGTTTCCACGGGAAATTGAATTTTTAACGGGTACAATGAACTTCCTCATTAATTGTCCATTTTGTTTGTACCAAGGGCATCTTATTACCTCGATTACTTCTGTGAACTCATTACCACCGTTTAATATAGAAGATTTTTCGCCAAGCAAAATGTGAAATAGAGCACTAGCTGGTATGTCTAATACGTTAGAATACTTCCTACCACTAGTTGCCGAATAATCAACTTTATAGGACACTAAAGGAGTAAAAGATTTCAGCATATCAGTTGCTGGTAGCTCCCCTGTGCTATGGTTTGCATTGCTAACTCGTGATTTCTCTCTGTAGTATTCATCCTCTATACTTTTCAAGCTCGTCAACATCTTAACCAAATCATCTGGATTGTCTTTTGCTTGATTCTCTAAAAGGTATTCAAAGTTCCGTTTCATTAAGAGTGCTTCGCCAACAAATATCCTCAATTCAACTTTCCCTCGTATAGTATGCAATGCCAAAATGTCATAATCGATTCCTAATGAACATTCAATAGAAATGTAATCTTCCAATGGTCCTTTATAAAGTGAAACAAAGCCAAAAGTTTGAATATATACGTATAATGCTTTATTAGTGACGAATGCTCTTCCATTTAAAGTCAAAGACTTTGAAGGCATCCATACCGAACTGAACGAAAAGAGACACACTTCTCCTTGCCCAACTGCAGTTTCAAATAATGCTCTTAACTGTATATCAAAGGGAATTAACTTGGGAGGGTAATCTTTTTCGAATGCTATTCCACATTCGCTTCCTATGCTTTCAAAATTCTTTTTATCAACGTATAGAGGTGAAACAACCTTCAGATCAAGCTCCAGAGTATTATGTAAATAGTAAAGACCCCAATTTAACGACCCCCAAATATTAGCGGTCAATGCTTTTGGTAAATTATTTGATGCTATTAACGAGTAAGCTATTATTGAAGTTTTGGTATTTTCCGTAATACAGGGGGGTCTGATTTGAGGAATTTCATAATAGACATACTTTTGAAATGTGGCTTTGTTCTTCTCTATATATCTTGCTAGTTGCCCTGAAGTCCTTTTCCTGCCTTCTTTAGTAGCAATTGTAGTTTGTGTCATATCTTTGTCTGCAGTGTAACTTGATGTGCATGCAAATTCTTTCAAGAGAGGAGGAAACCTTTGTGAGCAAAGGTCTTGAAACTTAGAGTCATAACTAGTTAAAATTCTATTCTTTTCATTAGAAAATACCTTCAACCAAGATTTCAAATCATGAATAGTCTCCGCTTGGAATATAAAAGAACTCTCAACTGTTTTCAATTCAAAACAAAACCTTCTACCTGCATCAGGAGCGTACCTAACTGTGCACAAAGAAATTCCAATCTTACCTGTCTCTTGCACAAAAGTCCTGGAAGGACTCAAAACTAGAAATCCAAAAAATCCATTTTTCAACGTCGCCCAGCGTCTCACCCAAGTGGGCCTCGTAGATTTGTTCTTGTACGTCTTCATGAACAAATACC
The DNA here is from genome assembly GCA_031081795.1 of Debaryomyces singareniensis. Lineage (NCBI taxonomy): Eukaryota > Fungi > Ascomycota > Pichiomycetes > Serinales > Debaryomycetaceae > Debaryomyces > Debaryomyces singareniensis. The sequence continues at coordinate 366,028 of JARYSX010000004.1, forward strand.
CATGTTTCTCAAAGTTATTTTCGTTTATATCAGCTAGCAGTCTAGAATTTACTAATGCTAAATTGAAGTCATTTACAATTATGGGTTTAGAGAGGGTGCGATTCAAATTATCTTCAATTTGGTTCCTTGCGCTTGTCAAATTCAGAAGAAAAGAATCCATTGCAGAAGAATAATAGCTATTCCATGCACTAATTCTATCCATCGATTTTAAATTATCTTTGAATGTGTGTGATAAGTTCATTTTTTCTGCTATCTTATGCTTACCATCCCAAAGGTCGCTACATAACAGGATAAGGCATGAATCAAGCTTTCTTCCCAACTGGATCATACTAGACACAATTAGGAGAGACTCATGTATATAATTGGCTCTTATAGTGCATAACTGTTTATAATTTTCAGCAACAACATTTGCATCTCTAGTACTGGGCGAGGCAGCATATGCGTCACTGTATTTCTCGTACTGTTGTTGACAGTCATCAAACTGTTGCCTTAAAGTCTTATACTCTAATATCGAGCCTGCTAATTGTGTTTTCAATATTTCGGTTTCCTTAGAGTGCACATTCAACGCCTGTAGACTAGCACCCCAGAGTTCTCTAAAGGATTCTACAGTTAGCTTAAGCGATCTAACTGTATACTCTTGGTCTACTGCACCATCCATTAAGAAAGGCGGAACCATATGCTCGAGAAAGGAGTTCGAAAAGGTCTCTAGCTCTTGCACATAACTAGGAAATTTCTTTAAAGAACTCCCTATAGCTATTAGCCACTTTTCCACATTTGCAATCTGAAGATCGGAATTTTCAATCTGAGCCCTAAAACTGGGGGAATCCAATGCAGCCTCTTTTAAAGAGACTGCAATAAGCTTAAATTCTCTTTGAGTTTTATTTACACCCAGATATTGTGTTGTCATAATCTTACATTAACAGGAATAAACTAAACTCTTTTTAACATTCAGTGTCCTGTATATAACTTGTTCTTACCATGGCTGGCTATTAGGAAAGATAGGTATCAAACGTATAGATTAGTAGATAATGCGATGTATTAGGTACTAAGATAATAGATAATGTTATAGTAACAATAGCCTTCAAATCGTCCTTGTCTTGAGTTTTTCTTTTTCGGTAATTTGAATTTTTCTATAATTTGCAACTTTTCCATAATTTTAATAAACAAATAAGACAGTAAGCTTAATTTAGTTACTGTTCACCATAATTTTCCATAAATACAAACACAATATTCTCTCAGCAGTGGTGCTACTATTGAAGCAGATGCAGACTTCGGATTTGCAAAGAAATATTTGTTGCAGATTATGGTCTAGGATTGGAAATCAGATATGCTGCGAGAAGCATGGTTGGTTTTGAAATAAGATCTGTTAGAAATTAAGAATTATTAGAAACAACTGGTTGGGTACTTCATCATCCTACACTTCTAATACCATAGTAGAATTCATGAATCAAACTGATAATGCTTTGATCTTAAAATCGATAGGCGCACTACCTGTATTTCTCTCGAGTTCAACCATAATAGAATAGGAAGATAAGGTAACAGGCCTGATGACTACGATTCAAGCTTTAAGTAACGACATCAATGGTATTCTAAATGAATCAAAAAAGCGATATCAACTACTTAGGCAGTCATGTGAGATGGCGCTTACTGAACTAAAGAATTATAACTCTGCAGAACCTCTCAAAAATGTTACTGACCCAAAGATTCAAATGGACATTATGAAGACTATATTGCTTTGCATTGAGACTGGGAACTCTAAGTTAATACCACAGGCCTTTTCAGTTTTGAATTTGATAATTTTAAACGAGATCGTTTCGGAAGGTTCTTTGCCTGAGTTGATTCATTGCTTCAAGAAGTCTTCATTATCAAGCTCTGATGTACTGGTCAGAGTCTTGCAGTGCCTTCCTTCATTGATAAGGATTACTTCATATGATATTTCAGGAGACAGTCTTATACAAATAATTATATTATGTTCTTCATTAGCGTCTGACAGCAAAGCCTCCACGATATCGAGTATTGCATCTGCTACGTTACAGCAGATACTAGGTGGTATCTTTGATGTAAGAAACTCAGGTATGAAGCAAGAGGTAGAACTAAATCTCGGAAATGATGATGTGGTTATTGTAAGCCCTATATGGTTAGAAAGATACAAAATATTTAATGATTTATGTTCCATGGTAGCAGGAGATAAAATTGAATATCTTGACCAGTCTACCAAGATTAAGAAACAACATACGCTAGAAATTATAGAAGGAATTATAATTAATCATAGACAAATATTTTCAGATAGAACTGAAATGAATCATCTACTAAGACATAAACTAGTTCCTGCTCTTGTTAAAATTTTGCAAAAAAAGGGAATTCAGTTTCTGATCTTTATACGTCTGATGAGAATTGTTAATATCTTGGTATCAAACTTTTTAGTGGATCTTGAAATTGAGACTGAAATCTTGATATCTTTTTTGAACTACAAAGTACTAGATTCTGCGGAAAATTTAGAACTAAAGTGGGATGTGGTAGTTGTTTTAGAGAGCATCCGTAGCATTTTTTCTAATTTTGATACATTAAAACTGATATTCAAGGAATACGACTTGAAGAATGGCAAAAAAAATGTAGTTGAAGAAATATATTCAGTTCTAAGCAGTTCAGTTTCTACTAGCAGACTTCTTATATTTGATTCTGTGGTTAAACCAACGCAAGATATTGAGAATTTTGCTATCGATAACGGCAAATCCTTCATTTCTAAGAGTGATTCTGCATTTAAATTGAAAATTTTGGATTCTTTAGATAGGATTGATCCACCAAAATTACCTCTGCCTGATTACTACTTGTATTTGATATTGCAAATTTTGATACTTTCAGTAGAGGGTGCTGTGAAATTTTCAGGTTTCTTGCAAGACTCGAATGAAAATGCACTGGATATAGAACTCTTAAGTTCTTTTGTCCAGGGTACATTCGAATCCATTTACTTTCTTTTTGAATCGTTTTTGTTCTGCTTGATTGATAATGAGGACTTTCATCTTTTGGTAAGATCTTTGCAAAGATATATCTTTACAATAGATCAGCTTGGTTTAGACGCGCTTAAGAACAAACTATTAATGCTTTTATCTTCAACTATTATACTGCAAGGCAGAGATTCAAAGAGCCAAGATTTATCAGTGAAAGATATGTCAATCGAAAGAGGAGTTTCCAGAAATAGTAAAGATACTGTGCTGAGTTCAATCCTGAAAACTGATATACCTAGGGATGATCCATTAATTACTTCCTCTGTAATAAAGGTAAAATTTAATTCCAGACGTGTTATATGCTTAAGAGCCTTTACAAATTTAACTACCTCTTTCGAAGGAAACTCTTACCTTGTATGGCAAGTATATCTAGCTACCTTGCAATGGACAGAATATTTCGTCTATGGCGTTGACGAATATAGTACTTCAATAAATCCCACTTCAAATAAGCAACCAGCACCCGATCTTGAGTTAAGTACTCACGATTTGAATAATATAAAGCTCTGCACGTCTAAGCTTTTAGAGAGAGTGAACGAGTATGATACCACTTCTTTTGAGAATATTGTTGAAGCAATAATGCTACTTTCTAAAGATAATTTGGGATCATCAGATGATGCTTTGAATCATCTGCAGGTTTTTTTGTGCCCATATAACCCATTTTATTATTTTTCTTTACTTTTGAAGGTATGTGAGATTAATCCGGTCAAGTTCCTTATCAAATCTCACTGTATGATAAGAATCTCAGAATTTTTTATTGAAATTGCGATCAGCAGAGACGAAAATCACTTATTGAAATCCTTACTCACAGAAAAATATTGCACTCTTATTTCAAAGATTGCAGAAAGTGGATTCAATGATGATGATAAAAACACTCGCGATATGACGTCGGAAGTTTGCTTGGATGGTATCAAATTGTTCTTTGAAAAACTTTTAGCTTTAGAAGTTCCGATGGAAATGCTAATTATGAACAACGAGACTGAAATGCATTTGACGATACTAAATTCTTTGCATAACTTAATTGATGCTTACGACGCTCATTTTCAAAATTCGTGGAGAAAAGTTTTTGAAATTTTAAATGCTTCTTTAGAAATCAGCTCTCATAATATGATCGATAATAATTTAAGAGAAAAACAAGCATTAGTCATCACATCTTCATTCAATACATTGAAATTAATTCTTGATGAATTTTTGTCCACCCTTCCATATGATCAGCTAAAGGCATCTATCGATACATTATCTAAGTTCTCATTACAAGAATATGACCTTAACCTTTCATTCAGCTCTATTAGCTATTTTTGGTTGGTAAGTGATAGTATAAGATCTAAAATTTTAGCTTATGGGGCTTCTAAGATGAAAATTACTTGCCCAAATGAAGACCAACTTCTCCTTTACTTGCACTCTGAAGTTGAAGAAAGCAAACAATTTTATTTCATGGCTGATCTTTACTTGGTTTTAAAATTATCAAAAATTTGCAAGGACAGAAGAGCACATGTAAGAGATGGGGCTATCCAAACCTTTTTCCAAATACTTGAAGTCCATGGCACTTTTTTGAACTCGTGGGATATAATATATGAAATTGCATTGTCAAATTTATTTGACACAGAGCTTGTTAAAGATGTAACAGATGCTCAAAAAAAAATTGAATGGATTGAAAGCTTCAGTTTGTCCATATTTGGATTAGTTTCTTTGTCAGAAAAATTCACTAATGACTTTAAAAACAAAAACAAACAAATAGAGGGAGATGATTCTCAAATATTGATTGAGAAACTATGGAGTTATAACTTAGAGTATTTCAAAAAAATAATGTTACTTGGGTGGCCAGAACTAGAACTGGCAGGGTTAAAAGCATTTCATGATTTAATTATTTTATGGAATAATTATAATTGTCCTGGATTAATCAGAGGGTTATTATTTGACTTTTGGATCAATACGCTGATTGACTACGACTTTTTCAATCCAGTAGTAAAGGATGTGGCGGTGAATATGATGAAAAGTTTTCCTCAGTTGTATCTTTTGATAAGGCCGGATATAACCAGTGAAAGTTTGAATCGCATCATGGCGACTTTTAATAAATGCGCTAGGTATCCAGCATTGCTTGGGGAGACTAGTGATGATAAAAAGCCCACAGAATTACAGAGATCCGTAATGCATAATATCAAATGCATTGATACAAGTGACAATGAAGTCAAGTCTATTGTTATTCAGCAATTGACCAACGTTTTAGTGTACCCTTTTGGAATTCGCTCTAAGATTGAAGAGAAGCTTGGACCTAGGCTTCAAGGCAGAGTTGAATTTCCCAGTTTTATTGCCGTAAGTGCTCTCGCTTTGCAATATGCATCAGATGAGGTGCTGCAAATTGAGGACGTAAATTCATTTTTGGAAGACGGCTCTCTATTGAGGTTATTGAAAGGGTTGATGGAGCTAGTACTGAACGCCTTGAGAGGTTCAAAGGAATCTCAAGACCCTCTTTGGCTCGAGGCTAAACGCACATTCATTCAAATTGTCAAGAAAATAATAGCTTGCAGGTCTGATTATCTTACGGAAAATATGGAAGATTCAAGCGACATATCCAATCTAATCATTGAAATAATGAAAAGCTGTGTAAGTCCCTCAAACGTAACTTATGAAGATGTTAACCTTAAACTTTACTTTGACATGAAGACTCAAATTCTTCCTCACATGCTCCATACATCAAAAAAGAGTATTCTTGAAAACTTCATTCAATTTGTGTATAAAAATTCATTCATTTACGAACCTGATGAGATTGAAGTTCTATTATTAGAAGACATTAGCTCTATTTATGAGATTGATGACTGGATCAACAATTTTAATATGAAAGATGTTTTCGGACTTCTGAATAATCTTCATATGTACCCCAACAGGAGGACTAGAATAATTTGTTTGAGGGAATTAATAGACTATGCACTGTCCAAAAAATATTCTAAGTTTCCGTCAATAAGCGAAGTTAGTCTAAACTGTTTCATTTCGAGGTCCCTTTATGCCCTTTATAGATGTGTCAACACCTTGAATCTCATAGGTCGAGCTCCTATTCCTAGACCACAGAGAGAAGAGGTTGCTACTGTAGTTAAAGGGCTACTTGCTATTCATTGCAGTTCATTTAATATTGTTGAGATCTCGAAGCTACAAAAATTACACGCTTTTTTAAGTACTATAGCAGCACACCTGCTGAAGTTGACGGAGATAAATGATTATCTAGGAGACGCTTTAATACAGTTGGGTACTCATTTCAATAATAAGGTAGTTAAAGAGCCTACTATTTGACTCTTTGTACACGTAATCGATTTAGTTATATAAATAATTTGATTTGTACGTTGCTCCGTTTAAAGGAGTTATATTAAGAATTTCAAATTTAGTAAATAGAAAACATCGAAGGTACACAAAAAGAAAATTTTTAAAATATAACAACTTAACGTAAAGCAAAGCCTTGAACCTTATTCTATTTCAAGTTGTCTTCTTTATTTCTACCGGTGGCATAGCAGGAATATTTATTAGTGTTAATCAGAATATACAGTAATATTGTGATATTCGTATTTATTCAACTTCTGATTACTTAAATCTGTCGCAGAAACTAGGTTATCAGGTATAACAGCAAAGGTAGCATAGAACTGAAGCTTTTATATATCATGTCATTAAAAAAGTCGAATCTGAAGAAATACCTTGAATTGGATCCCGAGAATGGGAATTTCGGAAGAAAGAGGTCTTTAGTGAGACCAGAAAGAACTAGACTTGATTCAAACCACCCACGGTATCACTACTCACAAACGGCTAATAAAGAATCAGATCATATAAAAATTCAACCATCAAACACGGGGATGGAGCCTCATATATCCAATGATATTCCTGAAAAGCTAGGGGAAGTGAATGAGGATGGAGAGGAAGGCATACCTTTGATGCAATTAGGGCAGAATGAAAACTTGAAGGGAGGAACGGAGATATACGGGTTGAATGATGAGGTAGATTATTCACCTAAAAAGAAATTTGGAGTTACCAAGGCCTTAAAGGCCCCTGTTATGGCAAATAAGCCTAAACATGACATATACCCATGGAAGGTATACTGTTATCTAATCACTTTCTGGGCACCAGCTCCTCTTTTAAGGTTATTTGGGATGCATAATAAGGAGAGTCAATTTGCATGGAGAGAAAAAATAGGACTTATTTCTTGTATTTTGTACGTTGGGGCGTTTGTCGCATTCATAACTTTTGGTTTTACCAGAAGTGTGTGCGTTCATGTCACTCCTAGGACAAGAAATAATCATGTCAATAGTGGTTATCTCATAATGAACGGTAGATCATATGATTTAACAAAGTCTCAACACCCTGGTGTCGCAGGCATTGATGAGGGAACAAATGTATTATATCCGCCTATCAATGCTGGTGGAATGGACGCTTCCTTCTTGTTTCAGAATGTTAATGGAAATTGTAAGGGGTTGATATTACCTCGTGATAATTGTTCAATTCCCACCAATGGAGACGAATTAGCTTGGTATATGCCTTGCCGTTTGTTCAATCAAGATGGTTCAACAAAGCCGAATCTGACTGAAGTTTATTACAATGGCTGGGCATGCCATACTAGTGCTAAGGCAAGAAGAATATTTTATGATTTGAAGGTTAACGGTGATGTTTATTTTACTTGGGACGATATCAAAAATACTTCAAGAAACTTGGTAGTGTATTCTGGTGTTGTGTTAGACTTGGACCTTATTGATTGGATTCTGACTGATGATGTGACATATCCTGATTTATTTGACAAACTCAAATCGAATGACGTATACAGGGGCTATGATATATCATTAATCTTGTCCTCTGGTGAAGACAGACAGGCTGCAAAATGTCTCTCTGAAATTGTGAAAGTAGGTGTCATTGATTCTAGAACAATTGGATGTATAGCTTCGTCTGTGGTGTTATATATTTCCTTGGTGATTATACTTTCTGTCGTTTTTATTAAATTTATCATGGCATGCTATTTCAAGTGGGTAGTTTCGATTCACCAAGGCGTTTCTCTTAAAGATAATAAATCTATGTTTTTGAGAAATAAAGAAATAGACGATTGGGTAGACAATCCTTTGTCACAAGCACCTATTGATACTGTACCCCCCCGAGCTCGTGCAAACTTTAAAAGTGATAAGACAAACAGACAGAGTGTTTTCATGAAGTCCAGAAGATTGTCTTTAGCTCCTAATGCAGATCTTTCACAGTATTACAATGAATCAGATCATTTGTCAAAAAATTTCAAATATACTACAATGGGGACTCAGATGGCATTGCTGAGAAAAAGGAAAACTAGAGATACGAAAAAATCAAGTAGAAACTCTTTGTTTTTAATGGATGATATGGCGTCTTCTACTGACTTGTTGAATACAAGGCCAGCATCGTTATATAATCCGTTCGAAACAGTGGATGATTTTGCTGTGAACGGGTTATCTACTGATATTATCAGCCCTGACGTTATTCCACAACCTCCAATTGAGTACCAGCCTTTTGGTATGCCACTTGCACATGTCTTATGCTTAGTGACATGCTATTCTGAGGATGCTGATGGTATCCGGACAACCTTGAACTCTATTGCAACAACATCATATCCCAACTCTCATAAGTTGATCTTCATTGTTTGTGACGGTATCATCAAAGGATCAGGAAACGACCAATCCACGCCTGATATTATTCTAGACATGATGACAGACTTTTCAATCCCTAGAGAAGAAGTGAGACCTTATTCTTATGTTGCAGTAACTCAAGGTTCAAAACGTCATAACATGGCAAAAGTTTATTCTGGATTTTATAAGTACGATGATGATTCCGTGCCACCTGAGATGCAGCAAAAAATCCCAGTTGTAACTATTGTGAAATGCGGAACAGAGGAAGAAGCCAGTACAAATAAACCAGGAAATAGGGGTAAGCGTGATTCACAGATTATTTTGATGTCTTTCTTGCAAAAGGTTATGTTTGATGAAAGAATGACCGAGCTAGAGTACGAAATATTAACTGGAATTTGGAGAATTACAGGACTAATGGCTGAGATGTATGAGACTGTCTTGATGGTGGATGCTGATACGATGGTCTATCCAGATAGTTTGACTCATATGACAGCAGAGATGATCAAAGACCCTATGATAATGGGTCTTTGTGGAGAAACAAAGATTTCTAATAAGGCCCAAAGTTGGGTGACCGCTATTCAAGTTTTTGAATACTATGTGTCTCATCATCAAGCAAAAGCTTTCGAGTCTGTTTTTGGAGGAGTAACATGCTTGCCAGGATGTTTCTCGATGTACAGAATCAAATCCCCTAAAGGTAAGGATGGTTATTGGGTGCCAATATTAGCTAATCCTGATATCGTAGAAAGATATTCGGATAATGTAGTCGATACATTGCATAAGAAGAATTTGTTACTTTTAGGAGAGGATAGGTATTTAAGTTCTTTAATGCTTAAGACATTCCCAAAGAGACTGCAAGTCTTTGTACCCAAAGCCGCTTGCAAAACCGTCGTTCCTGATAAGTTCAAGGTTTTGTTGTCACAGCGTCGGAGATGGATTAATTCTACTGTTCACAATTTAATGGAACTTGCCTTGGTTAAAGATTTATGTGGAACTTTTTGTTTTTCTATGCAAGCTGTTGTTATGATTGAACTTGTCGGTACATTGGTCTTGCCGGCAGCAATATCGTTCACTTTTTATGTCATTATTGTTGCAATAGTCTCGAAACCTACGCCAATCATGTCTTTGGTTCTTTTGGCATTAGTTTTCGGTTTGCCAAGTTTGCTTATTTTTGTGACAATTTCTTCCGTATCTTATATTTTCTACTTCTTTGTTTATCTATTTGCCTTACCAGTTTGGAATTTTGTTCTTCCTTCATATGCTTATTGGAAGTTCGATGATTTCTCATGGGGTGAAACGAGAACTGTTGCTGGTGAAACTAGGGGTGAGCACGGAAATGTTGAAGGAACTTTCAATTCTTCGCAAATTGTAATGAAGCGTTGGAGAGAATTTGAGAGAGAGAGAAGAAATAAGGAGTCTGGGCTAGCTGTCCCCAGTGCTATATGGGATCCTTCCAGTCCCGAAAAGTTAATTGAAGATATATCAGAAGACTCAAGTTGAGTACCTGGTAAACACTTCAGTTAAATATGAAGAATTTAGCATTTTTAGATTAGATACTTTAGGTTATTTTAAAATTATGACTATCAATACCAGATTTTTACATATTCGTCAGATAATTTGTTTAGAAAATAAAATTATTGTAAAAGTGTCAATAGAGATATCGAAAATAAGCTTACTTGAGAATTTTAAGATATACATGCAACATTAGGGTATTCCAAAATACAGAAACTTAGTAGGCCCTTCTTACCTTTCTTAAAGTATTCGCTGATCCTGCAACGTAGGCAGTTGTGGTTGTGTAGGTTGTTGCAGTGACCGAGCCAGCATCATTTACATCAGACTGGGATACACTACCGCTACTAAGACCGGCCCCCAAAATTTTAGCAACTATGCTTCCAAATGTACCTCCATGTTCTCCGATCCAGGTGATAGCTTCTTGAAGTAAACCCGAAGATTTTGCCCAATTGTAGACATCTTTTCCAATGACAATGCCTTCCTTGAGTACAGTTGTCAAGAAGCTGATCGCCTGTTCTGGGTTTGCACTTATTTTCTGAATGATTGTCAGCAAGATTCCTGAATTCTTAATAAGGTTAACCACAGAAACAAGGATGCTGGAAAGATCTCTTTCTTCCAAGTAGATGCCATCTTCACGGGTTTTTAAAGATGAAGTACCAGTATTTATACTTATACTTAAAACATTCGTCTGAGTAGGTTGGATTGAAGCAGAACTAAGAGCAACTGTTGTGCTTGTTGTTGTACCAGAAGATCCGGTATCAGAAGAAGTGAGGTTTTGATATTCTCTCAATATAGTAAAAGCATCCGTGAAAAGTTCTTTCCCAACTGAAAGTAGGACAGAACGCAACTGTGAATCTCCTAAGACATCTTTCAAAATTGTCTCAAGGATACCTGATTGGAAGAGGGCACTCAACAAACTTGGAGCTTCAACCAAAGCGGATTTAAGTATAGCCTTAGTGGAACTCACAAGCTCCGATTTGAGGTCTTCATCGTTAGAAATTACCTTCCAGACATCAGGAAGCAAGTTCGAATCTGCAAGAGCATTAACCAATTGCACAATCAAACTATCCTGTCTTTTATTAAGCTCGATGATTTGATTCTCATCACTTAACTCTCTCTTGTTTATGTTTAAAGTTTCAATCTCTTTCAATAAGTTTATCAAATCATCACCTTGGTCTCTAGTAACAAGAACATTCGAGCTGACAATTGGCTCACCAGGAGCAGCTGTAACGAAGGTAGCTGTGGCAAGCAAGGCCAAAAGAGTCGCTTGTGAGAACTTCATATTATTTTGGGTTTATTAGATTAGTCTAGGAAATAATTCTTTTGACAAAGTTTGGTACTACTTCTGATATTTACTGGAAATGACTCTATTTATAAGAGTTTTGAAGTAATTACTTAATTTAGTTGATATCAGAAACCTACTATACTAGGAAAGAAGACAAATATGCTCTACTCCTCATTATCCAATTTCCACTAACGTTTTTGTATATTGAGTCCAAAGTATGTAATTTTCTACCAGGGAAGAATTTGCAATTCATGAATTGCCAAATGAGGAAGTTTACTCTTAAGTTCAATATCAGAGAAATTACCCAGTTTGGAAGTTTTACTCAAGAAACCCTAGTTTTTTCTGTTTAAGGTATAGTTGGTAAGGATGATGCATATGGAACTGATTAACTTCAACTGAACTAGAAGAACTTCTTGGAGTCTCATGTTACCATAAACAGGATTATTATTATTTTCTGAGGACAACTATGGAATGTATTCTCTGATTACTTTAATAGGAAATTTATGATTTGGTGATCATAAGAAACGACCAAAGCCCTATCAAATTTGTCAATATAGAATACAATGTCTTTAATAAGAACGGCAGCTTTGAGTGGAGGCTTCAAAATGTACGAAAAGCAGGAATGACTTCGGCAGAAGAAAACATTTTCGATATTATAGGTTTAACCGTTTATATCAGAGACAAAGCATTGATTGTTTAGCTTGTCAAATAAATATTTTCAATTGTCAGATTGGGAAGAAACTAGTATTTCATCGAGATAGGGCCGAATAATCAGGACTAATTGGGATAAGTACAGTAGAAATTAAATGAACAACCTTGAAGGGTATCCAGTTTCAAATGAAGCTACGATATTGTTCATATGTATATGGAGACCTCCTAAAGTACCTAATCTATGAAGACTTCACGGAAGTGATAGTCCATACCCTACGATGAATTAGTAATGAGCTTACTGAAGAGCACAAACACAGCCGCCCCGTATGTAATATGATGAAATGAGCACATCTTATTATTAGTTTTTTGTATCGTGCATTTATGCTTTGCAAAAAGGAATAAGTAGATATACGGGGCCCTCTCTAAGGATGCATAGCTTGAAAAAGCTTCCTGAAAATCAACATAAACAGGCCGGTTAAAAACAGAAAGTTTAATATAAAGTTTATAGTCAAAAATTATAGTAATATAGTAAATTGATATAGTGATTATATTTGCTTCTTGTTTATTATTTATGAAGGTAGAGCTGAACGTAAATTCACTTTTACAATTCCAAAAATTTTTTTTCTCAAAAATAAAATTCAACTGAAAAATTCTTGAATAGTATTACTGTTTGATCTAGTTCAAGTTAAAATATTTTCCTACAATATCATAAAATGATAGCTAGAGGTATCATAGCTCAAATTGCTAATGTGAGGAACTATAGAGCGAATGCTTCTAATAACCTTAGAAGAATAAATGTGAGCTTTATAAATAGATCACTTAGCTCCTCTTCTAGAAGGTTAAACCAGACTAAGGAACCTAAGAATTATGAAGAAGAAAAAGAAATCATCGATCAATTAAATGCAAATTTAAGTGCTAAAGATTTGAGTGCTTCTGAAAGAATACGTAATATAGGTATTTCAGCACATATTGATTCAGGGAAAACAACTTTCACCGAAAGAGTCTTATTTTACACTGGTAGAATCAAAGAAATACATGAAGTCAGAGGTCGTGATGCCGTTGGTGCTAAGATGGATCATATGGATTTAGAGAGAGAGAAAGGTATTACTATCCAGTCGGCAGCTACCTATTGTTCTTGGGACGTGAATGACAAATCTTACCATTTCAATTTGATTGATACTCCAGGACATATCGATTTTACTATTGAAGTAGAAAGAGCTTTGAGAGTCTTGGATGGTGCTGTTTTGGTTGTATGTGCTGTTTCTGGTGTCCAATCGCAAACTGTTACTGTTGATCGTCAAATGCGTAGATATAATGTCCCCAGGATCACCTTTATTAATAAGATGGATCGTATGGGCGCTAACCCATTTAAGGCTATTGAGCAAATTAACCAAAAGTTAAGAACACCTGCTGCTGCTATTCAAGTTCCTATTGGTGCTGAAGCGGAACTTAAGGGGGTAGTTAATATTATTGATCGCGTTTCATTGTACAACGAAGGAAGCCTGGGAGAAACAATTCGTGAAGACAAAAATATACCTGAAGAGTTAAAAGATCTTGTTGAAGAGAAGAGAGCACTTTTGATTGAAACTCTTGCAGATGTTGATGAAGAAATTGCTGATATGTACCTTGAAGGTGAAGAACCTAGCGTGGAGCAAATCAAAGCCGCTATTAGAAGAGCAACAATTGGTAGAAAATTTACACCTGTCTTAATGGGCTCTGCTTTGGCAAACAAAGGTGTCCAACCCGTTTTGGATGCTGTTATCGACTATTTACCTCAACCAAATGAAATCTTAAATTCTGGGTTAGATGTTACAGATGGCAAAGAGACAAGGGTTAATTTGGTTCCATCAACGTCTGAACCCTTTGTAGGATTAGCTTTCAAATTAGAAGAAGGAAAATATGGTCAGTTGACTTATATTAGAGTTTATCAAGGTAAGTTGAAGAAAGGGTCTTATATTAACCACCTTAAGTCTGGTAAGAAGGTTAAGGTATCTAGACTCGTGAGAATGCATTCGAATGATATGGAGGATGTCGATGAAGTAGGGGCTGGTGAGATTTGTGCTACGTTTGGTATTGACTGTGCCTCTGGTGATACATTTGTAGGTGCTAATTCCGAGAGACAAATTGCGATGAGCTCCATGTATGTTCCTGATGCTGTCATTTCACTTTCTATTTCACCTAAAACGAAGGATAATGGTAACTTTTCGAAAGCAATGAATCGTTTCCAAAAAGAAGACCCAACTTTTCGTGTGAATTATGATCCAGAATCTAAAGAAACAGTGATTTCTGGTATGGGTGAGTTGCACTTGGAGATCTATGTTGAAAGAATCAGAAGAGAGTATGGTGTTGATTGTATTACCGGTAAGCCACAAGTTGCTTATCGTGAGTCAATCACTACTCCTTCTGTCTTTGATTACACTCACAAAAAGCAAAGTGGTGGTGCTGGTCAATATGCTAGAGTTATGGGTGAAATGAAACCAATCGATGGCGAAAATATGTTTACTCAACATATTGTTGGAGGTAAGATATCGGAAAAATTCTTATTTGCTTGTTCTAAGGGTTTCGACGACTCATTAGAAAAAGGCCCATTGATTGGCCATCGTGTTTTGGGGGTTCACATGCATATTAATGATGGTCAAACTCATGTGGTTGATTCATCTGAGTTGGCATTTAGAACTGCAACTCATGGTGCCTTCAAGCAAGCCTTTTTAGATGCCCAACCAGTTATCTTAGAACCAATAATGTCCGTTGAAGTAACAGCTCCTAATGAGTTCCAAGGCAATGTAATAGGATTGGTCAATAAATTGGGCGGTATGATTAATGAAACTATCAACGGATTAGACGAGTTCACTGTTAATGCAGAATGCACCTTGAACTCTATGTTCGGATTTTCGACCTCATTAAGAGCTTGTACTCAAGGAAAGGGTGAATTTTCGTTGGAATTCTTAAAGTATGCGCAATGCCCACCTCAATTACAAAGACAATTGATTGCTGAGCATGAAAAGAAAATGCAGGCTAAGAAGTAACTTAGCATAGATTGTTGTATATAGTATGCATTCTCATGTTTCGTGTCAAATAGCTAAGTTTATAATCGAATGTAAGTAACAGTTGTGAGTTTTTATTAGAAAAATACCTATGATACCCTCAAAATGACAATAACTAAAGATACATACAGATATTGGAAATTATATCGTGAGTCTAGTTTATAATACTTAAGCTTTAGCAACGGCCTTCTTGACAGCGAATTTTCTTTGCTTCTTCAAAACCATGACTTGGAATCTTTCGAAATCAGATAATTGGGATCTTCTTTCTCTAGCAGCCAACTTCTTAGCCCAGTTAGTAGCAGTCCACTTAGCATCGATCTCAGCTGCAGCCCACTTCTTGGTGACAGTAGCAGTTCTAGCACCTCTTGGCAAGCCAGACAAGACAATAGGAGTCAAAACGACTTTGCTTAAAGAAATAGCTTGTCTTTGGATCTTTGGTCCATCAATCAATACCTATTCATGTTAGTAAATGTTTATCTTGAACGTTCATGAATAAAACGCATGCTGAACTTCACTTCTTGACCATCATCATTCTATTGTGCACCCACTGCTCTTAATTAATACTACTTATACACATTACCTACTTCAAGACCAAGCTTTGAAGTATCATCCAAGCAAAATTCGAATTATTCATCATCTTCAGTGTAATGTACTTACTCTCTTGCTATCAATAATTTCAACAATAGTAGCTATTTCCTTGTTGTTAACTAAGACAATACGTCCTAATTCAACCAATCTCCAGTTAGAAGTTTTAACGCTAGACATCTTTAATGTTTATTGAGGTTAATGAACTATGTTAAATCTCTGTAAAAATTCTAACTTGAGATAATTGAATTCTTACCAAACCTTTACGCAGTCCGTCAATTGAAAATTTTCAGAAGTAAGTTACACAAAGATGTAACGCGGTCACACACGAAGCTGAGTAGATCACAGGCGCGTGCATGTGCTCATATAAGGGCACAACCCTAAATAAAACACCAGTGTACCAAATCGAGTACGATACCGGCATATAGCAACGTGTTATATACTAACGCGAGATGGTTGATGTGTGACAGAAGATCTTTTACAAGGGAGGCAAATTGAAGAAGTCGGATTCCAGTTAGTAGCACTAACATTTAAGGTATGTTGAAATTCAATTAGATGTTTATTTTTAATATGATCTTACGATTGGGTAGTTCTTGTGTTCGGTGGTAAATGGATATTATTTTCCATTGTAAACAAAGGAACAGTTGAATTAACGGCTCATTATAAAACCTAAAGTTTAGATCGGCTTCTTTATCAAGACGATGTCCATGATGATTTAATTTGCGTTCTAGGATATTACATGCCGAAACACGCCTAGTTTCATTATGGGTGTGATATAATATGCGACCAGCTTTTACTCTGAGACACTGCTTTGACAAACGAAGTAGGATACTAGTTGCTTATACATGTACTAACGTATACAGTTGTCTATAGCACTTTTTAATCAATAGATATCTTAGCTTCAGAATTCGTGTAGAATCGCCCGTACCCACGTGACCATACCATTGATGACTCTATAGAGCTCTGACTGGCTTGTGTGACTGGCTCTAACTAGATATTTTATGTTCAGGAGGTGGATTTCAGCCAGAATAAGAACAAAAATGTCGTATAATACAGATAGCAAGCAAGGAGTTGTTCAACCTAGGTGGTTAAAACCAAGTGCTAATCTGGGCAAGAAACCAGTCTTGAAAATTTACAATTCTTTGACTCGTTCGAAGGAAGAGTTCATTCCCATAAAAGAAGGATTCGTTCAATGGTATTCATGTGGTCCTACTGTCTATGATCATTCACATATGGGACATGCAAGGAACTATGTTTCCACAGATATAAACCGCCGTGTAATGCAAGACTATTTTGGTTATACTATAAAGTTTGTTCAGAATGTTACTGACATAGATGATAAGATTATCGTAGCTGCTCGTCAGGAGTATCTCTTCGAAAAACATGTCACTAAGAAGTATTCCAAGGTTGATGCTGAGTTGTTACAATCATCGGCTCAAAACCTTGATAGATATATCGAATCAAACTTGACGGAATTTGATTCCAAAAACGTCAAAGATGAATTTGTTTCCTGGTCTAACGAAATAAAAATAGGAGAAGTAAGTGCTAATAAGCCAAAGTTCCCCATGTATTTAAAATCCGCGTTGAAGGCATATAATTCTATTTATGTGGAATCCTCTCAAAATATTGACACATTCCTCGATAACGTCAAAGATGTATTCTTACCCGTTCTTGATAAAGAGTTCGGCTCTACGGTCACTGATCCAAATATTTTCAAAAAGCTCCCTTCGTACTGGGAGAACCGTTATAATGAAGATATGGCTAGATTGAACGTGTTACCTCCAACTATGACAACCAGAGTTTCAGAGTATATACCTGAGATTATAGAATTTGTCGACAAGATTATAGGAAATGGATTTGCTTATGCTACTGATGATGGTTCTGTATATTTTGATACAGTTAAGTTTGAAAACAGCGCTGATCATGACTATGCTAAGTTGCAACCATGGAGTAAAGGGGATATGAGTTTAATAAATGATGGGGAGGGCTCTCTTTCTTCAAATCCATCTGGGAAGAAGAATCCTTCTGATTTTGCTTTATGGAAAGCTTCTAAACCGGGTGAACCAGCATGGCCTTCTAAGTGGGGCGAAGGAAGACCAGGGTGGCATATTGAATGTTCAGTTATGGCATCAGACGTAACTGGAGAGGTTTTGGATATCCACTCTGGTGGAATTGATTTGTGCTTTCCTCACCATGATAATGAAATTGCTCAGTCCGAAGCTTATTTTGATAGCAAACAATGGGTGAACTATTTCATGCACAATGGTCATTTACATATACAAGGCCAAAAGATGTCTAAATCATTAAAGAATTTTATCACAATTGATGAAGCTTTAAATGATTTTTCGAGCAGACAATTAAGATTGGTTTTTGCTTTAAGTGCATGGGAGAAACCTATTGATTTTAAAGATAGTTTAATCAAAGAGGTCAAGGCATATGAATCCACTTTATCAAAATTTTTCACTAATGTTAGAGCATTGAACTCTGACTACAAGCACAAAGTTCAAGAGGGGCAATATATTTCTAAAAAAGTAGGACCTGCAGAGAAAAAATTGTACGATGATCTTTATGCATCTCAGGATAGCGTACATGCTGCATTCTGTGATAACTTGTCGACGTACAAAGCATTAAAGTCAATTCAGGAACTTGTGGCTAAGGCAAATAACTACATACAATCGACTTCTTCTACCGAAGGTCAGTTCAGAATAGAAGTTATCGTGGAAGTCACTCGCTGGATTGTCAAGATATTTAACATCTTAGGATTTGAAACTAGAACTGATTGCTTAGGGTGGGTAGATGAAGCTGCTGTTGGAGACAACAATAGAGACACTGAAGAAATCTTAACTCCATACGTCAAAGCATTATCCGATTACCGTGACACTATAAGAAGCTTATCCATCAACAAAGCAGAATATTCTGAATTCTTGAAGGCCTCTGATATTATACGCTCTAAGTTGGTAACCCTTAACGTTTCCCTTGATGATCGCTCTGATGCGCCAGCATTGGTCAAGTTTTTGAATGAGCAAGAGAAGACTGTGCTTCTTGAGCAGCAACTCGCTAAAGACAAGTCTCTTGCAGAAAAAGAATTAAAGAAACAAATGCAGGCAATTGAAAATGCTAAAAGAGAGGCAGAAAGAATGGAAAAAATGAAAGTTAATCCTTCTAATATGTTTAAGAGCTCAGATTTATACTCGGAGTGGGATGAGAAAGGTCTTCCAACAAAGGATATTCACGGTGAAGAAATTTCCAAAAGTATGAAGAAAAAGCTCACCAAGCAATACCAGGCACAAGAGAAGCTTTATGCTGAATATTTGAAACTCAATAATAAGTAGTCAAAATAATTTTTTAGATTCGTAGTTTACGACATTAACTTTTTCGCGTTACCGATTTGAACAAAGCATCTAAATATTGAATCCTATAGTAACGCTCGGGAAGGGAAAATTACGAATCAATGTACAACATATCATCTAGGCTTCAGTCTTTGCTTAACAATGCTGTTACATCTTCGACAATCATAATATTTATAATCATCTTGTCATCTTTGGCTCAAATGATTTCAACGAATGTGTGGTCACTTGATAGTTCTATATCATCTGTAAAGCCCCAAATGCTGATAAAGAAATCTTACAACTACGGTGCAATAAATAGAAAGCCTAAGGAAAACTCTAAAATCAGTTTTGACCTTGATGTTGATTTGGAACCATTATTCAATTGGAATACTAAGCAGGTATTCATATATTTAACCGCAGAATATCCTGGAAAGTCCGAAAATTCTTCGAACAAGGTAACATACTGGGATAAGATTGTGACTAAGGATGACCCTAAAACTATTAGTCTCAAAGACGCAAAGTCGAAATATTCTGTTTGGGATGTGGAGAAGTCTTTCAGAGAAAGAGAAGCAACTGTTAGATTAGAATGGAACATTCAACCTTATTTTGGACCACTTTATTTTGGAAAGACCAAGGCAGAAGTGAAATTCAATTATTTGGATCCTCATTCAAAGCCAGGTTCTAATAAAAATGAATAAAATTAACTATACACATGTATTTATGTACAAATCTAATTAAAGATAATGAGATAATAAATGCTATTTTGAGATTGACAAGTTCAGAATCATAGATTTCAAAACCTTAATAGACCTGAACCTTCTAGATTCGTTCAGCTCCGTATTGCCTTTTGGGGGCAGATCTCTCGAGTCAATCTCTTTTCTGAAATGCTGCATGCGTGCTAAAGCAGGCCCATTGTAGAACATATAATCCATCGTTTCAGGATATTCATCCATCAATTTGTATAGCTTTAGGCGATCTGCACCGAAAGTTTTGATAATGCTAACCCATAATTTTGAAACCTGATGATTTTGTATTTTAAATTCGACACTATGGCTCAATTCAGGACAGAATAAGATTCCAGAATTTACAATAATAGAATCTATTGTCCAGTTTCTGATATTATACAATTTCCCATAATGCTTTTTGAATTTCTTAAGCTGAACACGTAACTCAGAATTTATGTTTACTCTTTCGAGTTCATGCCTTAAAGAAGTGATGCTTTTTACGTTATAATATTGATTCAAAATCGAGAATCTTTCTAAAATCAAATTTTCATCTATCATGTTGCTCAAGTGAAGAATAAAGAGTTTATAGATATAATGAAGTCTTCTCATCAACTTTACTTCTATCCAGTTGCCATCTATTAAATGTTCTTCAGAAATTTCCAAAATCTCTGATATGAATCTAACGTCTGATTTTTTGAGAAGTTCATCTATAATAATTTCATACTGTTTTGCCGTGAGTTTAATCCCCCCATATTTTGATTCACGCAAAATTTCAAGATATTTTTCTGGCATATTTGAATTTAATTTCAAAATCTTCAACTTAATGTCGATGATCTTCTGAAATTCCAGTATTAGATTTGAAGGAACTTTTCTCGAAGAAGGCTCCCTATTATTGAATATTTTAATCATGTCATATACGGAATCATTTGCGAAAGCAATTAGGGTTTCTGCGTACTTATAATTTCCTCTGTATATATAAATGTCACACATCAACTTGTAAATCATGATTTTAAATTCAGTAGTTATCTCATTAGAGTTACTTTTGATGTGGTTTAAAAACGCAACTATCATTTTAAGATTGTTTTTATCCGAAATTATGACCTTAGTGTACATACTAAGCATCTTACAAATGTTTAAAGCAGTTTCGTCGTCGATACTAACACTTTTATTAGTTACTTTAGACTCGACCAAGTTAATGCCGTACATTTCAAGTACGGCATGTAATAATTTCAAAGAGTTGCTGTATGTATTATCCCGTACACTGTCAAGTTGGATTAATGCAGCCATGACAGGAACGTATGTTTTTGTACTCATTTTGATTTTTAATTCAGCCATCCGACGGTAAATCTTTAAAATGTTATTATAGCTAGCAAAGGTTCTTTGGTGCAAATAATATTTTAAGAATGGACCAAAAAGACTTTCATTTAATATGGAGTTTTTCTCACATTGAGCTAATGTAAATTCTGCTTTTTTTAAATTATCCAAATTGATATAAAGTAGGATTATCTCACGACATACACCCGGGTTAAGATTTTCAAACTTAATTTGACACGAAATAAAATTCAATAGCAGGTTCGCTTTAGAATATATTTCCGCCTTCTTTGGCGTTCCTTTCACATCCTCTATCCAAAACCTATAGTTTCTTAGTTGCGCTCTTAATATAGCTTCCGATGTGTAAGGAATTAAACTTTGCAAGTGCGCTTCCAATGCCAAATCCTCTGCTTTCTGAAACAAATTTAATCTCGTGTATGCTCTAATACAAGTTTGGTAAAATTTTTCTGAGGCACCCAACTCGTTTCCAATACGTAATACTTCTTCCAACTCTTCCAACTTGTAATTTGACCCGCAGAAGTCGGCAGCAGTACATAATAAAGTATCGCTCACAAGTACTACACCAATATCCTGCTGCTTTACTATCAAGTTCTTCAAAAATTGGACCAAGCCTAGCGCGTCATTGTTCTGGTAAAAATTTGCCAACATCAGCGAACAGATTTTAGATGAGTTTTTAATACACTTTCTCTCGCTGAGTGCGTCAAGAAATTCATTGAAGATTTCCCATGCACCGTTAAAATTACGTTGGTTCACCTTTGAGCTAATCAAGAAACTATAGATGGCAGAGTTTGGAACTATATTTCTTTCTTTCATTTGTGCATAAAGCTCGTAAATTTTTTCATATTCTCGAAGATTAAATAATGCATCCATCACGATAGAATAATGATTCAAGTGAGGTAATGTACCTTTCCCATACATTGATTCGAAACTTTGTTGTAACTTATCCCACTTTTGGGATTTCTTACGAATCCTCAAAAGTGTCTCCAATTGAATATCAGACCTTAAATTTGAATAAGTATCGTATAGTGCTATTGCATCATCATATTGATCAAGCGCTAAATGTGAATTCATTGCAATATCCAAATCTCTGTCGGTTAAAGATGTAGTTTCGGTGGTCGTAATACTACCAATTGATAACATCATCTTATGCTCCCATAGAGTGAGAGACAAACTAGGATTATTTTTCATTGTAGAGAACATTAATGATGTAATGAAATTTCCACAAGCGTTAACATCAAGCCCTTTGATCTCTGAAATTATCTGTTGAATACTTTCAAAATGATCTTTGAATGAAACACCAACCGGTGGAGCTGCAAAGCAAGCTAATAGATGCAAGTATATAGAATGCATATTTTCTGTGAGTAGAAGGTCTTTATCTTCGGTTAAATTTAAAAGTTCGATAAAATAACGAAGATCTTCATTGACACGATGAGAATCTTTCGATGTTAAATTTCTCATTCGCAAATGAAGAATCGACGATATTATCTTCCTCTTTTTATCCAGATCAAGTTCTGAATTCAAATTGTCCATAATACTAGTCTGATTCATTTTTTCGCCTTGCACAGTTACTTGAGGCTGCACAAGAGAAATAAATTCATCGTACCAAGAAGTCGTAACAGATGTTGAGTTCACCAAAGAGTATACAGGCATTATATACTTCTTGTACATGTCGTAACGAAAACCTTTCATCAAAATTAATATCAAAGTATCTTTCTTCTCAAAAATAGCCTTCTGAAGCGATAAAAAATGCCTATTTTCAGATGAAGTAGAAGCAATCATCCACCACAATTTCATGAGCTCGGCTAATAACTCATTCGACCCCATAATACACGCGAAGAGCAATCTATAAAATACAAGCAACATTCGATCAAGGTTTGCGATGGCGAAATCCTGCTTTTCTATAAGTTCAAGTGCATCGTTGAATTCTTCGACTAAATTTGACAGCAGAATATCCCTGAGCTGAGATTGCATCATATGCTTCCTGAAAGGAAGTGATATGTGATCCTGAACTTTCTCTAGATGCTTTAAATTATTATTTCTTAGCAAGTTCAGATCATCCAAAGGCATTATATAATTTTTCCATGAATTATTTAGCGCAGTTGTACAGCTACTGCTTGGAATAGATACTCCCCGCATTGCACTTGAAGACAGCAGGTGGTGCCTCAATACAAATTGCGAGCCATATCGCCTTGCACATCGTAGCATTTACCACTATTGGATATGTAAATCTTGAAGCAAGAAGCTTTTTATATTATCGTACGGTACAACTGATGTACAAAAAAAAAGAGTAATATGCAGTCGAGTATGTGATTCAGATTTATTTTCATTAACTATCGAATACTAGATGATGCTATTATATAATAAGAGAGTTAATAACTAAACGTAATTTTTCTAGGTTAGTTTCATCAGAGTCATTAAATCAGTTTTTTGTTGATGTAGTCACAGAAGTGGCCTTCTCGTACAGTGTGAATATTTTTGATCATCACAGAAAAAAACCTAGCAAATTTAGGTTCATCAGGTGCCAATTGATAAAAGAAAAAGAGGGCAAATAAAAACTTTAGCAATAAATACGCTTCTTTTAGTTAGTAAATACAACGACAAAAAAAGAGAAAAAGCACTTTCAGAGACGACCTTTCAACACGTTCTCGACACCAACACCTAAAAAATGTACACATAGATGCGACTCTCCTCGAAGGAGGGTATCGAGATATATGTCCGCCCGGTCGAATGATATCATCATAATAAAGAAAAACTCAAAGTAACATACCTAGCAACGTTAGTATTATGCTGAAAAAAAGATATAAAACAAAACAGATCAAAACAACAAGCTCATACAAGGCTGAAACTTAACGAAATTAGGTGTTGTCAACCCGGGAAATTCAGTTGGAACAATTGGTAAATGGGAATAATCATAGCCATGTTGAAAATCTATTAGTATTCAAATTAACATACCTCTTTGTCAAATACCAATTGACATATGACGAATTTACGTTTAGTGAAACCACTAAATCATTCCAGAAATGTATTCGCTGGATCTTTGCAAGAGTATCAATAAAAGTTCTAATTATTTTTCAACCGGGTTGAAAATTTTCTTAAAAACCTCATTTGTTTGATTATCACACGACGATGTTTAATAGAAGCAGAACTTAATACTTAAAGTGAAAACAGTGTGCAACACCACTAGAATGGTAAGGTATGCTAAGTAGTATTTTTTAGAATTGTCACTGTTCTCTACCCGTGATATATCTATACAAAACCTCATTATCAAAGGAGAAAGCTTTTTTAAAATACTTAAACCAGTGATGAAGCCGGCCAGAAGAACAATTATCCACTCTAACACAGTACCACTTCCTCCAATAAAAGCAATTAGTATATTTATCGCAGTAATTGGAATCCATAGAATATTGGAATAACTAAAAATTGAAATTAATCTTGTAAGAGAGGGCATGATGGACCCCCCTTTCCTATACCTGAAGGCTAAATGGATAAGTAATGGAACCAAAAATGTATATCCATAAAATAAAGCAATAGATTTGGTTAATAGGCTGAAGTCATACTCATATTTTTTATGTTCCTCCTTAGAATGAAGCCACTCTGAAATTAAAGTCGACCCTGTAGAGCTCATAAATATAAGTAAAATAAGAGTTCCTGTGACCCAAACAAACCCATACATTTCAGTAGAAGATTCATAACTTGCATCTCTTTCATCAAAAAAGCTGTCGCCCCAAGGATTGAGAGCTTTTTGGACCCTACTAATAAACGTCTGAGTATCCAAGTCAAAATATTTATGATAAAAGCTGATCTGGAACATATGGGAGCTCTTATCTGAATTCGGAGATATATCATTATTTGGTGCTGGTAGATTTTCTGAACTATTCAAATTGTTCGAGTGACTTCCGCCTGAACCCGGTACATCTGATATAATAAAGTTATTTGTAGAACCTGAAGCATTAGTAAATACAGATTTCATATCAAGGTTAAGAATAGTACTCACTGTTGGCATTATGATTTTGATTCAATTCCAACAAATCCTGGATATTAGTAATTGCTTTCTGTAATTAAATAGCTTGATTGGATACTTACATCGTCTTGATTTGATAATTTATCGTACCTTGGAGGCATTCTTCTAGCAAGCGTAGTCTCTCAGAGCTTATGATATATCCAGATGTAGTTTATCGGTGTGCGGGTAACATCATAATTTCAATTGTGTTTAGGACCAGCTGAATTAATCACTGAAAAGTCTGATTGAATCTCTTGAACATATGGTTTAAACACTGTACCATCCTTTACTGAAAAGCCTTTTATTTTCTTAATCAATTAAGCCAATGTTTTCTTTCAAGACGCTTGAAACTGGATTAATTCTACAATTATCATTTATGTATTGCATTAACTAGTCCAGATTCCACGCTAAGATTGCTCTTTAGACATTTATTCAATAGCTATGCTTGGCTTGAAATATTCTACTAATGTTTATTTTTTTTAGTTCTATGGACTGAAGCAGAAATTGCAGCAATCCTAAAATTGATTGCGAGTATACTAGAAATTTAAGGCTTATTTCACAACTCAACAAATTGAAGGGTAAGAAGATAATAAATGGATGAATTATCTTCAACTGCTCGTAATTTAATCAGTTGAAGATATTTTAACTCAGATACATGCGAAATATACTGATTTTGAGATATAAATCGAGAAGTAATTGTCATCTTCCTCATTATTGCTGGGCTTTTAAATTGTCGATCTAGATTTAAAGCCCCGATATAGGATTTAGATCACAGTAGTAGATTACTTGTTATAATCATTATTAAGAATTAATCGAAACCTTTTGATTCATCCATTTGGAATATCTAATCGCGCTCATTTAGATAGTCAAAAATAAATAGGAGGATAGAGCATTGAAGGATCAATTTTTGCCAAATGGACATTGGCAATCAGCTGTTCCGAAACCTAAGAAGTGAGTTCTTCAACGAGCAGAAAGTAATTGGAAATGAATTTCTAATGAAGAAAACACATATATACTCACCCGTCTTTACAAATATTTTCAGAAATTTTAAAGTTATTGTGAATAAGAAATTCAAGGGTTTAAGTAGCTTGTCAGTTAACGATGAGGAAGATCAATATATTTGCAAACCAGAAGATGACTCGCAGATGGACGTTTTCACAGATGAAGAAGATGACCTATTTAACGAAATTGCAAATGATGCAGAAGTGGTAAATCAGAGTGATGGCCAGCAAGATCTGGGAAGAAACATCGAGAGAATCACAGTTATAATTAAGGTAAATTCTATTTTAATAAATGGGTTGGAATTTGGCTTGAACTCTTCTATTCGCTCTTCCTGTGTAATTGGAGGTTCAGAGGTGGATGGAAACGAAGAGGATTCTATATTATTATCATTAGCATCTGGATATTTATTATTGATAAGGCTATATTATGTCCCAAAGGATACTACAGATTATAATTTTGATTTGGAATTCAATTCTGAAAAATTGACCTTTCCGACTAAAGGGTTTTTATTTAAACCCTTCATAGTGCAGTGGTGGAATTGTTTAGATGGACAGACTACGCCTTCTTTGAATACTACAGGCTACAAGGTTTTATCGCATATTAATGGAAGAGCTGTTGTCACTATGTCAGCGTCCAATGTTTTGAGGTTTTATCCTACCCAGACCACAGATACAGGTCTACAGTTTTTACCTCATATAAATGTGCCTGTGGAAGGTCTACTTTTGCACGGATGTTTTGCTGAACCACTGAATGACACTTTGGATTCCCATTTTGTTTTCTTGCTTATGATTTTCACAGACAATAGACGTCTTGAGTTGAACTTGTTTGTCTGGGTAAATTTGTTCGATGAAAGACGTGATTTAACTAAAACAACGTTGCCTCTCAATAATGAGTTTACGATCCCTATTCATATAGTGGCTCTAAAAGGAAATGATTCGTTTTTATTCATTTGTGAGAAGGAGATTATACTTATCACTGTACATGATATTTGTTCTGTCAATTATAACTTTAAACGAATACCATATCATGGATCATTTCCTACTTCTTTTTATAAACCTAAGAAACGAATTTATGAATTCAAAGGTGAAATTTCTGATGAGATAATAATTTCCACCGCAAATGGTGTTTTCTACTCTATTATCGTATCTCAAGAGAAAGATATAACTATATATCCTATTATAAAGATCAACGACTCGGTTTCACTTTTTTCAATAGAAAAAAGGGCAGATCAATTAAGCTTATTATACGGCTGTGCAACGGGTAATAACAGGGAACTAAAGGTTGAAAAATTGTATTTAGCCGAAGCATATAATGATTTCATAGAAGAGAAAAAGTTGGACTTTTCCAATTGTCTGGTTTTAAAAGATTATAGAAACTGGTCACCTATATTAGACGTAAAAGTTGTCAATTCAATTCCAACTAAAAGGCTCGTAGAAAGATCTGACCAGGAGCTTTGGATTCTTTCGGGCGTTGGAAAAAAAGCTAAGTTAGGTCAATTGAAAAAGGGATTTAGGGCCAGTAGGTTCGGCAAGACCTATGATAAGTTAAAGGACTTTGAATCAATGTATGCTTTTAATTTGCAAGACTCACATTTCTTAATGTGTAATTCAAGCACTGAATCAGTGTTTTTACAGATACTAGAAGAGGACGAGGAGAAAGTTGTTGAGATAGAAGATTCAAAATTTAATTTATCAGATAGAACTTTATTTGTGGGTGTGATCGACGAGGCGACGGGCTTAATATTACAAGTAACAAAACGAGGGATTATAATAACAGATAACAACACGGTGTTCGTAACATCCCATGCTCTACAAAAGGTTGTTTTGAAGGGCGATTTTACGGATGGCACCCTTTCTTTACTTTTCGAAGATGTCGAAAATAGACAGATTTCATTAGAAGTATACAGATTAAATTTTGAAGTGATCTACAAGGCAATCTCATTTGAAGAGTTGATTGAGGAAGAAAAAAGCTGCATGCTTTGTTATGAACCCTCTAACTTGAAATTTGTAAAGCTTAACAACAGCTTATTTATAGCATTGGGGGATTACGAATCTAAAGTTCACCTATATAATATTTATCAAGATTTGGATGAACTTGTATTAAAATTGAAGGAAATATGCGACCTTCACGAGGAAGGCCCAATAAACTTCCATCCATTTGTTCCAACAAGCATGACTTATTTTGAAGGTTTAAATGAATTATTTATCGGAACTAACGATGGATATTACATTAATATTGTGTTAAACGAGGGCATGAAACCGAGTTGTAGACAGATATTCAGAATAGGAACAACGGAGTTACAAATTGGTACTATGAAGTCTGATGAAAGATTGCTTCTATATCTTTTATCCAAAAGAATATGGCTTTTTGAAATTGGATCGCAGAATCCCGTGCCAATTGAGTTTAATGAGAAGTATGAAAGAGCCATATATTCTACCGCTTGTGTATCAGACCATAAAATTAATGAATCCTTCTCTCTAGCCTTTATAAGGGAAGATGGACTAACTCTTGGTAAAGTCGATTTTTCTGCACAGGTGCCCATAAATAGGCTGTTGGGTGTAGGTGAAGTCAAAAAATTTATATATGTATCAGATATACATGCCTTTCTTTTATTCGGAAGCAGTCAAAAGGCCAATCATCGCATTAAATTAGTAGATAAAAATCTGCTACGAATTTTGCCCCACAGGGAAGTGAAGTTAAGGAACCTGGAGGGCGAGGAGGATGCAGCTATGTTTCAGCTAGATGAGATGCCGTTATGTGCTACTCTATGGTCAATAAAAGGTTCAAAAGGATCATTGCAGAAGATTTTGATTGGTTGTTCATTTAAAAACTTAGGATCATTGAAAATCATTGATTTGGTAAAGAACAGGGAAAAAAGTGGTCATTCATCGATACTGCTTATTGAGCTAACTACATTCAAACATTTCAGACCTATAATTTCAATACAACAGGTTAACGGAAATATCTTGTTTGCCAGCGAAAAGCTGATTCACTCCACCTCCTACAATGCACAAGAAAGAAGGCTAAGACCCATTCTGTCTCTTGTTACATTAGCAAGTGATATAGTATCGCTAAATCTCAGGCAAAATAATTTATTAGTGACAACGAAGTTAGACTCAATCATATGCTTCAAAGTAAGTTGTGAACAGGGAGATAGTGAAGTTCGCCTTGAACTTTATTCTAAGGATCCATTTCCAAGAAGTATTGTGAACCAGGAAATTTTGGCTGATTACTCGGTTGCGTCAGACAAGTTACACTCAGCTATATTACTAATGGAATCGAGAAATAAGTTGTTAAATCTCAAACACTCTTACAAATTGCCGTTCATTTCACGAGTTTTTATTGCATCATTTTCACCTCCTTGGTATGCTGATGACTCTTTAAGAAGACAATTTATATTATGCATTGGTGTCAATGGCCAAATATCTGGTTTGGGTCTTACAACAGATACCACCCCAGAATTTAAACAGTTTTGTGAGGATATATCTAGTGGTAAAACTAAAGCATCACTGTGGGAGTCCCTCCAAGAAATATTGAGAAGGCCATTTGTAGACAAAGTTACTGGAAAAGGGTTGAGAGCCTTATATAAACCATTTTTTGACTATGCAGAAAACCAGCTGCTGGTACTTGATTTTGATCTACCGGAACTTTCCTACACAAAAGATCTTATCATTCTATAGCCGTGAAAAGCATTCTGTTATAGAAATACTATTTTATAGTTCTATTTGCATATTAATCATGCTATATATCGTGATCGTAGCTTGCACTCTCTAACCTTTTTCTTAACCTTTCTTTCCTAAACTCCAGTGTGGTCGGAGATGACTCCATATTATCTGAACTTGTTCCTCGTAATTCCATCAACAAAGTCCTAGCTCTCAGGCCAGAAAATTCGTCATCATTGGAAGTAGAAGAGTCATCCTTTTCGTTAAATGAGCTATTTATTGGGCTAGATAGCGTATCTTCAAAATGTACATCAGAAGGCTCCAGCTGAATGTTGGATGCATCTTTCTGGAAATCAGGTTTCTTTTCCATGAATTTTTTCCTTATTAGAGCCCTCTTCCTAGCGGAAGATACTTCAGTTCTCGATGTTCCCGCAGCTTTCAATTTTTCCAATAAAGAATCCATGACATCTGTTTCTGAATCGTTCGAAATGTCGTTAAGGGTCTTCTTTGGGGTCTCAAGTAGCTTTTTTCTATTCTCATATAGCCTTACCTCATCCTCGCGTCTAATGTTTTCCGTTTGAGCACGCTTGAACTCTTTCACAAAGTTCGCAAACTTCTCTAAAAACGAGTTCCTTGAAAAAGAATCTTCTGGATCTTCACCAAAATATCTCATAAGCTTATCAAACTCGCTAAATGTTTGGGAGGATTGGTCAGATAGAAGATCTCCTTTTCTTTTAGCTTTAGGTAGACTGGGCAAAGCCACCTTAAGAATTTGATCTTCAGGATGGAACTTTGAACTATCGCTAAGGTTTCCAAGATCAATCGAGTTTTGAGCATTCTTGATCCTATTAACATAATCGCGACAATCATTGTTGATACCTTCAATAGAAAACTTCGAAATTTCTAAGCACTTATTAAGATCATCCAAGAATCGTAAAAGATGTGGAAATTGTAAACGCAAAATCTTTTCAACGTAATGCAAGAATGACATGCTATTTTTATCATCTTTTATGAAGCTCAATCTTTGAAGGGAATTTAGCTTAAAACCTTCTGCTTGTTTCGTAGTATCATTCATAAAATTTCCTAGTGTGAGAATGATTTGAAAAACCTGTTTAAGATCCTCAGAATTTCGAATATTGTCCACAACCTCATCTATGGACCTTAATCTTTTCACTAATTCTTCATAGTCCTTTTCGTAGCTAACCATAACCTTCAATGTCCTCATCCTCGAGTTCCAATAGTGCTGAAGGTTATACATAAGTTCTAAATAAATTCGGTCATATCTATGCAACTCGTTCGGATCTTTTTCCGGATATGATGTTTTTTCTGTCTTATAATCTGTTGCATATGGTTCTAAATTTCTAGCCAAGCTATTTGTAACTTCGACGATTTCTTGCCTTGAGAAAAAATCTAACACCGAAATATTGTCAATAACGTCCTTATCACAATGTAGAACTTTGTTGATTATTTCCTCTTCCGTACAAGAGTTATAAAAATGTAAATTAATTCCATACTGCTGCGCAATGTCCCTAGGCAAAAATGTTAACTTGTCAATGTCTTCTTTCTTTTTGGTTGCCAACTTTTTGATTTCTTTTGCTGCAAACATGTTCTCTATATCTTCAAAAATACCCTTCTTTATCAAGTCTTTCGCCAAGGAATCTGAATTCGAATCCAGCCAGAAAGAATTGAATGAATCAACATCAAGCTTTTCCCAATGTAATTGCTTAAGTCTTTTCTTAGGGCGAATTATTGATTTTGAAATATTTTGGTTGATAGAGTTCACCTCAGGCACCTCGACTGATACATTGGCCTTGGTTTGAGAGAACTGAGGCGGAGGAGGAGGTGGTGGAGGAGGTGGTACCAGAGCACCATTATCATTCCTTTTAGCCGATAAAGAAAGAAGTGGCGGAGGAGGAGGAGGAGGAGGAGGAGGAGCAGGAGCTCCAGCTTGCTTAATCATCGACAGAGATAAGTCGGATGGCAAAGGAGGAGGGGGTGGTGGAGGAGGTGGTGGAAGAGAACGAGCGGATGATTCCATTGAATCAGCGTGGTTTGAAACCAGATTTGACAGGAGGGGGGTATTATAAGGGACCTCTTGTGTTCGGTCATCAATGGAGCTTGCTTGTGGAACCTTTGATGACAATTCAGCAAGAAAAGGCTTGGCCATTGCCATTGTGGGCACAACAGGGTGATTCGTAGATGTATTCGCAGAAGTTGCTTTTCCTTCTGCGTACTTTGCTTCAATTCCCTCCAATATCAGCTGCGAACCTTTATTTGAAGCATCATTTCTATTTAAGACCTTTAGCTTTTCATCTAAGCTTGCTTTAAGAGCTTTGATTTGTTCCAACTCTTCAAGTACTTTGCTTTTGATATTTTGATCTATACTACCCGTTTCATAGCTGCTATCATCGAAAGTAATATTGAAGTCTTTAAAACTATTTTCCAACTCCCTCAATCTTTCTACTGCTAACGATTTTTGTCTCTGGAACATCGTTCCAGTGCTGAACTTAACTATATCATTTGATTCATTTTGAAGTGATGAGAGCTTCTTTCTTAAAGAATCCAATTTTTCCAAGTCATCTTCTTTGAAAGGCCTAGGAGGCCCCTCAACAATAGTAGTTTCTGGCCTTTCAGGGGTCAGCTCTTGTTTTGGAATTTCCATACTAGCAACCTCCAATGCCTGCCTGTCCTCTGCTATATTGTTGGCAGAATCTTGATACATTTCAAAATCTGTCATTTCTAATTCTCTGGCCATATTTTCAATATCATCCATCTTGCTTCTAAGTTTTCGAAGTCGAACGCTGGGTTCAACTTGCGCACCAAGTATCCTATTTTCTGTTCTAAACAGACTCTTTTTGTCTTGAATCTGCCTTTGTAACCGCTTTATTAAATTTTCATTATTGGTTTGAATTTGCAAACTTGTCTTCACACCACTTTTCGAAGATTCCAAATGCGCATTGTTATTTAATAGAATAAGAAGCTCTCGCATTTCAAGTTCTTGTTGTTGCTTTTCTATTAGATGCTTCTTTTTCAATTCCTCTAGTTCTTTTGAGAGATTTTCATTTAATCTTCGCGTCCTAAATAAGACGGAGTCTTGCTCCTTGATCTCATTTGTTAAATTGGTAATGAGCCCATCAGCACCCATAGATAACTGGCGGGAAAGTTCATCCCTTTGAGCTGAAGCATCCTCTGCAATACGTTTGTAAGTTTTAATTTCTTGCATTGCCTTATTATACATGTCATCTGTCGTCATTGCAGAAAAGAGTCTATTAATTGCAACACCCAACGCAGAATCATCATCTGATGAATGTACCAAAGTGACGTTTTGAACTAAACCATCCAAAAGTCGTAAACTTCGTTGCATTTCATCTACATTGTTTTTCTTCTCAACTTGATTCAAGAAAAGATGTTGCATTATACTCAAGAAAGAACCTTCAGCACCGGTACTTTTTGAGTTCTGCCATAATGTTTTCACAAGTTCGACGGGATTGTTAAAATCAAAGTCTGCTCCCACGTCATCGTATGAAGTTAACTCTTCTTCATCAGACTTGGCTAAGTCACGGAACTTGGTACACTGTTGACTTATGTTTTCGTAGTTAAGGGACTCAAATTTGTCCATTAAACTTTGTAAACCAGCCGCAAATAATTGCGCTCTCAAATGAGCACGAACCCGACAATCTATACCGTACTCAACGATGGTATTTATAAGAAGCATGGTGCTGAGGCAATACTCTAAAAGATGGTTTTCTGTAGCTCCTTGCAATCCACCTACTGAGTACTTCAAATCTTCACTTGCGCCTACTAAAGAGTTTAAATATTTACCTCTACCATCTATGGTCTTCTCCACTAGCAGTAGCCAAAGCTCAAATCTCTTATATTTCTTACCAGGAGGTGGTTTTCTAACTAATTTTCTCCTTTCCTGTGTCGTATTTTTGGTGTCGAATTCGAAAAAAGACCTGTTTGATACATGGTCCAATGCTGATAAGATTTTATGATATTTATTCTCAACATCATCGCTTTTGTAGTTACTGTAATATGCAATCATAAATGTTAGTGATTCAGCAGATATTTTTCTTGTTATAATTCTGGGAGATAGTAGAGAACCAGCAACTGCGCTGATATATAAATTAACATCGGTCCTTACTCTTTCAGCACCTAGCTTCTGATTCATCATACTCTTGAGCGCAGTTAGTGTGTTGAACTCTTTGTCAAATATCTCATCATTAATATCATCAATGTCGGAATGACTTATGAGATCTTGAATCTTTATCAAGTATGCTGAAAGTAATGCATCACCCTGGCAATCGTAAATAAATGTTCTAACCCAATCAATCGGCTCCGTCCTCAACGAAACCCACAAATTTTTTAGTTGCTCTGCTGATATAGTCTTTGAAAGGAGCAATTTTGTATAAAATTCTGGAGTTGAGCTAGGACCATTGTTGGTTACGGCCCGTTGCTGTTTTTTATATTCAGCCAAAGCATCTTGATATATTAGCATCCATTTCTTGTCAGGGCTATAATTGGACATCTCCTGTTTCGCTTGTAAGGGTAGCGATCTAAAATCTCTTTTTTCCATCAATTCTCTAAACATTCTATCAATCTCGTAACCCAGCAGTGGTCGTTCCAAAGAAAATCCGGTCGCTGGTGCATTCAATGTCTCTGCGTTGTTGCTGAGAGAAACTGATGGCCTTGATATCAACGAATTGGTCAGTTTCTTGTTGAGAGTAGTGCTAGTACGGCTCGATTTTTTGTCATATGCATTATTGACAGTCGAGATGCTAAATGTAGATGATTTTCGTGAATGTGTCGAATTTGTAATGTGTGTAGATGGTACGATGGTACTAGCCTTACTATTTATGGAGCTGATACTATTTTTCCTTTTAGACGTATAAGACCCACCGGATTTACCGCTGGCAATGCTAGCAGCGTCATTATCATTATCGACCAGATTTTGACTATTATTTTGGCTTCTTATCTTCTTTAAGCCAAAAAAAGACCCATTACCTTTCGTTACATTGGAACCTAAGCTTGTGACACTTTGTTTCCTACTGGGAGTGGATTGTCTGGAATTTATATCAAGAGAAGACCTCGAATCATCTGACGTATTTCCAATACCGAGCCTATCAATTTGCCTCCTCATATTAATGGTTCGAAAAATGTGTCCTCTAGGTCACTAGATGATAAAGTCTATGGTATATCAGCTATTAAAAATTGCTTGTATATGAGGTCGTTGTATTAGATCGTATGAAGTTTCAACTTCTTCGCGCGTTCCAAATCAAGACAAAACAACCAGCAGCATTAAAAGAGGATTATTAAATACGTTAATTATTTATTATAGTAGAAGAGTTGATACAGCACTAAAATACACTTTAATTATTTGAGTAGGTCGGATTAAAGATCCAGCTGAAATATAGTCTTCGTAGAAAGCGATTGTATACAAAGAACAAGTAGTTGAAAATTTCGTATCAATTTGAACTTTACTGGAGATCTACCCCTTGAGTTTCTTCTTCGACTTCCAAATCCCTGGTTGAAACGAAGCTGCTTGGAGACTCAGTAGTATCCATCTTATCTTCCATAGACGGATCAGCAAAATTATCAGTAGCCATAACAGCTTTCATAGAGGACGAATCATTTGAAGCATTTTCGTCGGATAAATTCGTATTGTCATTTTTGGTAATGGTGTCGTCAGCATTAAGCGTTGTAGATAAAGCATTATTTTTCAGACTAGGATATGCGGCATCTTGAGCCTTTAAAAATGAAGTTTCAGCTTCAGCAGGAATTTCAGAGGGGGGTTCAAGCACATCTTTAGTAATTTCATTTTCGCCAACAATCTTAGCATCGACAATGTATTTAAATGCTTTATTATGCAACTCATCAATGTCAACTTGTGTAATCAAGTTCAAGTTATCCCAGAACCCGATCTTACTCCAAAATATCTTAGCCCTTATGAGCGTGAGCATACAATAGATCTTGCGGAGCTTGGTTTCCTCATCCTCGTCAACTGCACCAGGTTTACCTTCAACAAGTCTGTTATCAGAATGAGAGTCATGTTTGTGAGATTCACTATCCCTCATGTTTGCAAAGGTAGATTTGAATTGAAAGTTTGGTTGTGTCCCCAAGTTCAGAAAGTATGGATTTTGTTTCAATTTGTATACATTTGAGTTTATCTGTCTCAATCTAGCGAAAAGTTCGCATATATTCCTCAATTTGACCAAGCAGTAGTTACATAAAGGATAGTTCAATTGTTCTTCGTCTGCAGAATGGGAGCCCATAAAAAGGTCTTGACTAACTATTTTCAACACATGTAGTCTACAATGTTCAAGCATATCATCCTTGTTTTCGCCACAAAAACTGCATGCAGCAGCAATTGCAACTGGTTGATTCGAGCCGTTATGGAGTATTTCACCCATATAAGTTACCTTGAAGTGTTCGTTTATTCCACTGACCGGTTCAATCACGACTTTCCCGTCCACTAGGACGTTCCAGAAGGTTTTACCTTTCTGCCAGCGATTGATGAGTTTCAAATTTGCAAAAGAGGGAATTTGAGGCAAGCAATCTTCTAGCTCTTCATTCCACACCTTCTTGAAGTACTTGAAGTTCTTTAGATTACTTAAGTCAAGCTTGAAATCTGTGCTTATGAGGTTATAGATAAATTCCTTAAACTCAAGATTGTAATTACTCAAATCAAATCTCAAGGCCCTAACCATAGGTGAATATATGAAGGTTGAAAGCTGCTGCTTGTATCTATCTGCTTCTGAGTTATCATTTTCAGCCGAGGGGGCTGAATCCTCCCCAAGAGGGAGCACAGCAGAATTATCGCTTCGCGCTACGCTGCTCATATCGTCCAACTTCATGAGCATATCCTTTAGGTCTTTAAGCTGACTTTGTAAATCATTTATAATAGTATCCTTCTCCTTAATTTCTTCTTGTAATTTCTGATTCTTGACTTTATAATTATATGTTTCTCTTGATGCATTGCTCACCATTTCGTTTGCTTCGTTAAAGAGTGAAGCCGTAAGATCTTCAACCTCCGCCTGTAATCTGGAATTTTCAGCTTCAGCTATTTCTTTCTTGGATAAAGCTTCCTTCATATCTTTCTCTAAGGTCTCAAGCGTTGGTAAGGATTCTTCGTACTTCTGTTCAAATACCTTAAGTCTTTCCACATCTTGTTTCATTCTTGTATTCTCTTTGAACATATGTAGAAGCTTTTCCTCAAGCTCCAGCTGCTTAGCAACAGCTGTAACCAACTTGGTTGACAATAAAGTAACTTCTTTAGTTAGTCTTTCATCGAATTCTTGCTCCGATTCTTTATTTGCCATTTGAGTTTTAGGGGCCCTTGATAGGAAAGTGAATATTTTCGATTAAAATACATTACTGCATATAATGCTTTATCGATCTCGGTGTACTAGGACTCAAGGCTAAGAGTTAACGGTTTACCGTTTTACTGGATACGTTAGATGTAGTTCATAATCCGAGATGCTCCAACGATGTAGTGCCATTTAGAATTCCTTAAATAGTTTATGAAAATTGGTAAAAAATAAATTGAATGTTTCTGTGTTTCTTATTGCAGACGAGATGTATATTTCAAATGAATTTCAAATTGTTCCTAATAGTATTATGTCGCAACTTAATAAACCGATAGGTTACTCTAAAAATCCTTTGATATATGACCTGGATCTAGAAAACAGTGACTTATTACGCATGAAAAGTCTTCTGCAAGCTTCAGAAATGGTATCTGATCTGACTGGTGTCAAAAGTAGTTTAGAAGAATTGCCATTTGAGATAAGGGCTAATATTGCGAATCAGTTGTCACAGTTTGATTGCTTAAATTTACTAAGGACTAGCAAGACGTTGTATTCTTCACTGATTAGGAGACTTTATCAGCATATTGTTATTGATAAGGACTATAGCCAATTCAATTATGAGCGTGACCATGAAAATCTGAATTATGGGTGCCTGTTAGAGAAGAAGGAACAGCTCTCATGTTCCTTTATAAAAAGTGCATATGGTTTTCGACGTTTTATTAATCCATATATACATGGGTACACCTCCAATGGAAATATACTATTTTCCTATGTGGAGAAAATCCAATGCATAGAACTACCAGATTCGCTAAATACGTATGAGCATGAACTCAACCATCATCTAAGTGATTTTTTTAGCCAATTGACGCATTTGAAGGAATTGATTTGGCTAAACGATCAATTCAGGCTATATTATCTCAATGCCTTGCCCAATAAATGGAATGTTACGACCTTAGTATTGAATATAAAGTTCACCAATTATCTCAACGAGCTCCCTATCATTGGAAATTTAGATTATGATTCAGATTCATCCATTTTAGATGAAGGTTATTCATCTTATTTTTCCAAGCTTAGAAATTTTCAAATTCGTCCATTTGATAATTCTACACGTTTGCAAAAAATAGTTAACAACTTCCTTGTCTCACGCTCAGATTTTAGTGTTGAAAAAGAGAACAACAATTTGAGAATACTTAAGTTCTGTAGACTTGAAAAGAACAATCATGTTCTTTTCCCTCCTTGCCAAGAGTTGGTTAGATATGATGACGATATATTGCACGATGATTTAGATCTCAATACTGTTCAATCCATATTTCAGGGAGGAAGATTACGTTTTATGAATTTAACAGAAATCCTGTTAAACAATTGCATAGTTGTGACATCTGACGCTGAACTTTTAATCAATTGCGTTGATTTAGGGATATTAAAAACCTTAGAATTAAAAGGCATATCAGAATTTCAAAAAATTAGGCAACCAGATTCCAGCGAGAACATTACACAGCAGCTTTCCCCAAGCTTCTTATTCAAATTAGCTAAACATTTAAAAAAGTTAGAAAGGCTATATCTTGACTATAGGGAAGCCTATGCAGATACAGTAGCTGATTTTTTAGAACTGCTAGCTTCAAAAAAGCTTAAAGCGCTAGATCTAACTATCAGGTGTAATCATACTAAATCTGTATCATTTAATGAGCCAAAAGAACTATATGATGCATATGCACATTCAATCGTTCAAAATGAAAGGTGGAAAACTCTAAGAACTTTAGCTATTGAAGTAAAAGAAGAGAATGCTTTTTGCGACTTGAGTATTACATTGCCTCGTGTCTTTAACGATCCAATTTCGAGATGCAAACAGCTAAGAAATCTTCGACTCAACATGAGCGACAATAAAAATCTTGATAGATTTGTGGAGTTGGTGAAGGGGCTCCCTCTTTTGCAAAAGTTGGATCTATTTGGTACACAGGCAGGAGGGCCTCCTCATTTAGGCCTCGGCATGATACATCCTACTGTGTACGACGAATGGTACAAGGTTCAGCATGTTGCTATAGTATTTATGAATCAGAATCCAAGTTTGCAATACATTCGAATCAATAAATGCATCTTTCAATGCCAAGATGGCATTGCAAATCCCAGAGAAGGAATAACTAAATGGTTCGAGTGCTTTGTCAGAATTGGGAACTTTTAGCTACGGTAGGAAGAGTTTAAAAAACATATATATTTGAAGTTAATGTTCGTATTATTAATCATATAACAGTTCTATGCAGCAATTTTCATGCCGCATTCTATAAAAAACCTAGTACCCGAATCGTCAATCATTGACTTAGTTAGCATTAGCATTGGTTCTAACTGCAAAGCCGAAGATGTTACCCAAAAATGAACCCTCAAACTTTGGTTCAAACTTGATAGCACTTGACCTGATTTCCTTCATGATCATAGCTTCCTTTTCTTGAGCTGAGATTTTCTTATTGTTCATTGGAGCTGAAACCATTTTTAGACTTTAGATTAAAAGTTGTTTGATAGTGTTATAAATAACTTGTTGAATGTTGTATTCAAAAGGGAGATATAACTCATTCTTATATGTTATTTCTTGTAAGAGCTAATTGATAGATTAGTGTGCAAGTTTTTCCGGTCCATATGACCGAAACTTAGAGATGACTAACTTTGCATCCAAAATTTATCTTTTTTTTTTTTACTAAAAAATGGCCAAAAGCTTCTACAATATGTTCAGCTCATAAGAGGCATGCTTGTAATTATATGCTAAATAAACGATTATTAAAGTCAGATCCTCACGCTCTTTGGAACTAATTAATGAGTAACTAGACCGATTGAATTTCGCGCTCGGACTATTATGATCTCCAAAACGTAAGGACACTAAACGCCTGAGAAGCTTTCCCCTCACCCGCCCAGCACGTCCAAAACAAACGCCTATCCATAGAAAAAAAAACGGTTCGAAGGAATGAATGAAAAGATATAGAGCAACATTAAATTGTGTGATATACATGTAATTGCTGTAAACTTATGGAAGCTGCTCAGAAACGGGGCATGAGACTTCATTATATCAAAAATCATTGAACCATAGATAATTTTTGCAGCTCAATATGGAATGGCTTTAGGCACAGCAGTAACTTTTCGGTCTTAGATTCCCGTGTTTATATACAGTTCCAGTATAAAATTCTGATTGAGCTTTGTTCCTCACCATGATCGGTTTAGTGGAATGCCTCAGCTGGCTCATCTAAGTGCGACTTTAGGGAAACCCGCTCAAAATGTATTTCCTTAATTAAACTGCTCCTCCTCGGACTTTAAATCAGAGAATACGCACGACGTTATATGAAAGTCCTCCGTGTCACGTGATACAGTGGGTTTTTTTCTGGGTGTTTTATTCGTTTCGGGTTTGTGTTCGAAAAAGAAGTGTTTTATCTTTGTGTAAGTTTATGGTGGGCTCAGACTTTGAGAATTAAAATCATACTCACACGAGATAACTTATATTATGTCACATGCTATGTATCACATGCTGTAAGAATGTGCGCATGTGCAATCTGAAGCTAGGACTTATTTTTGTAATACAATTCGGCGAACGCAATATAATAGATTTATAGTCAAATAGCCGCAAGTAATCTTATTTAGTATTAACTTAGTGATCGTGTGATAGTATTTTTTAAGTGCACGTTGGGGTTTACCCATGTAAGCCTTACAAAGGATTGTTAATATGCCCTATCAAGAACGTGGTGCAGATCGGCCACTGTATGCAGTATCCCTAAAGTTGCAAATCTTATATCACACGTGGGTCTAATCAAAGCCCATCTGGAGCCTTCAGCCTGATGTAGTTGATCAAATTTGTCCCCCCTACTTACTCATCTAATAGTCCTCGGATATTTGTACAACCTTATCGGATTTGAAGTTTTAAATGTTTTTAACTTCACCATGAATACTTTTATTTCTTCTATTTCTGGGCCCCAACTTCAGATCTAAAAGCTAGCTTATGTCTCAAAGTATGTTATTTAGCATTGTGAATGTAACTGCTAATGCACAATAGTAATTTCTATATACAAACGGTAAAAATTAGACACAACGTGAGCCCAAATTGAAATTCTTAATACGACTTTTTTAATGTGCGTTTCGTCAAATATGCTGCACAGGCATTAAATTACATTAACAATGTACAGAAAATAATAGCCCACGAGATTCATCAGTACGTAGTATAAAAAGGGATTAATTAACCTAGTGTGAAAAATTAGTAGAACTCATAGTTAAGTGATATTGAGCTAACTATAATTAGTTTCTGACTTATATATTAGATTTGAAAAGTAATTAAATATCCTCTGATATAAAATGAGTGAAGCACATGAAGTTAGCCAAAGCGGTGGTAAGACTGCCTTTAAGGATTATGTTGGTAAGTTTGCCCATATCGATGATCCCTTAGAAAGAAGAAGATTAGCTTTGGAGGAAATTGATAAAGCAGGATTTGGATGGACCCAAATCAAGATGATTCTT
This sequence comes from Debaryomyces singareniensis, assembly GCA_031081795.1. NCBI lineage: Eukaryota > Fungi > Ascomycota > Pichiomycetes > Serinales > Debaryomycetaceae > Debaryomyces > Debaryomyces singareniensis. Next base: position 407,561 of record JARYSX010000004.1, read on the forward strand.
ATTGCTGGTGTCGGTTTTATGACAGATTCGTACGATATCTTTGCTATTAACTTGGGTGTATCTATGTTAGCATATGTTTACTGGAAGGGTACTATTCCAAGTTCTACCCAAACTTTGTTGAAAGTTTCTACTTCTGTTGGTACTGTTATCGGACAAGTTAGTTTTGGTACACTTGCTGATCGTATTGGTCGTAAGAAGATTTATGGAACTGAATTGATCATTATGATCTGTGCTACTATTTTGCAATGTTGTCTTGGAAATTCACCAGCTATCAATTTCGTTGCAATTTTCACTACTTTGAGAATCGTCATGGGTATCGGTATTGGTGGTGATTACCCATTATCTTCTATTATTTCCTCAGAATTTTCCACGACTAAGTGGAGAGGTGCTATCATGGGTGCCGTTTTCTCGAATCAAGGATTGGGTCAGTTATTCGCCGGTATTGTTGCTATGATCGTTGTTGCAGCTTATAAGGACGACATTAATGTTCCTACAACTGATTGTGGTTACAAGTGCCAAAAGGCTTGTGATCAAATGTGGAGAATCTTGATTGGTTTCGGTTGTGTTCCTGGTTGTATTGCTTTATACTATAGATTGACTATCGCCGAATCACCAAGATATTCGTTAGACGTTACAGAAGAAGGCGATTTGCTCAAGGTTGGTGGTACTGATGACGAGATTATTGATGTCGAAACTGCTAAAATCAACGTTCCAAAAGCTTCTTTTGCTGATTTCGTTAGCCATTTCCGTAGATGGAAGTACGGTAAGATTTTGCTTGGAACTGCTGGTTCATGGTTCATGTTGGATATTGCTTACTACGGTTTAGGTTTGAACACTGCTGTTATTTTGCAGACTATTGGTTATGCTAGTGGTACTACTGTATACAAGAAGTTGTATAATTCAGCTGCTGGTAACTTAATTTTAATCTGTGCTGGTTCTTTGCCCGGTTATTGGGTAACTATTGCTACCGTTGACACAGTCGGTCGTAAGCCAATCCAAGTCGGTGGTTTCATTATTTTGACTGCATTGTTCTGTGGTATAGGTTTTGGTTACCATAAATTGAGTGATCATGGTCTTTTAGGATTATACATTGTAGCACAATTTTTCCAAAATTTCGGTCCAAACACCACTACTTTCATCAGTCCAGGTGAATGTTTCCCAACTAGATACAGATCTACTGCTCATGGTATTTCTGCAGCTGCTGGTAAGGTCGGTGCTATCATTGCTCAAACATGTCTCGGTACTTTGATTGACCACAACTGTCCAGCAACTAAACCAAATTGTTGGTTAAACCACGTTATGGAAATTTTTGCATTGTTCATGTTGATCGGTATTTTCACTTCCTTACTCGTTCCAGAAACTAAGAGAATGACTTTAGAAGAAATCACCGAAAAGTATCATGATGAGGTTGATGCATCTAAATTAATAAAAGATAAGTTAACTTATAATCAAGACTCCATCGACTCTGAAACGAAGAACTAAATAATATAGGTTTCTTTAATAATATAATTCAATAATACATGCACTTAAATTTTCAAAGTTGATATTTTCAAATAGCGCTCTCTAGCGTGGATACAGACTAATCAATAGGATGTTTATATTTAATACGAAAAATGCAAAGGACTGGGCCTCACTAGCAGCACTCTTTGGGTTATTCTACTTCGTATTAGAACCGGCTGAACCTTTCTACAGAGAGTTCAAGCTTTCAGATCACACTTTACAGCACCCTTTCGCCGTTAAAGAAAGGGTCACCGATAATCAGTTGTACATAGTATCTGCCGTAATGCCCTTTGCCCTAATGATATATTTAGGAAAAGGCGATAAAGAATTGGAGATAAACATATTGGGGTTGCTTTTTTCCTTAGCACTGAATGCTGTTTTGACAGATTTATTGAAAAATTGGATTGGAAGACCTAGGCCTGATTTTCTTCAGAGATGTGGTGCCTTAGCAGGAACTGCGCTCGATGAATTTGTCACAATAAGCGTTTGTACAGCTCCTTTAGGTGAAACATATTTGAAAGATGGTATGAAATCAACTCCGTCTGGTCATTCATCGATCTCCTTCTCAGGCTTGTTGTTTTTTTATTTGTGGCTTTTTCGTAAGTATAAATTGAAGAAAAGCAGAAGCATTTATAAACATTGTTTTTGCTTCATTCCGTTGGTGTTGTGTATTTATATAGCTATTTCAAGGACTCAGGATTATAGACATCATTTCATAGATATCATACTTGGAAGTGCAATTGGGATAATCATTGCAAGTGTATCATTTAGGATATTCCTTCCAATAGAAGAGTATTATCTACCAAAGTAAAATACTTGTTGATATAATTATTGATATAATTATTTATATAGATACTTAATGTCCGTTGAGGACCAGCCCAATTAATGTAATAAAAACTCTATCCTATTCTAATAAGAAAGCAAACAAAAAAAAAAGAGATTGAATTAAATTAACTTCAACTTTTTATAAAAATGAGTATCAAAATCAACGAGTTGAGCGTTGATTCAACAATGGAGTCGTTACATTAATCATTAAGCATTCCACTTTGAGAAACGATTAAAACTTCAATTTCTTTGGTTGTTCCCAAGTGTTTTCTTGGTTGGTGAAATGTCCATAAGAAGCAGTCTTCAAATAGATAGGTCTAGCTAAGTCCAACTCCTTGACAATAACACCTGGTCTCAAATCAAAGTTCTTTCTTACTATAGCAACCAATTCTTCAGATGTATGCTTAGATGTACCATAAGATTCAACGAAAATAGACAAAGGCTCAGCAACACCGATAGCGTAGGAAAATTGGACCAAACATCTTCTAGCTAAACCAGCGTTAACTAGGGACTTGGCAACCCACCTAGCAGCATAAGCAGCGGATCTATCGACCTTAGAGAAATCCTTACCGGAGAAAGCACCACCACCGTGTGCACCCCATCCACCATAAGTGTCAACGATAATCTTTCTGCCAGTTACTCCAGCATCACCTTGAGGACCACCAATAACGAACCTACCAGATGGTTGGATGTGGTAGACAGTCTTGTCATCCAACAAGTGTTCAGGAATAACCTTTCTGATGATGTGCTTCATAATTTGTTCAGTCACATCCTCAGTAGTGATCTCATCTGCATGCTGAGCAGAGATAACGATGGTGTCAATCCTCAATGGAATGACAGCACCATTATCATTCTTGTACTCAACAGTGACTTGAGTTTTAGTGTCTGGTCTCAACCATGGCAAAGCACCAGATCTTCTAGCCGAAGCCAAAGCAGCGTTCAACTTATGAGCCAACAAGATAGTCAAAGGCAACTTCTCATCAGTTTCATCGGTAGCATAACCAAACATAATACCTTGATCACCAGCTCCTAACTCTTCCAATGCCTTCTCATAATGCAAACCTTGGGCAATATCTGGAGATTGTTGTTCGATGGCAACCAAAACGTTACAGGTCTTGTAATCAAAACCCTTGGAACTGTCATCATATCCGATATGTTTGATGGTATCTCTGATGATCTTTTGGTAGTCCAAGTTAGCCTTGGTAGTAATTTCACCAAACACCATAATCATACCGGTCTTGGAAGCAGACTCACAAGCAACCTTAGACAATGGATCTACTGACAAGCAAGCATCCAAAATTGCATCAGAAACCTGGTCACAGATCTTATCTGGATGTCCTTCACCCACTGATTCTGACGTAAACAAAAAGGTTTCACCAGACATAGTTACAAATTCAAAATATTTCTTTTATGCTTGAAACAATAAATTCAATTGCTTAAGATCACTAGAACTTAAAAATATAGAAATTAAAAAATATATATTTTTTAAATACTAGAATAGTAGTAAGTTTCTATATAATTTTCACTCGTTACTATGCCACAGTTTTGATACCATCACTAAAAAAAACTATTGAGCCGTACACTAAATTCACGTGTTATTATATGATTCCGATGAGTTTGAACCTATATGGTCCAATCAAGGACGCGAATCAACGGTACTAGCGTACTAAATAGCATGTGAAAGTGGTAATTGAGAAACGTTATACGCTAACACGTTCTTATACTATACGACATGTTTATGTTTTACGGGAAGACTGGTATAATAATTTGTATGCAGTAACGACAACAAAATCAAGAGAGATACGATAATAGGCAGTTTTGAAGTAAATTTGTATTTGCTATAACATCATCAGATCGCAACATTGATGATTACAGTGGACATCGCAGCTAATCATGAGTTTAAAGTTCTTACTTGCCAGTATCTCGTGAAGATATAAACGAACTAAGTGCATATGTGTAAGAAATCTGAGTATACGACCTGTACGAAAGTTGGACTCGGGCCCGCTGTTGTAATGACAAACGTTGGCACGTGACTGGTACCGTGATCATGTTGTGAAAGATTACACAAAACGCGATTTATGGTAAACACGTCCTGGAGTCTAAGATATGATGATGGAGTTTAGTAGTTCACGACAGATCTAACTGTCTTTTTTTCCATAAGATGGACCTCTTAGATGAATTGGACAGGGTTCAAGGTAAAAGAAGCACATATGATTATTCTACCCAAATAATTAATAATGTCAACACAGATAAGATGTTTCAGGACACCGAAGACGAAGATGACGAAGGTGACGCAGACGACGCCGATGATGAGGCAGACGTAAATGAATATTCCAGTACTCAGAAGGTAGAGTTTACGGACATGAACATTCTAGAGCGGGTTAGGAAGCGGTTGTATGGAGGACAAAGTGATGAAGATGAATCTGTAGACAAGGTTGAATCAGTTCCAAAAACACAAGTACTACCTCAGCTCAGTGTCAATGAGAGTGAAATTGTTCCGTTGGCTACCACGCAGAAAATAAATCATGAATTTGATACGATTGACGCGTCCAGAAAGCCCAACAATGTAAGCTCGATGCCTCTTGCTGAATATAGAATGCAAAAGATTCAGAAGCTTGTAGAGCAAAAAAGAAAGGAAAGAGAGATGAATGAAAAACTCGAGAAAGACCAAAAGCACGAGAAAGAAGATTTAGAAGCAGAGATATCTCGCACTACACTCACTGACGAAGAAGATGATTTTTATTCCAAGAATAAAGTAGCTGCTACATTTTCCTTGGCTCCTTCAAAAAAGCAACAATCTGAAGCAGAAGAATTTTTAGGCATACAGAAGAGAGAGCTTCAAATTCGACCAGAATTTGATCAGAAAGTGAAGTTCCTGAAGATGGAACTTTTGGCTGAATTTGAAGATGACTTGAAGGAGCTGAACCAGGATCTGGACAGAGCTATGCTGCACCATATTTCAAGCCCCGTAACGTCTCCCTTGAAGGCAAATGAACTTGAAACAAAACCATATGTTAGCCAGGCGCATTTACCTAATCCATTCGAGATTTATGCTGCTGGCTTAAAGAAGAAGCTTATTGACATACCCAAACAAGGAAATGGAATGCTCGTGTTGGATTCTGATGATGAGGCTTCTATTATAAATAAAGACGTCAATGATGTCCCTGAAATTTCAAAGGAGCAAAAGCTTATACTCAAACAGAAGTTTCTGAAAAGACGCATTATTAAAGAAACCCAAGGCGATATGGCTCGCGGTTTAAGATCTGCATCAAGACAGAACAATTCAAATACTAAGCAATTGATTAGTCATTTACAGGCATGCAATATGCAGCAACTACAGATTGCGAAAAACGCTAATCCCGGTCAAGAGTTGCTCGAAGAACTTGAGCAAGAGGAGGAGATGCTTGGTACGTTATTGGAGAGGGAGATTGAGAGAACAAAAGCTTTGAGAAGAAAAGAAAAAGAAAGACATAAAAAACTTGAAGGATTAAAAAATCTCATAACTGGGGAAGAAGATCAAGGAAAAGAGGATTTCGAAGTGCCTGATAGTGAAGATGGCTCTGAATCTCACTTTTCTGATATTGAGGATGAAACTTCTGATGGCTCTTTATCTGAAAACTTAAATGTTTCTGATAAGAAGAAAAAATTCGATCGCAAAAGACATATAGTGTCAGAATCTGAGGATCTGGACTCTCACGATAGTGATCAAGAGGGCCAGCCCAAAGAAAATGTTGCAAATGATGAAGTATCTTATTCACGTACTTTAGAAGAAAATGAAAATAGAAACGATGATAGCTATATGTTTGGTGATCAAAGAAGTTTGATAATTGATAACCAAGATACTCAAGAAGAAATATTTGTTGATGTGAACGTTAAGAAATCGGGGACTTTCGAAAGTTCTCATTTCCATTTGACATCTAATTCCAAATCGGCATTGAATGGGAATCAGAATACCAAGGCCAAAAGCCTGCAAGACGAACAACGAAATATTGAAGATATAGCTGCAAAATCAGACATCATTGGCGCAAGTTTGCCATCTTTTGATGATATTATTGAGGCTGAAGCCAATATTGATATGCCTACCCAAATAGACTCGACTTTGCATCTCAGTGGTCAAAAGGGTAGTGATCCTGAATTCGAAGTATCGCCTGAGCTACATCCTCATTCTTCGAACAATTCTGAGCGGGAAACTAAAAATATTGAAGATAGAGACCTGGATTATGAATCAGAAATGAAAGAACGTGTAAGAAAATACGAAGAGTCTTTACGTCGTAAAGAACTAAGACTACTAGCAAGGAGACGTAAAATTGAAGCTTCTGGAATTAAGGATATCATTGAAGAGGAAGCTGAAGAGTCAGAAGACGAATGGCATGGAATTGGAGGAATAGATGGAGAAGTTTATGATCAAGCAAACTCTGACGATGAAAGATTATTAGATAATAGATTTGATCTCGTTTTGAATGATGATGCAATCAGAGAAAAATTCATGGAAGATTATAAGATAAAAGATCGAGCTGAGCTCGAGAAACTTTTAGACGATATCAAAAATCATAGATTATCTAAGAGGGCCAAGATCAATTCTTTCGAAGTCGAGCTCAGTGACGAAGAAGATGCATTACTTACTGCTTACAGAAGAAATAGGCTTCGGGAACAGCGCGAAAGGCTTTTGCTGAATAAAAAATTGCAGGCTTTGGCAACTAACGAAAAATCAAAACCTTTCTTTGATTCGATTCAAGATTCAACTTTGTCCCTTAAATTAGCAGATCTTGACGAAAGCAGTGGTTCCGATGGGCAGCTCAGCTATGAATCGGAATCTCAAAAACATGATTCTGCTGAAGATGATAATTTGACCGAGTTACGATCTAGAACATCGCATCCAAGAAAGAAGATCAAAATTGAAGAGTCATTTGTTCAAAAACAATTGTCTTTCTTGAATAAAGATAAGGATGAAAATGACACATATGACATGGAACAGAAAATATCTAAAATTCAGCATGGTTTCGAATTGTCAGATGATGAGATTGAAGATTTAAAAATACTAAAAGCCAAGAGTTTAAAGAGCTTGGGATTTAGTGATGAGAACGATAACAACAATGAAAACCCTCTTAAAAGTAAAGAATCCGTTGAAACTTTGACTGATGCGGATGATGATGAAAATGATGACCTTTTAAGTTTCCGAAAGCCATCCATGATGCTTTCGTTCAGATCATTAAAGGATAAGCTGACAGTGCAAGCAAAAAACGGTGAAGCATTTACAGGAGTCACTATCCGCAAACAGTTCAAAGCGGTATCAAGAAGCAAAGCATCTATATCCTTCATATCGAAAAACAAAACTCAAAAAAGCGCAAATATCAGCTCAAATTCCTCAATAGGTAACAAACAGCTTAGAGCAAATACGCGCGACAGTATATTCTCTGGAGGTAAGTTCGATAATTAGTCCATTTGTATATTATTCCTAAAAAAAAGTTGCATATATAAAGAAATTAAAAACTATTACATGATTTACTGAAATGAAGTACTTAAAGCATCTTCTAAAGAATTTGGATGGAATTTTTTCACTATTGGCCTTTTAAATACAGAATGGGACCCATGGTTTAAAATTTTAGTCCTGTTATGTCCAATAATAAGTTGGGAATGAGACCCCTCTATCTCTCGAGGCTTTCGATCTATCGAATAGTTATTCTGAATCGATATTGGAACACCATTCTTACTAAATTCTCTTATGTTACTTTCCTCTCTGTGTTTTGCCAAATTAGAATCTGCGGAATTGGTATCTCTGGTCGGGGTAGATAAAGCCTTTTTCGGTTTCGCCATGTTTCCCAATAAACTCAAAAAGCTCTGTGATAATGATGTACTAATTTGTTTGCTCGTGCTGACTTGTTCATCTGTCATCTTAAGTCCAAATTTGAGGGGAGATTGCGGCGGAATGTTGAAGAGTCTTGATTTATGTTTGAAGTTATCTTTTTTCATGTTCCTTTGGTCATCTAGATCGTGAGACTTCAACATAAAATCTGTTAAAATGTCTTTTGAACTTGTTTTGGATGGGGTCATAGGTTCGTGAAATGGTGTTTCAGCATCATATGTTGCAGGCGTATTAAGTGATGGTTCTACTATCTGAAGTGCGGCCAAGTTAATATTATCAGCTGGGTTATGGAATTTAAATTGATTTGATACTAGGTGTAATGCACTTTCTTGTGATCTTGTCCTGTATATGTTTGGAAAGGCTTCTTGAAGATTTATCCTTGATTCTCTCAAATACTTTTCAAAATTGTCTGCTTGACTGAAATCAGTTTTGGTAAAAGACAGAGGGCTACTTGAAGAAGTAGATACTCCTTCTTCTTCTACTTCAACCAACATATCAATAATTTCTCTGTTCTCTATGTTGGAGCATTTCTCTTTCTGTTCCAGCGCTGCGTTCACTTCACTATCATTATAGTTTGTGGATGCAGTAAAATCCAAACTATTTCTATCCAATTCTATATTTTTTTTCATTTCATTGGTGGTTGAAGTTGAACATATTCGTGATTGAGGAGTCCTGGGACACATACTGGCTTTGTTTATCTCCGAAAACAATGAATTCTGTGTAGAAAGACCACTACAGTCATCCATAGAGACTGATTTATTATATGTAGATGCATTTTCAGTTGCTTTGTTCTTTTTATCCAACACTGTTGCGTCTGTTCTTACTCTTTCGTTAAATTCTAATCTTGCAAACATCTCACCAGAATTATTGTTCAGAGAACCTTGTCCACCAGGCGAGCTCACAGGAATCAAACTGTAAATCTTTGATAACTTATAGCGGGACTTAGCTTTCTTTATCTTTCCACTCTGGCACCTTATGGGCTTGAGATTGAGGTTTGAGACCGATAATTTATAATCTAACAGTGGCTCAGTCAAACCCAGAGAACTGAACTTCTTGGCCTCAGTCCTCTCCTTCTCCAGAGCACCTGCTCCACCATTTCTAATTCGAGATTTCAATGATAAGTATTCTTCATCTAATGTTTGAAGGTTATTTTTATTGATCATGATATCATTCAATTGCAAGTTAGATTGCAACAAGAACGATTTTTCCATCAATTCCTCAATTTCCAAAAAATAATTATAATTCTTTGTAATTCCATCATTTATATAGTCAATGTGTATGTCTTTGTCAGAAATGCTATCGTTGATAGAAGCTATTCTTTGGATAAGCTGATAAGATTCGTTCAATGCTTGTATTAGACAGTCTGATTTTGCGTCCAACCGATTAACAGCATCAAATAAACCATCCAACCTAGTAATAGCCTCGGTAGACATAGAGTGAAGATCTCAATATAGGATATTTCTGCCTGTAATGTGGGTAGGGAGCTATCAAGTATTTGAAAAGTTTGTTATGGTATGCTGCATTCTATACAGGAATGATGTTTACAAAAAATACTTAGTATACTGCACATGAACAATAAAATTTATTAAGATGATAAATGAACTAAGAAATTATATGCAATAGACAGGTGCTACTATTCGTGAACTCTCTTAGAATGCTTTTCATCTTCCTCTGACTTTCTCTTTTTAGAACTCTTAAATTTCTTAGTGTCATCCAATTTGGTGGAGTCTGATTTATCTTTTGATTTCTTCTTTTTCTTCTCCTTTGTATCTGAGCCATTCACTAACTTGTTTGTATAAGTATCTTCTTCAGGTGCTATGTAATCTTTAAGTCTTTCCTGTCTCTTTTCTTCAGATGCCTGCTCTTGCTTTTCTCTCTTCTCCTGTATTTCCTTCAATTTCTTCTCCTTCTTTCCTAAGAAATACTCACCACTTTCAATCTGAAGATCAACCTTTCTAGGCAATTGCGCAGGTGGGAATGGTGTGTAAACCTTCTTTTCCTTCTTCTCCTTCTTGCTCTTCTTACGAGCAATGTTAGCCTTCTTGAACAGCGGTAAAAACCTGGTCCAGTCTTCCTCGGCTAATTCAGGGTTTTTGGCTAATTCACGCTTTATCATGAGCTCCTTAATGTAATAAATAGGATGTATATTTTTCATGCAGTCCTCAACGACCCTTCTAAGAACCTTCAATCCCTTGAAGGGTCCCATTGCACTTACTGTGTTACCTTGAACAAGAATATAGCAATTTGTCAATAATTCAAGAGCTTTTAAAGTATTACCATTCGGACCAACCAACCTTTGTCTTCTTTTCACAAATCTTTCTTTATTTCTTACGAAGCTACCAATTTTTATAACATCACAAGCAACATCGTCTTGAAGTATTTTAATTGCTTGGGGAAACGGAACAGATCTTGCAAGTAATTTGATCAAGTCTCTGGCCTTTAATATAATAGCTGGGTCATATGTTTTTCTTGTTGTTTTGACAGACATTGCCCCTTCAACTAAATCTAGTTCACATTCGATGAATTTTGATTTCAATGAGTTTGTCACATCTCCCCATATTGACCTCAAGTATTTTTCTCTGTATTTTGGAAATAACGTCATAAAGGAGGACTCCTCAGCAAAAGGCATGTTAGAAGCATTATGCTCAGGCTTAAATTCTTCGATATTCCATTTGTCGATATCTGGCGTATCCCAGGGCTTATCACGATTGTACGTTGAAGGCATCTTATAGGAATCTAACTATACGGCCTGCTTCATTTGAAGAAAATTTAACATTTAGTCACGTGCCGTGTTTGCGATGAGATGCTAGAATCTCTGTAGAATTTCGAAGGAAGTACTATTAATGACTAAGAATCTTAATAAAAGCAAGAGCAAAGGCTCTGGGCAGAAGAAGCTAGGTGTCTCTGTTAACAAGCTTTCCAAGAAAAAACTCAAAACCATGGGTAGAACTGCAAGGCTACAAATTGACAAATTAAATGCCGAGATAAAAGATCTTGGTGATATTCAGACAAGCACAAATTTAGAAAAATCTAATCAAGACTCAAGCCTCAATGTATTAGATTCAAAGTCGTTGCAGCGTGATCTTAAATTAGATAAAGATAGGAAAGAAAAGAATGACACTGCTAGAAAAGAACTTGACGCACAACTTGAATTTTTGGAAAAGGTAGGCTTATAATCCATTATTTATTAGCAATTTGTCGTCCTGATAATCCATCACTATAATAAACAGACCATATTGGTCCGTACTGCTGTATATTTTCAGCTTTGGCCCCAAAACAAAACCTCAGTATTACTTAGTTTCATTGCATTTATGCTACTCGGCATATATTATCGAATTTATTTCTTCCTACATAGACTTACATAGCTGATTCGAAATAAATCTGTTTTCTATTTCATCTCCATTGCTATCCTATAACCTACGGTTCCTTTCATGTCTTCATATGTATCTAATCTAACAAGTGTCCAAATCTCAATCAAACTTCTTCCCTAATGTATCAACTAAAATTTAATTCTTCAAATTTATAACCCAACTTTATATCTTAACTATATAAGCATATTTATATATCAATACAAACTATCCTAGATATTTCACCAGTATCTTGACTTAACATAAAATGTACTTTTCGCAAGCAACATGCTGATATCACGAGCTCACTATAGATTCATTTAATCCTACGAAACAAATATAATAATCAAATAACCTATTTAAGGAAACAGTTAATATGCGTTACAGAAACTTTTACACAACTAATATTAGCTACATTTTTTCTTCTTAAGACCAATGAAATTCTGTGTTGAACATACCGACTTCTAACTATCTAAGGAGTGAACGCGACACGTCTCAGCTAAAATAAGCCTTTTTACCCTTTTTGTAAAAAATAGAATTTTGACTTTTATTCCTATACAACTTTACCCTGGCTATAGAATTTACAAAATAGACGTCTGTCAATATTTTAATCTTTTAAGTTACAATATAATTATAAATTGTAAAATTGAATACTAAATTGAACTTTTATCATTTATTGAACACAATACGTTATTTTAGGGTTTTTCAGTGAAATAGATAAAGAAGAAAGTTCATTGTCATTCGTTAGTTGCAGGTCAGAGAGTCAATTTTTTGAGATAATAGAGACAAAATAATAGTAATAAAGTATTAGGTATGTCGTATAAAAAACATGACTCGATTGCTTCGTTGGTTTCTAATTCTACAGTAGGGAATTTGCATCCTCCAGTAATAGGGCCATGGAAATTAGGTAAGACGTTGGGTAGAGGAGCTACTGGGCGAGTATTGCTTGCCACTAATGTTAATACCGGCCAAAAGGCGGCTGTTAAGGTGGTATCTAAGAGTGAACTAAACGACGATGAGATGAAAAATGCATCTGATGATTCTAGCTTACCTTACGGAATAGAAAGAGAGATAATAATAATGAAGCTTTTGATGCACCCAAATGTGTTGCAATTATATGATGTTTGGGAGACCTCTAAGGCATTATATTTGGTACTTGAATATGTTGAAGGGGGCGAATTGTTCGACTTGTTGGTTGAAAGAGGACCATTGCCTGAAATTGAGTCGGTGAAATATTTCAGACAGATTATATTAGGAACCGCTTATTGTCATGCATTGGGAATCTGTCATAGGGATTTGAAGCCTGAAAATATACTTTTGGATTCAAATCTAAATGTTAAAATTGCGGATTTTGGCATGGCGGCCTTAGAAAGCAATGGCAGATTGTTAGAAACATCATGCGGTTCCCCCCATTATGCGGCGCCCGAAATTGTAAAGGGTTTGAAATATCATGGGTCTGCTTCAGACATATGGTCTTGTGGAGTGATATTATTTGCATTGTTAACAGGAAGGCTACCATTTGATGACGAAAATATCCGGGACTTGTTACTTAAAGTTCAGGATGGAACCTTTGAAATGCCAACAGAACTCAGTGAGGATGCTCAGGACTTGATTAGCAAAATGTTGACTGTGGATCCTGATTCTAGAATAAAAAGTGAGCATATATTGTCTCACTCCCTTCTCGTCAAATACCCTATTCCTAATGAGGATTTGATCAGTGTTAAAAGTTTACCACATCCTGAAACTGCTTCAAAATCATTGGGATCAGAAAGAAATATTGATAAGCAAGTTTTGCAAAATCTTTCTATTTTATGGAACGATAGATCTCAAAAGGACATTATCAACGGGTTGTTGTCAAACGGGCCAAGTCCTGAAAAAACTTTCTATGCATTGTTGATGCGTTATAGGCACAATCAAGAGGAAACTTCAACTCCAAAGAAAGCTACACCCCAGAATCTTCGTCCTACTCCAAAGAAGAAGAGGGCGAGCCAGATAAGCGTGTCTACTTCTAGATCACGCCCGCTACTGTTTCAATACAAGAATGGTGTCGTATCTAGCAGTATTGCTACGAAAATCTCGGGATCTTCAAGTTTTTCCCAGTCGCCTAGCTTGAAATATGTAAATGGTAATTCTCCAAGAAAATCTCCTCATAGATCCCCTAGAAGATCCTACATTCAAAGTCTGGTAGAAGGTACAAATCCTGCCCTTCCTAGGAACCTCTATAATGAAATAGTTGCATCTGAAACAAAGGGTTCCTTAGGCTCTACACCACCTTCACTTCCTTCAAAAGACACCCTTTCTGGGGCTAAGAATATTCCAAACAAGGAAATACTGCCTTTGAAAATATCGCCCTCGAAGGTTAATAGAAATTCTATCATTTCCAGCACTTCTAAAAAGCGTTTATCAAAAAGAAAATCCATAAGGTCATCTTTTTCTACTAATCTCAAAAGAAATTCCATAACAACTAAATTATTGGCTACATATGCTAAATTATCTGGAGACAATGACTGGGAATACATGGATAAGCAAACAAAGAGAACTTCAGCTACCTTTGCAACTTTATGTGATAAAATATTTAATCAGGAAGAATACAATGAAGAAGATATCAAAATGTTGGATGAGGATGAAAAGCAGGCTCTTGAATACGAGAGACTCATGGAGATAGAAAGAACTAAACATGAAAAGGAACTTCTTGCAAGAAGGGAGCTCGCTAAGCAGCAGAAGCGTCAAAAGCGCAGATCGCTTTTGTCCTCTAGAAAGCTCTCCATACTCGTGAAAGATGATGCTAATAATAGTGAACAAGATTTGGTCTCGGACCAGTCTAGCTTAGTACAACCCAAGAGGGATACTAGAGATAAAGCCCTTAGGTCAATATCTGAGGGAACTGGTAAAGAAAGCGAATTGACAAAACAAGATGTTGAAGATATTAAAAGAAGATCCATAACTCAGCCTATAGGAAGGAGACGTAGGACCATAAATTTAACAAGACGCCCTGTTTCTAGGCTAGATCCTCTTTGGATTTCCCAGGAAAGTGATACATTAACTAAGGCGCAAAGCATACTTGAAGATGAATTCAAAGAGATTAAATCTCAAAACAAAAAGAACCGAGAATCCATGATCTCGATTGCTGATAGCAAGAGAGGTCTGAGAATTGGTGTAGAGAAAGAAGAAACATATGAGCTTCCTGAGCCAGAGTTAGAGGACGAAATGTTAAGCGAAAAATATGTTTCTGAGTTGAGGAAGTCTCGTTTGCTTGACTCTGAATTGAACCTAAAATCACATACCCAGGACAGCTCTTCAAGAAAGGCACGTAGAGAACTGTCCATTGTACCAAAATCAAAAATTGCCGATATACGTATTCCAACAGTAACCAGAAAGTCAAGATGCTTCTCGGAATCAAATAAAAGGCTATCGGTACTTACTATGCGCTCTACAAAGGAATCTTACGGTGATTTGCATTCTATTTTAGCCAAAAATGATCAATCCGCACATAGTAGTCCTAAAATTCCTTTGAGAACCAGTTTTGCTGACAGATTAGATAAGGCTGGTTTGGGTGAGGAAACATTTGAGGAACATGATGGGCAGGATGAGGATGACATCGTAATTGATTTTGATGATCACTTGAGAGACAAGAGATCTTCTTACTACGGCTTTGATACTGAAGGCACTCGTTATTCCTCTGTTAAAAGATATTCAAATGTATCTTCCCGAAGTAAGGCGCAAAGCTCTAGAACCGATAAAACGGGCCTACAAACACCTGAAGATACCTTTGAAAGTAAAATCGGTCATACAAAAGAGACCAATCTAATAGATAACAATTTTGAGGATGAAATTGACGAAAGTCTCTTATTCGATAACATAAAGCTTCCTGGAGATGCTGTTGATACCAAAAAAAATAACTCCGATGCTTCCAATATTGCACAGACAAATGCTAAATCATTACTTTTGCCAGATGCTGAAAAGATAAAGAATAATACATCCAAGCCTACCCCTATGCAAAAGGTTAGACAGCTGAAAGACACTAATGCACAGATCCAATCTTCTACTAGAGATACCACTGGAGGTTCAACGGAAAGTAAAAGAAATAAATCCTTCTTCAGAATGCTTTCTTGGGGCTCAAGAAAAACATCTGATAAGGCAGCGCAGCTTCCTTCCCCTGCCGATTCAAGGGAATTGATTGTAGATGATAAAGAGAAACAAAAAGGAAGGTTCATGAGATGGCTCTCTGGAAGTGGATCCAGAGTTGAAGAAATGGAAGTTAAGAGATTGTATACAATATTGCCAAAGCAGGAAATATCGACTGCATTGTATGCTTTGCTTAGATCTTGGTCCAATTTTGGTATAAAAGACTTGAATAATGATACTATCGGAGGTTTAATCATGGGCCAAGTTTCAAGACATAATTCCTTTAATTTGAAGGGATGCAAATTCAGAATAAAGATAGCATCTAGAGAGAATGATCAAAAATCTGAAATCATTTGTAGTAGTTATAAAGGATCAAAAGAGACAGCTTCAGGTTTATTTAGAGAAATCGAAAAGGTATTCATTAAGGAAGGGGTATTGGATACTAAATAAATTATATGTAAATTTAAATTAAATACTAGTTAAGTTCAAGTAGGCTAAAAAATATTAAAACTACGAGAAAGTTTAATTGTAAAATTTCTTTAATTGTTGTCATTTTTGCATATTTTTGCAATCAATAACTAATTCGGTAAAAAAAGCCTAACTTTGTTCAATTTCAATTTTCGAATCCTCATTATTTTGAATAACAAGGACAATTTTTCCTTCTGTAGATTCTTCACTTCCTTTTTTTGCATTATCAATTTGCTCTGGTTCTAATGAAACTTCATTTACTATTAAAGGAGCTATAAAAGTTGGACCAACAGTGTTCGTAGATTCACCGACACCCCATTGAGTCAACATTGATACAAATGCTGTGGCTAAAGCAAATTCCCTATCAATTTTTGTTTCGTCAACAAGTACTTCAAAATCAAATTTAAATTGTCTCATTAGCTTGACTTTAGCAATCCTCTCACGAGTTTCTTCAACACCCCCATGGGGATTAATTATTCGCTCGAGAAATTTAGAGCCACCGGACCATGAATACTTAGCCCCATCGTTAAGATAAAAGCTTCTAAACCTTCCATTTAATCCTAGTTCAACATTTATATCTCGGTGAGATACGCCGACTTTATTGTGAAAATCAACTGAACTAGAAAATAATCCAGCTTCGATAGTGGCAACTTCCCTTCGTGAAGGGAAAGTATATAAATTCCATACTGGGTTGAAAGCTGAAAGCCTTTCTATTGTATAAAGCTGGATTCCAGCTGCACTAAATATTCGGATTAACTTTTGCTTATTCTTCCTATCACGACGCACATAAAATGCTGTAGGTGAATCGTTCATAGGGGACACATTAGCAGACGATGTGTGCAAATCCATTACCCTTTTTATACCTAGGTGTTCTAATACAAATGTTCCCACTGAGAGCGCTGCGAAGATACTTTCTACAGCAGTAGCTTGAATAATCAGTGACATATTTATATCTTCCTTGTATCTTATAAATACTCTCTTGAGAAACTTTTTTATACTTATTTACTTTGCAAAGGAAACATACTGGCTTTTATAATTGTTGCAGCCATTTAAGAAGGTAGTACAATCAAGTGCGAATGATAGTGCTCATATGTGAAGTGTCCACAAACGTATAAGGTCGCAAGCAAAAAAGTTCCAGAAACTTAACTTCAGCATGCCCATAAATTAACATTAGTACAAGAACATATACACAATAAATATAATCCCCATAATCAACTCAATATATACCCCATACGTCTTCACATCCATGACAGAATTTGGAACAAGCAACTGATGCCGATAACGGATAATTCGATAAACCAATCTTCTCGTCAACGTATTCATCTGCAAAATTATCTTTTCCTCTTGCCATGGCACCCACAAAAACACAGATACTTTCATCTTCATCTAATGTCTCCACATAATCTTGGACCCTTCTGATCTCTGCTTCGAATGATAATGTGATCTTACGGCATTTAGTAGGCAAATGGTCCGTAATTGGATTCTTAATAACCTTCAATAGCTTCTCCTCTGAATTAACTGAGCGGATACTTAATTTATGCAAAAGCTGAACCATCAAACCTGAAAACCTTTTGAATGTTCTTGGTATACGAACACTTGGATTTATTTCTATCAAAACGCCTCTTGCGGTTTGGATATAAACTTGCAACCTTCCAGCTTTATTGATTGGAGAATCAAGTAAAGTCAACAAACATTGATGAGTTATATCAGGTCTTGCCTCAGCAATATCTCTACCCATCTTTCTTAAAAGCCCTTGATGATCATCACAGTTTAATAATGCATATTTGTCTCCTGCCCCACCTGCGTTGGTCTTATGTGTCTCTAAGCATGCCTGAGCTAAAACTACAATCAATCTTTGTGTATTTTTGTCTTTTGAGCTCAATACAGTTGGGGTGACAGGAACAAGCGAGGCGGGAGGAGCAGAAGGTTTTTCGGTTTTATCCACCTTCTCACTTTCTTCTTTAGTATTGATACTTTTGCTATCTGTGTCAGTCATCTGAAAATGTATTTATCCTCTCAAAGGGCTCCTAGCTAGGGATATGGCAAAGAAAGTACTACTTGATTATGAACTAGATCGCTTTCAAGAGAAATTTTTCCACTCAGTATCATTAATCACGTGATAGATAAAGATCTACAACTTTACAACGACATGAGATCTTCTTCATCCAAGCCTTGTAACATTTATGTAAAACTACGCATGTCGTCTGATAGTGAGTTTGGTGACGAAGATGATGAGATAGTTTTAAGAGCAGCTACTCAGGCATTGGATAAAGCGAAGAGTAATTTAGCATCAAACCCTCTTTCCAATGGCCGCATTACAGAGGCAGATGAAATGAAAAGAAATTACTTGCAGAAGGCTGGCGAATTGGCAATTATGAAGGCCAAACTTGAAGAAGCGAAGTTGGAGAAGAGAAATGAGATGTCTAGGCTCAAAGATGAACATGAAAAGTTAAAGGCAATACAAGATGAAACATTGGAGAGCTTGAAATTAAGCCTTCAAAAGCTAGAAGATGAGAACAAATTCTTGAATAATGAAGTAAAGAGCCTCGTACATTTTAAGAAACGTAAGATGAATACCAATGATTCCACAGAAGAATCCATCATGGACAATGATGCTGTGTACACTGGGGTTTCTCTGAGGACGAATGAAAGTGCGTATATGGAGATTGAAGATGGCTCAGTTCCTCGAGAGGAAATTTACTTATTTTACCATAATGCATCTTCTGACTCTAGCAGTTTTGCTCACTACATAGGCAGTTATTGTCTTTGTGGAGGTAGTGTCACTTCGTTTGATTATCTAGGTCGCATTTATCTTGATGAAAAGGCTAAAGCTGGCGGCTTTTGTATCGAATCTAAAACTCCAATCAATTCTGCCATCGGTGAGTACATCTTGTTAAAAAAGCGTCTAAGGTTGGACGAAATGGTGACCCATTTTGTCTTGGATTTAGTGGTTCTAATTAAGCAGTTGCTAGAGAAATCTGCAATTCTTTCGGTTCCTTTCTTGATTTCTTTAATCCATGCTGCAGTAAGCTTCAAAACGACAGCGGTATCCAAGGATTTGCTTTTAAGCTTGATTAAGTCCTTTTCAGAAATAAGTTTACAATTTGCCTACTTGTTAGATAGCAGCCAAGATATTGATGATTATATAAATTACTATGACCAAACTCAGCAGTCAATGCTACTTGAAAAATTTACTTTGATCTGTTCATTAGATGTGTTGGAAACTGCAGTTCTTTTATCTTCATCATTTGGGGAAAATTTTCAGAAAGAAATATGGAACACAAACGTATTAGATCTAGAATTGTTCAACATATTCTTGCCTGTTAATACAGAAAGATTCAAATCTGCTGCTCAAATTAATATTGTGCAAAATTTGGTTCAAATGATTGCCTGCTCAATATCAGATACTGGAGTTGTGCATGCTACTGCAATTAAGCTGAATGATAACATAATAAATCGCTTATTGAAAATATTTTTGATCGAGTTACCCATCAAGGAAGACTTTTTATTTTATGGCTTGAATCGATTTATCGGTAATAATGTAGATTTCAAGAAGATAGAACAACTTGTCCCAGCAGAAATAGAAATACTACATACTAAGATGACCTCAACACCAGCTCCAATATCAGAAAAGAATGCATCATATGATGTTCCTGACAATTTGTGTCATGATAAATTCGAAATTAATTTTGCCCATGAAGAACACCTACTCTATTTGAGGTTAGAAGTAGCCAATTTCTTGGAATGCTATATACTACACAAAGGGGATACAGCAGATTTTCAAACGAAGGAGCATATTAAGTCTATTGTAAGAACAATTGGGATTGAGCAACTCAATATTATCCGATCTCCTAGAAGCAAAGTTGTTCATTATAGGATAGAAATTATAGCCAAACTTGTGAGAATCCTCAGTTATGTGTCTTTGGAAGCAAAGGGATTGACCAATACTATATTCCCAGAGACATTATATGAGCTAATGGTTGTATTTCTGCGAATTGCATTTGGATCAAATTCTCTAGCTCCATCAGCACAAAAAATACTCAAGGATGCAAGAATAAATGGATACAGCGGGACTGTATTCAACGAACAATGCGAAGAAAGGGCTAGAGAGATCCATCACATAAGTTATCAAAACATGAAACACAATGAAAATTTCCTTGCTGAAGTGGAATCAGAAGTTGCAAATGGTCTCGAATTTTCTTACGATACAGAAACCATAGAGCTCTCTAGGGAAATACTCGAGCTTTGCATGACTCAAGAGGAAGCTGATAACTTATACTTCACCATGCGTCCCAAAGACCACACAGATAAATCGCTATACAGTCTACATTTGCAGTAATATGATACATAAATTAGGATACGTAAACTCAATACATAAGCAAAACTTATATATGTATGACCATAGCTTTATAAATTATAAATCTTCTGGTTCAATTTAAGCAGATTGAGGCTTAGCGACACCAGTTTGGAAATCGTTCTTAAATCTTCTTGAAACGTGTTTCAAGTAAGCCATACGACCAGTACCGGTAGTTCTTCTTCTCTTAGCCTTAGCAGCCCAGTTGTGAGATCTCATCTTAGCTGCTGGGTACCCACAAGAAGCACAGGTCTTCTTTTGGATGTGGAAAGATCTCTTTCCACATCTGTTACACAAGGTGTGGGACTTGTTGTGACGCTTACCCATAGATGGTGTACCTTCTGTATATCGTTAGTAATCTTGATCCCGAACGTTGAGCTAAAATCTGTGCATTATGTCCTATTCACTGTCATAACCCTTGCTCTCGAGTTATCTTCCCATTCTCAGACCTTTTGGGTTTCTCGTGAAACTTAATCCAACTAAACAAGTCATAATGTCACATCTAATAAGAACAGCTCAATAGCTTTCAATCTAATCATTTTACATACTACCCATGTTGACTCTATTTTTTGATTATACTAAATACAATTACAAGAAAATTTTCACTTTCATAGGACTCAGTATCGCACACCAGCCAAGCGCATATACAGGACACCAGGTCACATGCGCAATGATGAAGGTACATTTCCTAAACAGGACACAAGGAAATTGTGACTGGTGATGTGCGCGAGGGCTGCAACCCTAAAGAGTAACGCGACACGCTACGATATAATGTAAACAAACATGTATCTGTAGCATAAACATTGGAATATTGTGGTATTTCAAAATTTGTTTATAGCAAATAAGAATTAAGTGATCCGTACATCAGATAGTCACGCGGTGAGTGACATTGTAAAAAAAAGTAACAAACAAGGATTTTAGCTTAGTAAGATATACTGGATTTTATAGAAACCGTGCTGTTTGTTAACTAATGTCAGCGTATCTGAACCCCCCATCATCACCATGGAGGAGTAATAATCACGATGGGCAAATCGAAAGAGAGGAAGTTTTTTCCAGAAAAGCAGATATCTTTTCTGCAAGACGTGACTATCCTACTCCAAATCCCTCTTCCAGTATAGGCAGAGCATCGTCGCCTGTAAGACTGAACGTCTTTAGGAGCGTGACGCCTGAAGTGGAAGGCGAGGGAATCACAAATATTGATCCTGAGGCTGCTGTGGTAAGGGCTTCTTTGGACCCTTCGAAGGATAGTATTTCCATCGGCCGGTCTTCGAGATCGTGTGATGTTATTTTGAATGCTAAGGACCGCACAGTTTCAAGAACGCATATGCTAGTTCAGTATAGTGAGTCAAGTGAAAGTATGACCATACGATGCTTAGGTTTTAATGGGTTGGGCGTTGTATACCCAGGAGCTTGTGAAGTGTACGGAACGAATAACAAAGATGAATATCAGTTAGTTGAAACAAGGCAGCCTTTGAAAGAAGTGGATTTGTTGAAAAGCGGGTTCAAGCATACCTCAAGAACTATTAAACTAGAATCTGATAGGACTGAGTTCACTGTAAACAGAGGAGAGACTGTTATAGTACCCAGGGCCCACAATATTATCATAGAAATTCGTAATCATTTGATTTTGTTAAATCCATCAAATGATGAAATAACAGATGATGAGTATGAGCTAGAACCAATGAGTGAGGTGGTAAGGTCTTCATCCCATCCACCATCCTATGAGAGTCCAGCGAAGATTGATTTAGGTTTAAGGTTCTCCTCTGAAAAACCTTCATTTGAAATATACCTGGATGCTGTCAAAGAAGAGGCCAATAATATTTCTCCAACTGTTACTGAGGACTATAAAGTGAATTTACCAGCCCCCAAGTCTGATAAGAGCCTATCAAATAGTACAAACATTTTGAATGCCCATCAAAGAAGAAGAGCTGCTTCACAGGAGATTTCTAAACATTCTAAGAAGAAAAAGTTAAAATCTGCTACAGAAGTAACCATTGATCAAAAATGTATCGAATCTCTTGATAATATCAATGAGATAAATAATGTTTTGGTGAATCATTTAGCATTCTCTAGACTTTCCTCAACTCCAGTATCCGATTTGAAGGGAATAAGTGCTAGGACGAATGCACTTTCTATGAACCAGTTGAGAACTCTATTGCATAACCTTGAATCTGTTGGGATTATTTATAGGGAGGGTAAAGATGCTGCAGGAAAGCCCTTGGAAGAGGAATATTATTATATGCCAGAACATGATGATGATCCAGACAGACCGGCATTGGTTGAACGCATTAAGGGCCACGGAGGACTCAGATCTTGCAGAAAAACGCATAAACAATATTACTGGAAGAGACCTGCTCCCATCAAGAAGTAATTGCGATATATTTTCATTGAATGAATTACATTAGTTCATTAATATCTAGAAGAATACACGCTAGAGCTTGATTCGTATTTTTTGTAAGGGTCAATGTACGGATAGCCATATTCTTTCTTCTGAAATTCAGTAAGAGCCATGGGACTACTTATTTTTACTTTTGGGCTTGGCCTTTCTAAGTATTCTACAAGAGCCAACTTCGTAAATCCGACCAAGATATGCAAAATACATGCACCTAAGATTGCTAGCGAGACATACAACTCTGTGAGCAACATTTTCTTGATGCCATTTTCTAACTTTTCTATTATGGATTCTATGTCAGATGATATCTTGTCTGGCAATACACTGGACCTTAATCTTTGCGAGATATAGCTTCCATTAGTAGGAAGCTGTGGAAACGGTATATACAAATTTTGAACTACCCAAGTTAAGCCATCTTCAATTTTTTCTGTTTTTCGACCTATGGTGCAATATACCAAAGTGCTAAGGGGTGTAATAAGAGGAGTACTTCCGAAAATAGTGTAAATTGTATCATTAACAGATGTTTGCAAGCCTGATACCGTATCATTCATAGAAAGAGAAACATTCTTAACTGGTCCAAATAATTCATTGTTGATCGACCGCTCTCTCTCTTTTAAATATGAGTTACTTTTAGTTAGCTGCCCTTTCACTAAAGAGGAAATACTTTTGATTGATTTCTTTTCGATTTTAGAAGCAGACGTAGCAAGATCTATCATCCCTCTCCTAAATATCTGGAATAATATATATTCAAAAAGCACCGCAACTAGTCCGGTAACCCCGACTAATAACGCTGTCAGTACATAAGATGTACTAATAAATGTGAAAAGCCAATATAATCTGTCCTTGTTTTTTACTGATAATTTTCCAGCGAGATATTTGTCAAATTGATAAACAAGACCGTTCTGATACCTATTGAGAATATTATTGACAGAAACAAATTGAAAGCCATGATTTTTTTCTGCCAATAACTCATTATATAACAAGTAGCTCTTCTTCCATTTAAGGTACTGTTGTACTGAAAGAAACAATGTTAATACGAGAGCTAAAATTGCCAAAATTATTAATATTATATTTGAAGCAGTTTGAAGATTCTTGTGCAATTTTGGGATCAAAGAATCTAGGTTTAATGACTTTGAGCAGTCGCCAGAGGAATTCAAAGATGTCAGGTTCAAATATGTGCTATTTTGTGGCAATATAAGATCATCCTCGCTGATTGATGCAAAACCTTTCATTTGTACAATTTCTTTCTCGAGATATGCAAAGGGTTTTCCTACTAAGTTTGATGTATTGAACAAGTCATTAAAGTCAGGTGTCTTAGATCTTAACTTATCTATACTTCCTAAGACAGAAGATGGTATCAGTATATTGTCAAGGGCTTTAATAGATAAATGGATTTGATCTTCATATTCAGTTGAATTATAATTAGTTGAACTAAACCAAGATTCAAACTTCTTGGCAGTCAGAACAGCACCATTTATTATGCCCAGTAAACCATCCAAAGCAGCTTCAATGCCCTCAGAAGCCGCTATAACGGTCCCATTAACAGCTTTTATTATATCTTCAGAAGAATCAAACGCGAAGTTCACTGTTCCGCTTACCGCAGCAGTCAATAGACAAGTATATGTACCCAAAAAAACATCGATGTAGAACTCAATTAGATTCTTAATGATAACTATAGTAAATAGGAGCATCTCTATTGCTAATTTCAGGATTTCGTTTGATATAGTGGCTAAAAACATGTTGATCAAAGAGTTGATAATCTCTGATAACAGTCCAAGAGCTGAATAGTAATTGTCATATGAATCGCAGGCCAGCTGAGCTAGGTATTTCAAATTGTCTGATTGATTGAGTAACCAAACAGTATATATATGTATTTTGATAGATAAGACTAGAATAATGATATTATACTTGTTTATCCATACTTGGTATATTCGGTCAGATAAGCTTAGATATTGCCTTTTCATTGATATTTACGGATGATCATTCGTAAAAACTAAAGAAGTAATGAATTTAGCTTAATTTAAAGTCTGTTGAAGCGCTTATATGAAACAATTGCAAAACAGTCGAGCTTACAACGATATCATCTCATGAAACGTTAATCAATAACATACTAATACGCAGAACTCATGTAATAAGCCGAAACAATCGGTAACTGATCTGGTCAGAGTATTAGTACCATCCTTTCAATAAGTTGCTTCCATGTATATAGATATCCCGATAAGGTGCTTCATAAATACGTGATGTCGTGCGACATTTACAAGTGGCAATGTCGCATAAGTAAAGAGACAATAAACTTTGTAGTCAGGTCAGACTGTACTTACTCATAGCTTTTGGAAATACTCAGAAAACAACATGTCTGAAGCAGAAACTCAACCTAAAGAAGAAAAGCCAGACAATACGCACATCAACTTGAAGGTATCTGATGGATCGGCTGAAATATACTTCAAGATTAAAAGAACTACTCCAATGAGAAGATTGATGGAGGCCTTCTGTAAGAGACAAGGTAAAACCATGGATACATTAAGGTTTTTGATTGATGGCGCAAGAGTTGGTCCGGATAATACGCCTGAAGACTTAGACTTAGAAGACGGTGATGTCATAGAGGCGCATAGGGAACAAGTTGGAGGGTTTCTCAACATCTAATTAGGACTTGTACTTTATATGTATTTTGCTAAATAGTAACATGGAATGATACTTCGCTCCGCTTTAGAAATGATTGGATGTACAAAGACTCCATTCTCCAGGATCCAATGTTGCTCTGTAGTCTAGGGTCATTAACACGTGATTGCAATTTTCTCACTATGGAAAACATTACCGTTGTTAGAATTCATGTTATAGGGAAATCTTCCCTAATAAGACCAGGATAGGCGCTGTATAGAGAGCGGCACAGGCAGATACTTCGTGACAATATTGTTTTTTTTTTGCGCGAGTGGCGGCTACGATATTGTCCGTCCGGCGGACCGAGCAGGTTTGTGACCAGATCCCCAAAAATCTAATCTTAATGTCACAAGCATGCTATATAAGGAGAGGCATTCTTGATATCCGAATATCTTAATTTTATGAATATTTATAAAATCAATCAGTAAATTTTACTTAACATGTGCAGAGCTGAAATTTGTTCTATTTGCAGTAAGTATTTTTGATGTTTCTTTGATCTAATCGTTCATCTCATCGCAATACTCTATTCATTTAACCGAGAAAATAGATGAATAATGCGACGGTAGTAATTAAATATATATTCAAGAAATGTTACTAACTGAACAGACCACAAGTCTTGGACCGGATGTGGAAAGCATATTGCTAGTGTGATGGATCACACACCAAAAGAGAGTTGGTGTACTTGTGAAGCTAGTGACGACTCATTTGATCCACATTACCCACCCAAAGCAGGTACAGGATTCGCTAAGAAATCTGAGTAGTATATAACTTAGTTACTTGTTTAATAAATTTACGTTCAATTCGGTGAAGCATTTCCAATAGACGCACTTTGAATCTCAGCTAAATCAAACGTGCTAATAATGACACCTGTAATCTTATGATAACCTTTAATCTTTAATTTCACTAAAACCCCAACCCACTACATGCTGAAGAAAAAGACACAAGAATAGCTGATACAGGAACGGCTTAAATTAAGAAAGAATAGAATATCAATAAATTAATATCTATGTCCCATATTACGATACTTGTATTTTAGAATTTCAAGCTCAACTTACAATGGAGCTGAAGGTGTAACTGACTAATTTAGTCTTCCTTCGATTACGCAATGACAAAGGCATATGCAGTTCATCCAGCGCACTTGACTAAAAGGTTGACGTGCTCTCCTACCTTACTCCATCCTCAGAATAAGGTATTTACGTGTCATTCACTAATCTGTTTGTTGGCATATGTTTCTACACGACTATACTCTTCTTTAATATCGGAGATTTGTTTACTGCAGAGCCTAGAAAATTGGGTAGTCATTTAGGCGGTATCCCACACTACAAATTGGATAGGACACTAAACAACAGCACCTTCCCCGGAAATTGTATCGCCGAGGTTAGCTTCCTAACCCGCTTTTGGATTCAACCTCAACCTCTCCCCAGTGATTGATTGAAACACATCATCAATGCGCTCCTTCCAATCAGCCCATCAATCAGCGTGCTCTCTACGTGGCTGATTGACTGTGCCTAAAAATAAAGCAACTCGCTGGGCGATTTACTGGTCTGCATATAGAGCAACACCGTTACATCATGCTCATGATATGATGTGCTCCAAAAGGGTTTGCCCAAAATTGCTATGCTAGGGTTCACCAATTTCAGGTCACAAATCTAATTCAATCATATGAATTCGGTACATGTTAGGACCCACTATCCGAGGAAGTTCAAAATGAATCATGTTAGCCCTTGACCAGCCGATCTGCTGATATCTTTCGTTCTGTGTAGATCATAAAATTCTTGCTTTGTAAAATAAACAACTTTGTTTGGAGTAGAGACTGTCGCGTATTTATTATTTTTACTGTGTCTTGGACGTAGGTTACTTGGTCTAAAATCCTCTTTACCTTGTTCAGACCTTATAGCCTAATAGCGGAGCAGAGGTGGACCGGGACTGCATATAACAAATATCACTGGCGCTTTTCATCAGTAGTCACTTCAATATTAATCGACAAAGCAGTGATCAAAGAAACAGTCTGAAGGATAGAAAATTGAAGAATTTTTCTGTAAATCAGATTATATAACGAAAAGTTTAGTAGAAGCACAAATGAACTTTGACTACCCAGACTTTTTGCAAGGTGGGCCAGGTCTCAATTTGAGCAACAATGTGCAACTAGCATCTGATGAGAGGAATGGTGAGGACAAGAACAAGAGTGGGCAAATTAATGATAGCACTATGACCGGAATGAGATCTTTTAATATCAATAATCAGGATATGATGCTAGGACAACAATCAAGGGCTTTTGGAGCTCCCCATAATAATGATATTTGGTTCAATCAGTTTTCAGGTAGAGATTTATACACGGCACAGTCACCAACATCGTTATCAGCACAGGAAATGAACATGCCAGCGTTGTCTCCTTTGTTGAACGATAGTTTCTCACCTCATTTGATGGCTTCAGGAAGCGGTTATTTAGGTGCCTTTGATGCGTCTCATTTGGCTCTGCCTGACACTTTCAAACTTCCTTCAGAATTGCAAGGTGGGGTAAGTAATATATCATCTAGGAGGCCAAGCTATGCGGCCGAATCATTCACACGCTCAAGCTTGCCTCAAAATTACAGTAATATATTAGACCTAAATGTGAGCCAGGGATTAAATTCTGCCCATAAGGTCGAAAAGAACACGTCTACAAATCTTTCACAATTTGCAATGGCAAACAATTTCAATCAGAATATTAATATGGATCTGCTAAATGATTCATTAAATAATATAAGTTTGAATCAAAAATTGAATGATTTCCAGAATAGAAGACCTAGTCAATTAGTAGACTTCCAAAACTCACATATTGGAAGTATGCATAATCAAGATCAAAAATTTAATAAAGTACAAGAGGAAGATACTCATATTCAATTAGAAAATGGATTGATCCTTAAAAACCAATATATTATAGCTTCACCAAATTTAAAGAAATTGTATGAAAAGACATCTAAGTATTTCCAGGATATAACGGTAAGTGAACAAATACTAGTGAATCTCAAAAACCTTTTGTTGGAGCCAACTATACTTAAGTTGATTACATTCGTAAAAAATTTAAACAATTTAACGTTCAACCACAAGGTTCTTTGTTTGGTGGTAAATAAGAATGGGAAATTAGACTTGTTGTCGTACCCAAACAACTCAAACATATACCTTCAGAAAGGTGATCTTGTAATAGTTGATGGTGATAGAGGCAAGGATATGGTCACTATTGTCGAGCCGCTAGTGAATCTCAATTTCGCCATTCTCTTTAACTTTTTAAAGAAGATAGAACATTTGAAGTCGTTGACGATAGTTGAGCCAGCTGATGTCGTCTCATCTGCTGCTTCTGCGGGAAACAAAGTTGGCAAGAAAGCATCAAATGGGACTAGCTCAACAAAGATCAAAGCATCCGTTATTGTAAACTCTCACACAAATAAGGATAACGAGTTCATCGTTACTTTACCCACAAAACAAGTTTTAAGATTTGCTACACCTAAAGAGGTGCATAAATTAAGCAGCAAGTTTTTGGAGGAAAAGAAGGCTTATATCACTTGCTATAACAAGATCAAGGAATTGAATTTAAATGACTCTTTAGACCTAATTAATGTGGAATACCAGTCAGACTTTAAAAAGTTGATTTTTTACTATTACGCAGGATTCAAGCGTATCGATTTTAGAGGATTGATTAAAGAGTTGTTCAAAATTTATAAGACTAGGATCTGGCTATGTGCTGTATTGCCTTATGACAAGCCTCAACTTTATGTTAACATGGGCAATTCAGATAGCAAGGTTTCGAAAGAGAAAGGTAATTACAAATTGACTAACCACTTACCCAAGGAATATGAATTGAGCAATGATCAGATTTTGAATTTTTCTATAAATGAATTTGACACTTTAGAAATGCCAAACTACTTTCACCTGAAAAATTTCAGCAACCTTATCCAGCATCTTAATAATGAAATAAAGGGACCTTTTTATGGTTTCAACGAATGAAACTACCCTCATTGTAATTGGGTTTTAACAACATAGAATTTATCACTTAAATTGAAAGATTTTACCATAAAGCAATAAAGCATGATATAGGGGGGGCTGAATACATAAAAATGACCAAAGGTGTATATGAATTTATTACTGGTTGATATTAATTTCGATAAAGTTGGTTTTACACAATTATAGACCTTAAAAATAATAGACAAAAAGCTAATTTGATTACGAATATAATGAATTTAGTCAGATAGTTAGAAGATGTATTTATCTTTATATTAAATATTGTGTTTTTATATTAATTTATAATGTTTGTATGACTAGCATTATCATACCTTCCTTAAGTTACACGCGCCTGTTCTGAGCATGAAATTTCAGTATATCTAATAAAATAAATCAAGGAAAAGATCCCAAATCTATAATGCTAATTCTAAATTATATAAAAACAGATCGGTTTAAAAGGTATCGTTTAGATATGTTGGTATGTGTGTGTTTAGGGGTTTATTTCTTCTTGATTGCTGAACATGCTAAGCCTTTCAATAGACAATTCATGCTTTCGGATACTACCATTCAGCACCCTTTCAGTGTGAAGGAGAGGGTGACCGGAATAAACTGCATATTATTGGCACTAATAGTGCCATCTTTCGTTATTTTGACAACTACGTTACTAAAATGCAATTGGAATATTTTTAAGAATGAGCAGTTCTTCTTGATTCAAAATTCTTTATTGGGACTCTGCTTGGCTTTAACATGTACAGGCGTAGTTACAGACATTTTAAAAAACTGGGTTGCCAGGCCAAGGCCAGACTTCTTGGAGAGATGTGGGGCTTCTCCGGACACCCCAACTGATATATTGGTTGGAATTGAAGTTTGTACAGCACCTCTCGGACCCAACCTTTTGGTGGATGGTATGAGATCAACGCCTTCTGGGCATTCATCTATATCATTCTGTGCCTTTGGGTTTTTGACATTATGGTTGTTTGGACAGTTGAAGGCTGTTCATAGATCAAGACCCATCTACAAATTAATAATAGCCATTTCACCTTTAATTTTGGCGTCCTACATCGCCTTAAGTAGAACACAAGACTATAGACATCACTTCATCGACATAGAGTTAGGGGGGCTTTTAGGATCAGTTTTCACCATTATAGTCTATCATCACTATTTCCCCAAAATGTGGGACAATGCTTCAGATACCCCATATTTTGCGGAAGATAAGATGATATTGCCATCACATATATCTCCTTAGATATAGAGTATATAAAACCATGGTTAGATTCAGTCAAACCATGCTAGAATTGTCTAGAAGTAATAGACATTTTTTGAAACATTTTATTATGGTTGCGAAATTCTTCCTTGACCAACGTGAAACACATTTCAAATCTGAAAATATTTAAATAGGACTCTATGAGAAGAAAAACTCTTAGTTAAACAATGAAAAGTGAAGCAGTGATTTCAGATTCAGAAAATAGTGACGATTATACTATTTGGCTCACTATAACGTCGACTTACACACTTGATTCCTCACTAAATGATAAGAAGCATGAAACAACTAAAACGAAAGATGTGAAGACCACGGTACAAAAGGTAACTGTAGCTGATGTGACACGGCTGAAGGATACATTTTCAAGTAAAAGTACGGCTATCTATCTATTTCCAATTGATTCCAGTTCGGATAGCAAAATTCAGGACGGAACTACATCAGTTACCAAAGACATTACTAGGCTGTCAAGCAAGTCTTCTACATCACATTCTTCCTCGAAACTGAACCTGATGGCTATTTCAACAGCGGATGCCTCCAAAAACTTGAATGGGTCAAATACTTCAACATCTTTAAAAGTTGGTCTTGCAATCGGTCTTCCATTAGTCATCGCCCTCTTGATCGCCGGAGGTATTTACTTTTGGTATTATACTAAGAAAAAAGTATTTCAAAAAAGGAGAAAGGAGACTTATCCTTATAGGAGGGATATTTTTGGCATTGAAGATAGCGAAAAAGGAGCGGCAGATAAAGTTCAAGCTCAAGAATTGGTTTTGGACCCAGAAGAATCATATATGCATGCACACCCAGGTTACTCGTTGAAGAATGCACCACATATCCAGGCACGAACTGTAAGGAACTTCATCAACAGAATGAGTAGGTCCCTATCAGTGAAAAACGTAGAGAACGAAGAAAATGAACCTACCAAGAAACGCATCTCGACATTGATGTCACCTATGTTTCTCAGGAAGTTTCATCTTACCAGTGCTATGAATGATCCAAATCCCAGCAATATGGTAAGAGAAATTGGCAGGCACGATGACCGTAGGAATGATGACACGAATGATCCGAATCTTCGGCAACAAAATAGTGGAAACAAATTGAACATCAAGAAACCACCAGCGAGATTTACTCTGGCCATGAGAGAAAGTGATGGCTATTAAAGAACAAATTAGGCTCAGATTTCCTATATAATTTCAAGTGAGGATATTATTGCATTTATGCTCATGTCAGCATAGTATTACATTACTTCAGTTTCTCTCGTTAAACTAAAATAGGGGTATTCATAAATTGTAATAAAAATAATCTTGCTAATGTACATATCAATATTTCCTGTAGGAGTTTCCATCATTTGTTGGTGGATTTTGCCTCCGTTGTTGCTGAGTTGGCGCGGACATCACAGAAGGAGGAACTCCAGTCTGTACTTGGTAGATATATTGATTGCCTTGAGTACCATGGGATCGCATCGCAGACGGAGGTTGAGATGCACCTTGTGTCTGCATAGATGGATAAACTTGTTGAGGTCTTCCATATTGTTGAGGATATTGCTTTGATGGACCATTCATATAACGTTGCTGCTGATATGGATCCACTGGAATTTGCTTAGGATACTCTTGGGCTGCATAGTTACCGGTACTAGGTTGCAAATTAGAAACGGGCTCTCTATGCTGAGGCTTTTGGTATCCATATTGATAAGAATTAGGATATTCTTGTTTTTGCGGAGGTGCCTGCGGCAACTGTCTATACTGTAACTGTGCATTATAGCCATTACGTTGATCTGGCGTTTGCATGTGCACAGGAACTTGCTGTCTCTGCAAGTACGGATGTGACGAAGGTCCTGCGTGATTAGGTGCCTGCGTGTCTTTGTTATTCGAATAGGCTGCGTTTTTGTATGCTTGATTTCTATCTGATTGCTGCATAGGTCCTTGAGGAGATGGAACTTGAGCACCTGTTCCCCTATTTCCTATAAAACCTGTATTCAGATTGGAGGAAAGAGTTCCTGATGTTTGTTGCCCCGGGTTATTGTGGCCAGACTTATACGAACTAGAGAAGCCAGGGGTATCATTCGAAGGTGATTTATTGTAACCCATTGGTGGTGATTTAATATGTCTTGGCTTCTGTGGATGATCTTTATCAAACCTCAGTTGCTGGTTCAAAGAGGATACAATAGGAACCTGTTGAGGTGTTTCAAAAGAATC
The DNA here is from genome assembly GCA_031081795.1 of Debaryomyces singareniensis. Taxonomy (NCBI): domain Eukaryota; kingdom Fungi; phylum Ascomycota; class Pichiomycetes; order Serinales; family Debaryomycetaceae; genus Debaryomyces; species Debaryomyces singareniensis. Next base: position 440,524 of record JARYSX010000004.1, read on the forward strand.
GGTGGTATCTTGAAGAGCTTCTCTACTCTTAGCAATCTCACCCATATTTATGGTGGGATTTATTACTTGCGAGTCTCTAACCCTTAAATCCTCAACAGGATATATAGGTTTTTTGGGAGAGCCTCTATTTGATACTTCATTTCTTGCTACTGATTCGGAAAGGTTACTACTAACCTGCGACCTTTGCATACCATATGATTTTGGATTGGAACTATCTGTAGGTTTATTCGATTCCAGAATGTCACGTTTGGGCAGATGTGAGGCTCCATGGTCACCAACAGTTTGTTTGAATTGACTATTGAAATCATTGTAATTTGTCATAGGAGAAGCCACTGATGAATAACTGCTATCTCTATTCCTAAATGTTGGAACAGCCAAGTTATCACCTGAGAACTTCGAGGACCTACTTCCCGCATCGGAACCCGTGTCCTCTGAAAATTCCAACTCTTCTTCGTCTTCATCGCTAAATAAATTACTCTCTGTAGGATACATGTCATGGGAACGATTTGCTATGGTCATATTTTGGATGTCAGTCGGGAGATCGTCATCAATAATATTCTCAGCAGATCCATTTAATAAGCGATTTCTTTGAGTATTAAATTTTTCAGAAGGACTCCGCATTTTTGTATATTTCTGATATATTTCCGCCAACTGTACAGAATCATGCGGGTTGCGCTTTTCTATATTATGTAAAGAACTATCATCATTCAAAACTTCATCCTTTGATGTCTCCAAAGAGAGATTCTTTATGTTCTTATCAAGCCCAGATGGCGCGCTACTTTGAATTTCAGTTACAGAGCTGGCACCTTGAGTCTGCCTTACCTTAGATCCAATTGAAGTACCTGAACTAGAACCATTACTTGCAAGACCAGCAGCAGCAGCATAACCTCGATTACTACCACATCCAGTGTAACCATGTTGTAACTTTCCCAGCATAATGCTTTTAATATTGGATGACCAAACAGAAGGCTCCCAGGCCAAATAATCAGATCTAGATGTCAATGGGAGGACATCATCAACCTCCAAGTAATGAACACGGGGAAGTGTTGGCAAACCATACAAAAGAGAATCAGGGTCAATTCTATCTGCTTTTAATCTCTTTGGCCTACCATACAACCCAAAAGCATCAAAGAGAGGGATCATGAACCTGATTAAAGTATCAAAGCCTGGAACAGACGAGTGTGCTTCTGGCATCAAGAAAATTGCAGTGTTTCGGAAAGAGCCAGTTTGTTTCTTTGAACTTTTCACAGAAGGGGATTCAAAGTTGATCGAAGCTTCTACCTTCAACATAGTACTTTGATCTATTAACATATGCGTCTGGGGGTATACTGCCACAACTGAAGTTGCGTTTTCTAGCACAGCAACAAGTTCTTTCTTCTTTTTCTTTTCTGTCTGGTAAAACAAAACTCTACCAGGTATGAATTTTTTTCTTTTCGTTTGACTTGGTTCAATCACAGCAAAACACCGTTTCCAAGCCATTCCAGAGCCATATCTAATACTCACCCAGTCTTCATGATCAAACCGCTTTTCGGCTAATATAGTTCTGATATCGGACAAACGAGAGCCACGGGCAGACAATAGTGCACCGGTATAAGCGGATTGCAAAGACAGGTATTCCCATGTGGATAAGCGTAATGATGAACACCACTTTGCTAGCTCCTCGCCCGATCGGAATTGAAGAAGATAACGGTTCTTCAATGTAGTAGAAACAACAATTACATTACTTATCAGGCCCTTGGCGGCCGAAAGAGAATGCATAGGGCTATATATTGCATCTGTGAAGTTCAAGTAGCTTGGCTTAGAGTTACTGGACGTGAGAGCGTCCTGAGATCCTCTATATTTTGCTAGAAAGCCGGCGTCCCAATAAGCCAATTGGTTCCCCGTTAAGATACCGTACACCTCGTGCCACACCCTTTCTGCTGGGTTTCCTTCTCCGTTCAAATCATAGTATAACATCAAAATACCCTCGTTGTATCTTCTATGCGCTTGCGAGGAAAACAATGTAACCACTGGAACTAGTTCTGGAGATAATACATCTTGCTGGTTTTCTACACTGGAAACAGATTCATTACTATTCGAAAAATTCCTTTTACCTTCAGATAAAGCCCTATTCCGCTCTCCTTGACTTCCCTCTCTTCTCGCTAGCTGCTTCAATGCATTCATCTGAATCTATTGGAGTTGGTAGATTTTAGTATACAAAGAATGAATAGACCAATAGATTTAACTTTACAACTTCACTCTATATGCTAAATGCTTAATAGCTTATATTAAAGTCAATTTTACAAATAATATATTTGCCGCTGTATATATAAAACTTTAATTACAACAACAAGAGATTAATCAAGATCAAAAATGTCGTGCTTGATTCATAATTAATCTACGGGAACTAAACACTTATAATTCTGCACAATTACTACTTTGTAAAATAAATTTGCATATAAACTAAAAAATTATTCCAAAACATAGCCTACATTGCTGAAAAAAATGCACAGAAAAGCCTTGATTGACATAAGGCTAAACTAAGTGAACTTCCATTAAACCATAGTCGATACTTCATATAGTTTTTTTATTCCAAGTAAATAAAAAGTAAACAAAAAGAGAATAGGGACGACCGAGTACTTGAATGGTATTTATTCGAACTTCAAGAAGAGTAGGTTGCTCTTGAGGAGAATTTAAGCTTACTATGTTGTTCGAACCGACGGTTTCGTTCCCCCCTAATATACAATTTCGCGGTGAATGAAAAATCTTGGTTTAAGCAAAATGCAGCCGAAAATTCTGGGTATTGAGCCAAGTGTATTGAGCCAAGCGTATTGAGCCAAGTTTAATTCAGATAATAAAAAAGCTTTTAGAATTCAAGGAAATCACTAAAAGGTTTCCAAGGTCTTTGCATGAGGATACTAGGATTAGAGATCAAGAGAAGTTTGTAGTAAACCTTTATATGTATGCAATTATGCGTGTCGGACATGCATCTCTTATTTTAGTTTGGGCACATATACAGTATTGTTTTTATCGTCGGTGTGCTCTTCGATAGGCGCTTGAAGCATAGGCGTGATTTCAAGGCAGTATAGGTACTGGAAATCTGAAGGACAGGGTTCTTTTGTATGCAAGCATTTTATAGATGTAGTATATCGTTTTGGTTAATGAGTTGAAATCAAAGCAAGTGGCTAATGTTTGCCTTACACCTCTAAACAGCGTCAAAATCAGCAATATGTGCAAAAATATGGAGAAGTTTCAAGCGGAGAAAAATGTTTTTAGGATACTATTAGGATTTTATGTAGCTGAAAATAACGGATATCATGGATATACTTGAGGTTATTGGCCATCTCGTGAAGCCCTATATATCAGAGTTAGATTTGAGTGATTTTATGATCAGAAGAGCCTTAGTGAGCTCATTTTCGGCAGTTTCAAGGTCCTCATAATTCAATGCCGAAATTGCAAATTTTGCCATTTTTTGAACCTTCGCGATTTGATCAGCTCTATCAACAAATGAAGATAGATTATGTCTTGTGAGGTGAACTGCCTCGTGGTCATGAGCCATGCTCGATTGTGAATAAGCCTTGTTTTTTACATCCGTAGGAACTTCTTTAGACACGTTATTTGAGACAGAAGGGGGTATGACTTGTATCGAGGAATTTTGATTAATTGCTGCTATATTGCTGTCACCTAAAAAGGTCGGTGCTTTTGGTAGGTTGAGGTCATCGTTTTCTGCACCTGGAGATAACCTTGGAGCGGCAGGTAATCCTAGCTCAGAACCCTCTTCAACTTTCGCACGCCCATATTCCTTAGCTGCATCATGTTCAAGCGAAGCTGTGTCCGCTGATCCTATTTCCGGCTCATTTACCTCGAAAGGGGAGTCGTTCTCGATATATTCATCGTTAAAGCTCTGGTCGCGTTCTACTTGCAACTTATCTAACTCGTCTTCAAGTTCTCTCTCCAAGTCTTTATCAGAATCATCTCTCTTCTTGGATAACATGTACAATTGACGTTTGAGCAACTTGATTTTCTCGTTGTGCATTTCAAGAAATTGGCTTTGTTCTACGATCTTGCCTCCTGTCACCTTCCCAAAATCAATACTGGCGCTGTCATCGCTTGCTATCATCGTAACTAATGCCATGAAGTTGAGACATGCTTGAACCTTATGTATTAGCTGGGTCTTGTTAGGTGCATTCTCTGCTTCTTCAAAGCTTTCTAAGCACGAATTGTAGATCTTATAAGCAAATGTGAGCACTATACTTAAGGACGACGTCTTATCGCCTAATACATTTCTTAAATCTTCGTCATCTGAATTCTTAAGTGATTCCGTCTTATCGAGAAGTTCTATTGTAAAGGCCTCTATCTCCTTATTCTCCAAATGTATTTTGTTGCTCAATATATGCTCAAGAACATATATCTTACAATAATACGATACAATAGGATTAATGTTCTCCAATTCAATAGACCTATTAAGCATAGGCCTTATAGCCTTGTTTAACTTGAGACAGTGAGGAACTGAATCCATTATGTAATTTAATCTAAGTGCTTTTGCTTATCTTAAGATATGTATTTTCTGAAAATTGCTTACCCACGCACACCATGATAGAAGGTAACAGAGCAGCTTATGTACTATAAACTTAAATATAAATCATTACTAAAGATTAAATATAACATAACCCGATGTATAAGCATTAAGTGAGTTGTTTTTCATAATTCTGGCATGCGTAATATCTCCTTATCTTCATTCTTTGCATCTTGTTGTAGCATCTTTAAAATTTTGGATTTCAGCCACTTATCAGGAAGAGGAGTAATCTTATAGTTTTCGGTTGCCCAATAGTAAATATCCCAATCAGCCTCGTCTAGCAACTTATCATATTCATCAAGTTCCTCCATAGAGAAAGAATTTAAATGCTTCTTAGCAAACCTGGATAATAGTAGATCTGATTCCAAAATCCCTCTTTTGCGGGATTGATATAAGAGTCTAGCTCTTTTGACATCTATACTTTCTCCGTGCCTTTCAATGGGCTCAATCTTCATAGTCAACTCGGCATTATATGCTGGATTTTGAGGTCCTTTGAAACTAGCATACGTCCTAGTAAAATACTTGACCGATTTACCACTAAACCTGGAAATCATACTTAATAAATACTAAATACTATGTCTTATGAAACTCTATTGTACAAGAATGAAAATTTAGATATGGGTCCCAAATTAGACCTGCGCTTCCGCACTGGAACGAATTTAGATTCGTGCGATGGTTATATTAGTAATTCTATTCGTAGAGATTGTAAGGTAGCAGATCTTTGTATATCTGTTTCACTAAACTTAGTATCGTTCGAAAAGCATTCAATAGGGTAGCGGCATATCCAATTATCAACTTTAATAATTTCGAAACACTAAGTACCTCCTTACTCCTTCTTCATTCTGGTGTATAAAGATGGCACTTTTCGTATGATTGGAAGGAAAACAGTAGAAGAAAAACAGTAGAAAATATTGCTTTCGGACTGACTTGATTCATAATACTAGAACTTCTTCGCAAGATTTACATTGGATCGCCTAAACGCATGCAAAAAATGCTTCAGTCGCCATAAATCTTTGAATCTAAGTAATCGAGATCTCTACAAAATAATGAACCTTAAAAGAATTTGTAACAACCAATACCAACAAGAGAGCATGACTGAAGACCTCAGGCAAGAGAGTAACTTAACTAATGGGTGTTTCCAAATTTTTTTGCATTCATTTTCCTCCCTTGGTGTACTTGTGTGCTACACGAAAGAGAGCGTCTTGAATCAGGTCGATCAAGAATCATATTTTTAATCAGGTTAAAAATCTAGAAGCAAAGGGTTTTATCTTAGTATTTTTGAGATCGTAAAAGAAAGCTATTGGGATTTGGTATCGTTAGTATGGGAAAATCTGTTTCAAAGTTGTCCAGAGATGATTTACTTGCTCTTAGACAGGATACTTATTTTGATAAGAGGGAGTTACAACAATGGTATAAAGGATTTTTGAGAGATTGTCCACTGGGGCAGTTATCGGAGGAAGAGTTTTCTAAGGTATTCAAACAGTTTTTTCCTTTTGGAGACCCAACAGAGTACTGTCATTTTTTATTTAGAGTTTTTGATGCCGACAGTTCAACGTACATAGATTTCAAAGAATTTATAGTTGCGTTTTCCATTGCTAGTAGAGGTACATCGGAACAGAAGCTAAATTGGTGCTTTAAACTATACGATTTGAATAAATCAGGAAAAGTCTCTTACAATGACATGCTAGCCGTGGTCAACGCGACATATAAAATGGTAGGTCCTATGGTTACTCTTCCAGAGGACGAGCAAACACCAGAAGGAAGAGTTGATAAGTTATTTGCATTTGCTAGGAAACAGAAAAGTGAAACGTTAGTATTAGATGACTTTAGAAAGATTGTCAAGCATGACCCCACTATCGTGAATGCTTTTAATACCTACGATGGTTTAGTGTGATATCAATTGCATCAATCATAGATTAACTATAAATTTGCATACAGTCTCGATTCTATGTTTACATATATAATCATTAGTAATAGAGGTTAACCTTAATGTTAAATTAAGTCTGTCCTTCAACAGCTTCCAATAATCCATCCAATAGTTCATCTACCTCATTCATGTCTACACCAGTACAAAAGCTCACAACTTTTTTGAACTTTGCTGTAAGCTCATTGTACAGAGAAAGAGAATTTATTTCTTCCTGAATCTTTAGGTTGAGTTTTTCATACGCTTGTATTTGCTTCTTTATCTCATCGGTTGCAGGAAGGAGCTCCATAAAATTATTGTCCTGTTTTAAATCGTCGATGCTTTCTCCATTCAATTTCCTACGATAAATAGGTTCTATAACGTAAGCTTCATCTGCATCTATGCTGTCTTCTAAATCTTTGGCTTCATGAGGGAATTCTTCTTCTGTAGTTTTTTGAAGTGAGGATATTCTATTTGAGACATTCGCCATTTGAAGCCTTAAGTTATCAAGCTGCATTAACTTTTCAGGTATTTGCTTCGCTATGAAACGATTGTTTGCTGTAACGATCGTGGCATCTAATAACGCTCGATTCAAGTCCTTTATCTCTGTCTTCTTAGACTCTACAACATTTGAGTACTCCTTATTCGTATTTTGAAGTAGATCAATAATAGTATGAAATAGCTTGCCTGAGGCCGAATTCTGATTGTAACTGAGCTGGGATGTGGTAATCTGCTCACTAGCTATGCCATCGAAATCGAATTTGTCTAAACTAGGAGGGATTCTCGCGGTCATTTTAAGAGTTGTGGAGATCAACTCAAGCAAATATAATTCTGACTCAGTACAAGATCCACTCTTTTCAAACCCATTTTCTTGTTCACTTTGAACTGATTTTATAATATCAAGGTCCTTTGGTCTGATTCCGGTCTTGTTAGCGATATTAACATCCGCATTTAGCAGTACCAATATTCTTATAAACCATAAGTCCTCGTTTTCTGCAGCTATATGTAGACATGTGTTTCCAGATTCCTCTTCTTGGTTGTTTATTATGGCTTTAGAAAGGAATTCTAATGAATTTTGTGACTTTCCAGTCTGATTTGTAGCAAGCCACTCTAAGATTTTCTGAAAATAATAATGAGAAGCATCCGGCTTAGCTTTAGAATTAGATGCTAAATGATGAAGAAATGTTCTATATTTATTGTCCAGCAACCACAAAGCAGGCCAAAGGACACTGCTTAATAACTCTGAAAAATTGCCCTTCTCCAAGGAGTTAGTCACGCATATTGCAGATATTAAGGGGGTCTCCCCAGATTTAGAGCCTCTAACAGGAGAACAAAGACCTAAACTAACGAATGCGACTGCTAAATTTAAAGATCCTAATGTAGCAGCAAAATGCAATGCAGTCTTACCAGAAAAATCAAGCTGGATATCTTTTATTTCTGAATAAGAACCATGCCTGTCTTTGAATAATTCGTCTACAATATCTTTCACCTCCAGGATTGTTATTTCCTGCCTCTCGTTAAGCTTGAATATTTCCCCAAACTTCTGTTTAATGAACTTGAAATACTCCGAATTACCTTCTGAGAAATCTATTGGCGGCAAAGCATAAGGATAGTTTGAGTTCTCAGCTACATAACTGTCTATTATGTCGCTCAATACAGAAGTATCAAAAGCTTCTCGAAGTTTGACTGTCTTTTGCTTTTTCTCAGGTGAACCCACGGTAGCATCTTTTTCGTCATTTTCACTAGCACGCTTGACAGGCCCTTTCTTCCTTGGCAATCTTTCGAAATCGTGTACATCTACTAAGAATAATTCCTTTGTGATATCATAAATATCGTACTTCAAAGCCAATGAGACTGCTTTATCGTATGGAATCCAAATTCCTCTGAGTTCTTTGTTAGGATGATTTCTTAAATCATTATAAAGAGGAGTTGTCACTTCTCCAGTCAAGAATTGTGGGTTATCTATAACTTCATTCTTCAAAGCTATGTCTCTCAGTGCTTCTTCAAATTGTCCAATTTTTAACAATATTTCGAAGATTTGTGATACATTAACGTATGAGTCTTGCACTCGTCTTAGTAAAGGGAGAGGACTTTTTTCTCTTATCTTTTCGACTTCTTCTTTGATCGAACTCTCTGCTTCATCCATAAATATGTCCAACTGGATCATTTCCTGACCTGAGTATATTGCTGAACGGATTTCAGTTCTGTAAGGAGCATTTAAGTGAGTTTCACTTAATTGTCCCAATATGGAATTAGTCGTCACATCACCAACATTAATAGGCGAGTCCATCTTTGTAAATCCTCTCTAAAATTCAAACGTAAGATTCACTTTCTCCTCGATAATGGGTACAAAGTATCTTCTTTGGGAAAATATTAAGACGTGTTTAACCTGTAAATTCAAGAAACCTTAAACTGTAAATTTCGGGCATCGAGCAAGGTGATAAACTAAAATAATAGGGCATCTTGTGTTACAAGAGATTATCTGGCAAATAATAGATGGATTATTCAGGAAGAGTTAATTCTAAAAAAGGATCAGGAGGAGTTGCAGGCACAGCAGAGACCAAAGTCCACACAAAACAGAGGTTAAAGGAGCTTTTAACAACACAACTCCTAGATCTTGATAATGATCCATATGTATTTAGAAACCACTTAGGCTTATTAGAATGTCGATTATGTCTAACAACACACGTCAGCGAATCTTCTTACATTTCACATTTGGGTGGAAGAAAGCATCAGGTTAATCTAGATAGAAGGAGGATATTAGACGAAAAATATGGCAAGAAAAGTACGGACGCCGCTGCCGGTGGAAGTGTTGTGTCGATAAGCAACACCCCTAAAAGAAGCTGGGTTAGCATTGGAAAACCTGAATATAAGGTTACCAAAATACGGAACGAGAAAACCCTTCAAATGGGGCTTCAGTTTGTTCTTAAGTATCCTAAAATTGCCGTAGAAGAGCCTATGTTTCGAATAATGTCCTATTTCGAACTCAACACAAAAAATCAAAATTCTTTGAATTCATTTTTATCAAGAGACACCCACGGAGAGGAGATCGACCCTAATAATTGGCAATATTTGGTCTTTTCTGCGGAGCCTTACGAAAACATGTGCTTTGCTATCCCAAACACCTCAGAGATAGATAGGCCAATGGACTTGGAATCTAAATCTGATCTGTTTTGGTGGTATTGGGATAAGGATACCTATGAATACTTCTTTCAATTCATGTATATCTAACTTTTCATTTCCGATCCTGCATACAAGAACATGACTGTTCGGACCCATTTTTCAGCTATTAGTAACTATAGAAGATAAACATATATTATAATACATAGAACGACATAAATATGAGTGCCAGTATTGAGAATCAAGAGCATTCGGGAAGTGCTTTCATGCAAAGATGTAAGTTGATGCATAGGATCGTGGAAGATTACTTGAATGACAAATTGAACCTTGATCTGATTCGACATGCTAAAAAGTACTACATATTTGACCTAGAAAGGCACAAAAAGGTCAAGGATAAGGTGATTCGGACAATGGATGTCATGAAAGGCGCGATAGAGAAGCATAGGTACGTTAAACTTCAATAAGGTGTATCAGGTATAGAATTTGTTACTAATTTTTTTAGTTTAGCGGAACTCGCAGTATCATATAATGGAGGAAAAGACTGCCTAGTAATGTTAGTTTTACTAATGTCCGTAATATACTCTACATATGGACAAAAAACTGAATCCAATTCAGCGGGCCTTGCTCAATCGTACAAACTCGATTGCGTTTATGTCAACTCTGAGAAGCCATTTCCTCAGCTAACGGAATTTATAGAAAAATCAACTTCATACTATTGTCTTAGACATGTTACAATAGAATCTTCTCTAAAGGATGGTTTTGAGAAGTATCTTAAAAACACAAATGTTAAAGCAATTATAATAGGTATACGACATTCAGATCCATATGGTTCTTCCCTTCATTACGAACAGATGACAGATCACCATTGGCCAAAATTTTTGAGAATACATCCCATGCTACATTGGGATTACGTTGATATCTGGGATTTTCTTCTCTGTTGCAACATAGAATATTGTGAAATGTATGATGAAGGCTACACAAGTCTTGGGGGCGTAAACAACACAATCCCTAATCCATATTTGAAGATGTCTGATCAAAATAAGTACTATCCCGCATATGCGCTAGTGAATGATGCCGATAAATTAGAGAGATGTGGTAGAATTAAATAACATACAGAACGTAAATGTTAGTAATTATCATTTGTAAATATTTCAATTAGAGATTATTTGGAGATCAAGGCTTCTTCTGTTGGCTCTTTCCAGTGTTTAGTGTCCCAGATAGCACTTCTTTGAAGTATTCTTCCGCTAATGGCCCAACCCCTATTTGGCCCAAGGCTCTTTCTGCGCTTGTATTGTCTAGGTCAACATCACTTACACTGGGTCTTCCATCTCTACTCGCTTCAATATTCTTTATTTTAACCATTAGCTCAACTTCTTTCCTATTATTTTCATCAATCAAGTTCTGTAAATATTGCATATATTCTATAGATTTCGTTAAAATCTGCCCTTTATTCGGCCTCCCATCTTTTGTACCGGGATTCTTACTTGTGGATCCTATTCCGAAGTCCGGCTCATCATGTAATTGTGAATTCAAACCTTCTTCAAATAGTTTATCGGGTATTAGGCTTAAAAGCTCCTGTATTTTATCATTAATGTTGTCTCGCCTTTTTCTTTCGTTTCCTGACCCGTCCTTATCATCTTCATTATCGCTATCTGACTTTAAGGCTACAATTGAATTTTTCCTCGATTGATGTTTTGTAACGCCACCATGCTTACCAGTATTCCCCTGCATGGAATGGGATAGCTGTTTCTTAATATCCAAGGATCTACCCAAAATTAAATCTGAATTTTCATTATTCAAGTTAATAGATTTTACTCTTGAAAGTTCATTGGCAACAGGAGATAAACTTCCACTATTCAAAAAACTATCGGGTGATTGATAACTAGACATATGAGAATCGTCTTTAGTTAATAAAATTGTTTTATCGATATAAACCTGTAGAGCTGGTTTAACTTTATGCGTTAAATAATTCGCATAATCAAATTTTGTGGTGCATTAATTTTTAATTTACATGCTTATGTCCTATCTATAAGGTTCTACTATTCAATTGTCTCGTAAGGGTAGCTAGATTATCTTCCAATTTCCTTACTCTTAGGTCATCTTCTTTTGTCCAAAGTGGAGCATTACCAAACCATGTAAACTGGCCCAATTTAATTTTATGGTAATCTATGATTATTTGCCTTAATGTCGAGCATGTTTTGATATCGCCTGTAAACCCGTGATTTAACATTTCAACATAAACTAGTTCTATATTGTACAAGCCTGATTTTCCGTAATAGATCCATATTATCTTGAGAATTTCATTGTACGTTTCCTGGTTGCAGCAAATCGTGTATAGGCGAATGTCTTGCTTCAACATATTAAACAAATAAAATGCCAGTTGTCCATTATAGAATTCCATGTATAGTTTTCTCAATATGGTGTTGAATATTATGGGCATGGTGAACACGTTTAGGTTAGGTCGTGCTGGGTTATCCAAGGAAGATTTTTCAATTTCTTGAAAACTCCTTTCCAAATGCTCATTTTCTTCCGACTTCTTGAGGTAACGATGGAAATACATTTGTTTGTGTACAGCTACATCATCTATTGACCTTTTATCCAATTCTCTCCATTCTTGGACAATTCCCTTGAAGTACTTTTCTACTTTTCCGACGGAATTTAGCTTCTCGTCGTGCATGATGTAGTTTATAGTTGGGTTTATCTTTTCAGTAGTAGTTAAGAATAACTTTTCTAACAGTGTATCTTTTCCAGATCGTGTCGTGTCTTTCTTAGGGGTACGAAGTATTTGCTCAACTTCCTTAGTTAAATTAGACATAAATCTTGGTTTGTCTCTTAACAGTCCTCCAAATGCATCATCAGCTCCATTCATTGGAGCTATTTGTTCATCGAACAGGTTTCTTGGTGATCTTGCTTCGTTCTCAGTCACATATTTCAGCTCGTCTTTATCAATTTTGATGTTGAGCGCTTTGAAGAGCATATCCACCTCATCTAATTCTTCAGCTTTTTCATTTATGGCATCCATTTTTGATGCCCTAACGTTACCATCCATGTGATACTTATCCTGTTGTTTATTGCTGAAAGGGTCCTCTAAGTTATCGAACGCAAGATCAAATTGATCTTTATAAGACGCCTCTTCTTCTTCTTCCCCAAGGATATCTATTTGTTCCTTCTCCTTCAATGAATTCGATTTTTTCGCATCTATCCCATCTTTTTCCAATAGGTCTATTTTAGTGTTTTCAGCCATTAGAAACAGTACTATATCTAGAGGATCGTCTTGGATGATGCTTTCATGATGGTCTAATTCTCGCTTTGTATTACTATTGAGTCTTAACCCTGGAAACCTCCTCTTACAAGTCCACAATAAATTGCGACTAGAACGAAAGGATAACCTCGTCAACATTCTTTATATCCGAAATTTTAAAAAACTGGAACCGTTAATGCAAGCAATATTAGGTTACAAAAATTTGCATTTTCTCAGAAGAAAAAAAAAATGTGAGAAGGTATTATCAATCAAGAGTACTCGGTTGAACTCAAATACATGCATTAATTAATTATATTTTTACATAATAGAAAGCCTCTGGAAATTATAGTACACATTTCATTTTTTGAATGTAGAATCTGATATTATTAAATGGACCGATTATTGATCTTTTGTCAGGAAGGAACTATCTGTTTTCGGTTTTGTGCTTCTAAGATTTGATTTTTCTCTTTAGCTTCCTTTTCCAAGTTCACAATGCTGTACATTCCGTCTTCCTCGCTTATAGTCCTTAATTCTAAGTTCGAACCATTGGAGCCCACGATCTTCAGCCAATCTGGATGTTCAAGTTCCCAACCGGGAGATAATTTGCTACTTAGGTAGCTTGCAATATCATCGCAATAACCTAATAAGCTAACATCAAATGAGCAATGGGTTATCGGGTCTTTATTAATGAGTAGCTGTGGGACATCTGGTGGGATTTTCGTGACTATATCAGCCACAGGTGCGACTTTTAAGGATGTTCCAATAGCCAACACTAAGTCACATTCAAAAAGGTCTTCTTTGATCAAATCATGAAACTTCAGAGGTAAAGCTTCGCCAAAAAATGTGATATCTGGTTTCATTACCCCATAGCTTTCAGGGACGTATGATTCATCGTTATTCATTAACTTGGTCCTCATTTTTAAACATTTCGGACAGAGGGGAACCTCCTTATTTCTGATATCAGTATAAATATCTTCACCCTTGACTCGATATCGGCATGTTACACAAGATGCAGTTGCAAATGACCCATGGCACTGGACTACCTTATCTTCATTTATACCTGCATTTTCCTCTAGATTGTCTATATTTTGTGTATAATTTCTGAGCAATTTTCCTTTATCTTGTAATACCCTTATAAAGTTGTGTAGTGGGGTGTATGCATTATCTGGAGGAAGTATCATATGAGCAATCAGATAAAAAATGCTCGGATCTGTATGGAAAAAATCGACGTCGAAAACTTCTTGTGGGTCAGACAAGCCCAAATTCTGTAATTTCGAATAAAATCCCTGCGATGATCTGAAATCTGGTATCCCTAGACTGGTCGAAATCCCAGCTCCAGTGATTACTAATATCTTTTCTGAACTGGAAATTTTCTGTAGAACCTGTTCCACTGTGCAAAAGTTGTCAAGCCTACTTCTCATTGAAGATACCTTTTTCATAGCAGAGTGAAGCAATTTTATGATTCCTAAAAGCTTATCATCTTCTTGGAAATGAGGAATATCACGAGGAAGGAAACCAAGCCTAAATATTAATTGCGTTATGTCCTCACTAGATGCTGTTAATGGTAAGTATTTTTCTAAAAACTTCATTGTTCCATTTTCTTTCAAGTATTTTCGAGTTTCAGCAATAGACAGTTTGCTAGGAATTGTCTCATTCGAAGATATATTTGATTCATCTCCCGATATCGCGTCCAATTCACTATCGCCACTATCCGAATCACACTCTGCGTTGTATGTGCTATTTTCTTCTCCTGTTTCGTCTGGGCCTACTCTTGTCGAAGAACTATCTACAATAAGCTTACCAGATAAATCTTCCCCATCAGAAGAATTCATCCCAGACCCTCCATATATATTCAATTTAACTTCATGCTCGATGTCAAATTCCATGCTATCACTAGCCTCCGTGGTTCCCATTTTCGTCCTTTTCCTCAGAGGTTCATACTCGCCTTGACAATTATCTGAGTCCGAATCAATCAAAACCATCTCATTTTTTGATTCCACCTCAGAACTCATCTATCGCTACCTTTTATAATTATAGCTTCTACTGGTATCAAGCTACCTTCTTTGTCGCAAACAACTCCAAAACAATAGTCAAACACTATCTTCATGCCCATTTCTTAGCCAATACATGCTCCATTTGTTACGTCACGTGCAGTGTATTGAAACTTCGCTTATCAGTCCCATCTGGGACAAAAGCAGCAGACACTGCCCTATCACGACCTGGAATTCTAGGTAGATCAAAGACCTACATTTGATAATACTGATATCTACCTCTTTGTCCATTATTAGTCTGAAACTTGTCTTCAAGGTATTATATACACATTTATAGCCTACAGCCCTATTTTTTTGCAATATGTGTTATAACACAAATTATTTCTTACATACCTGTCGTCAAATCCTCGTCCTAGCTTTCAATGAATCTTGCTACCATTCTCAAGTGAACATATCTGACGGTCTCCCTGGGCCAGCTCTATCATTGGTTGCTTTATAATAATGAGAAGGCATCTTGCTCATCAATAGAGCCGGGTAAATCACAAACATGGCACAATCTACTAAATTTTGTAAATTTTCTCTTGAATATAAAATACCTACATGTTACGCTACTAGCTACTGAGCTACTTCGCTCGCGCTATTTTTAACTTTAATGTCTATTAATATACATATGAGACAAGCTTCTTCTTTCACTTTATCATATATCTGCTTTTTAACCTTATCATAATCTTGCTTTATATAAATCATATAGAATAATAACTGCCTGACTCGTAATAATGTATGATTGAAGTCTACAATATAGTAGTACTCGACCACAGATTTTCTTAGTTTCAATGTAGGAAAAACTTACGGCTATAGTGCTTCACAATTGCAGTTACATACCGGAACTCTTGCCCTGAGATTTGCTCTAATGCGCACACCAGATTTTGTATAAAGAAAGAATTGCGCTGAAGACATCAAGAATTGTTATTTTATAATCAACAATTCATGCTTGAATCTGTCAATTTTATAAAAACTCCCGAGAATAGGGATATATCTGAAGTTTCAGATAAATGTGGAATTAAGACTACAGCTTCTCCAGCAATCCATAATGCACCTTTACCAGCAGATGGACCTGGATCGAAGAACTTTAGTAATTTGGTAATGGGTGGATTAGTAGTAGGAATCCCATACTTTATAATGTATAAGTTAGGAGGTGGGTTCAAGACATGGGTCTTTTTCACATTGATTTTTGCTCTTCCAATTATGATGGCTTATTGGACCGTGATGTCTCTTTATTCTCCCAGATTGAACGAGAAAGTCAAGTTACCTAACAGGCCAATTCTGCACTACTTAGAATTCCACACCCCCGAATTGAAGGCTAAATACATTGATTCTAATGGTGGAAAGGGAACCAAAATCCCAATCACCACTTTTCAAGAGTTATACTTTGATGGTAAAGTCAGTTTCAAGGGAGATTGTTTGAATGCTTTGGAATACAAGCACGATTGGTGTAACTTCAAGTTTACATTGTCTTTGTTTAGGTTCTTCTTGTTGGGTATGATTCCAGAGGTCATCTTCCATTCAAAATCGCAAGATGAAGAGCAAGTTAGGGATCATTATGACAGGGGTGATGATTTTTACACATGGTTTTTAGGTCCAAGGATGATCTACACGTCTGGAATCATAAGTGATATTGAACACGAAGAAAGTTTGGAGCAGTTGCAAGATAATAAGTTAGCTGTTGTTGCTGATAAGATACAATTGAAGGAAAATGAACACGTGTTGGACCTCGGTTGCGGTTGGGGTACTTGGGTGACATATGCTACTTCTCAAAAAGGTGCTATGGTAACTGGTGTGACTTTGGGTAAGAATCAAACTAAGTGGGGCACTAAGCTTTTGGAGCAATTCGGTGCCTCTGAGAAGAGCAGAATCTGTTGCGTCGATTACCGTGATACACCAGCATCGCTCAAAGAAAATGGCAAGTACGATAAGATCACCTGTTTAGAAATGGCAGAGCATGTTGGCATCAGAAGATTCTCTACATTCTTGCAACAAGTTTATGATTCTTTGGAAGATGACGGTTTGTTTTTTTTACAATATGCTGGTTTACGTAAATCGTGGCAATACGAAGATTTAAATTGGGGTTTGTTCATGAACAAGTACATTTTCCCTGGTGCAGATGCCCTGACTCCATTGTCTTTCGTCGTTTCTGCCCTTGAATCTGTCGGTTTCGAAGTGGTTTCTCTTGACAATATCGGTGTACACTATTCAGGTACATTGTGGAGATGGTATAGAAACTGGACTGGTAACAAGGAAAATGTGGTTAACAAGTACGGTATCAAATGGTATAGAATCTGGGAATACTTTTTAGCTTCCTCTACGATTATTTCTAGACAAGGATCTGCTACATGCTACCAAATCGTTTTGAGAAAGAATTTGAACTCATACCACAGAGTCAATTATATTCCAAATCAAAATGGTATTTTGGAGCCAGCTAAACGGGCATCCAAATGGGTTAAATAAATTTAAGTTAAAATTTTAATATATATTTCACCCAAAAAGTAAGGTTTAGACCGCTTAGCTACTTGAGTAGACAATCTCTCTGATCATTGCTTACTGCTACTAGACCAGATGATTGAACCCATTCGCTCAAAGACCCACTTCAATTGCACTAAAAAACTAAATGTGGAGTGCACGCCCTTCTGAGCATTGTAACTGTCTTCAACCCGCTGAATGTTTCTTCGTAGCCTGATTGTGACTATGTCATTCGGAGCCGAAGACGACTTTCCTTTTATCCGAGGAAGATGATTCCTCGTTTGCCCCGGACTCTTGCTTTTTGTGGAGTACTTGAATAGCAGAGTCAGATGGCCACTATGATAAGCCCATTCTTGTAATATCATTGAAGCTCAATTTCAATGATTCATGGTATATTATAACTGCTGTAAAAGTACCATTCTCATTGAAATCATCATAGTCTGTTTTCTCTTGTATTTAATGCTTGTTCGCGATTGGATAGTTCACTAGGAGACATCTTCATTTGACTCGGACTTTTGCGAATTCCGCTGGAACGAAAGGGTTCTGAGAATTAGTGTTTTCTGGGGTACTATTGGATTTCAATGCTATATAAGTTGCTGTGGAACCTAAAGTACGAAGAATTTTGATAAATTAATTAATTAGATTATTTATCGAATTATTTTATATTAAGTAAACTTTAATAAGATTTCAAAAATGAATTCACCATTCCCACAAACTACAGACAAGATTAAGGGAGTTCAAATCTTAGCACCTATTCCAAGTGAAGCTAAACATATTTTCAATACCGAGGCTCTTGGATTTCTCGCAACTTTACATCGTTCTTTTCAAGGGCAAAGAAAGAAGTTGTTACTGAACAGAAAAGAGGCTCAAGCTAAAAGGGATCAAGGAATATTGCCAGATTTTTTTCCAGAAACTAAATATATTAGGGAAGATGCTACATGGACAGGTCCGCCATTAGCTAAAGGATTGGAAGACAGAAGGGTTGAGATTACCGGCCCAACCGATAGGAAGATGGTTATCAATGCTTTGAATTCTCCTGTTGCTACGTACATGGCTGATTTTGAAGATTCATTGACACCGGCATGGAATAATTTGGTTGATGGCCAAGTTAACCTTTATGATGCAGTCAGAAGAAACTTGACCTTTGAGATCAATGGGAAGAAATATGCATTAAACACCGACCCCAAGAGGCATATTCCAACTTTGATTGTGAGACCTAGAGGATGGCACTTGGAAGAGAAGCACGTTTTGGTTGATGGCGAACCAGTTTCCGGTGCTATCTTTGATTTTGCACTTTATTTTTTTAACAATGCTAAGGAGACTTTAAATCAAGGGTTTGGGCCATACTTTTACTTGCCAAAGATGGAGCACCATTTAGAAGCTAAGTTGTGGAATGACATCTTTAACTTTTCTCAAGATTATGTAAAGATTCCAAGAGGTACAATCAGAGGATCTGTCTTGATTGAGACCTTACCTGCAGCTTTCCAAATGGATGAGATCATATATCAATTAAGACAACATATTGCTGGATTAAATTGTGGTAGATGGGACTATATTTTCTCTTACATCAAGTCATTGAGGAATCATCCAGAGTTCATTTTACCAGATAGATCTCAAGTTACAATGTCTGCCCCTTTCATGGCCTCTTACGTCAAATTGTTAGTCAACACGTGTCACAAGAGACAGGTTCACGCTTTAGGTGGTATGGCTGCTCAAATCCCAAACAAAGAAGACCAGGAAAAGAACAGAGCTGCTTTAGACAATGTGGCTAAGGATAAATTGAGGGAGGTCACAGCTGGTTGTGACTCCTGTTGGGTTGCTCACCCCGCTTTAGTCCCTGTTGTCTTGAAGGTTTTCAACGAACACATGAAGGGTCCAAACCAAATAAATGTTCCTCCTAAGGCACCTTACGTCCCAGTAACCGCAAGAGATCTTTTGAGCCCATATGTCCCAGGTGCTAAGATTACCGAAGAAGGTGTTAGGGCTAACATAGTGATTGGCTTGTCATACATTGAAGCATGGTTAAGAAATATTGGATGCGTTCCAATTAACTATTTAATGGAAGATGCAGCTACAGCAGAGGTTTCTAGAACCCAAATTTGGCAGTGGGTTACTCACGGGGCTAAAACAGATAAGGGTGTAGTGATAACTAAGGATTTTGTCAAAAGATTATTAGATGAAGAAGCATCCAAACTTTCTAAAGCAGCAAAGCCAGGTAACAAGTTCAAAAAAGCTTTACAATATTTCAAACCAGAGTCTCTTGGTGAGAAATATTCTGATTTCGTAACCACTTTGATTTACGACGACATTACAACTATCGGAAGACCAATATCTGCAGAAAAATTGTAATTGTGCTACTAAGTCTATATTAAATAATCACGTATTCTAGGGATGAATGAAATTTATTTTAGGTATATCTCAATTACTGTAGAGAAAATCGTATCTTGGGATCTGATTAATAAGGAAATAGGTGTTGTGCACTCTGCAAGAAAAATTCCACAAAAGCTGGGGGATCCTCATCATTAGCTTTATCTATGTCATAGAACCAGTGATCAGCATTCAAGTATTTTCTATTAATAATGATGCTCAGAAATAGAAAATTTAGGATTGTTCTTTTTGCAATAGTAGCTGTTGTGTTTATATTGGCTTTTCTTAGAAGTAGCTCAAGAGCATCAGAGATGAATATATTAAATACTTCGTTAAACAATCCTTTAATCAATGAGCCTAAATTAACAGAGTCCATGACAGAAGATATTAGAGTTAAGAAAGGAGCTAAATTAGATATTCCTACAGATATGGATGGGGAGTCAGATCATAAAGAAGCAATAAATCAAGAAGAAACAGATCAAACTGTGGTTAATAATTCACACAAAGAAAAGATTAGTAAAACGTACCCAGATCACGCAGAAGTTGCAGATGCTGGCTCATTAGGAAAAGATACTTTAGGGAAGGATGATTTAAAGGAAGAAACTTTACGGAAAGATGATTCAATACAAAAACCTTTAGGTGAAGGTACTCTAAACAAAGACACTTTAATGGAAGATACTTTAAACAAAGGTA